>CM060639.1:25654051-25701551 GCA_030578275.1 Meda fulgida
GATGCCCTCTGGTGTTCAGATGGATATGTGATGTGTGTGTGTGTGTGTGTGTGTGTGTGTGAGATGCCCTCTGGTGTTCAGTTGGATATGTGATGTGTGTGTGTGAGATGCCCTCTGGTGTTCAGTTGGATATGTGATGTGTGTGTGTGTGAGAGATGCCCTCTGGTGTTCAGTTGGATATGTGATGTGTGTGTGTGTGTGTGAGATGCCCTCTGGTGTTCAGTTGGATATGTGATGTGTGTGTGTGTGTGTGAGATGCCCTCTGGTGTTCAGATGGATATGTGATGTGTGTGTGTGTGTGTGTGTGAGATGCCCTCTGGTGTTCAGTTGGATATGTGATGTGTGTGTGTGTGTGTGTGTGTTGCCCTCTGGTGTTCTGTTGGAGCATTTAGTACCGATCAGCCGCATTGCACTGACAAACTGCACATAAAACAATCACAGCGGATTAATTGTGCAGCTGTAGTAATGACCCACTGACGTTTCTCCTCACTGATGTGTGTGTCCTCACCTGTCCTCCAGTACGCCAAGCTGGCCCTCAGCCTGCAGGTGCCCGGAGGAGGGAAGAAGAAGAAGTCCGCCGCTAGCGGAGACGCTGGAGCCGCGCGCCCGGAGGAGGACGAGGACGAGTACGCTGGAGGACTGTGTTAAACACACACTGCTGCCCGAGAGCGCATGCATGGCCACGATCTATATCATATTCCTGTACTGGAGGTATCTGTGTTTGAAGATGCGTTCAGAAAAGCTACTCGTGTAAACCCTTTCAACACCTCCTACTAGCATGTGTGTTTATTCCGGTTTGCCTTTGAACTTGCGTTAAAGTGAACGTTTGCCTGAACTCTTTAGAATATAACATTCACTTTAACGCAAGTTTAAAGCCAAACCCAAACCTGAGAAAACAGCCTTTACTGTAAAATGAGTGAATCTGATGTTCAGTATTTCAGACGACTTCAACACTGCATCTTGGGTAGTGCTGGACTACGGCAGCTCATTGTGTTCAATTATACACTTGAATATGAATATTGAATAACAGTGTCTGCCTTACAAAACGTGAACTCAATTCATTCTTTGTATAGGAAACGTTAACACCAGAACATTAAGCAAGATGCATGAAATGCCTTAAGATAATCTGAATATACGAAACCTTGAGTTTTTGTTTTAGTTGATGTGCTTTGAAATTGCGGGGAACAATTTCTGTTATTAATGAGGACCTAAATTATGTTTACTGTGATTGCATGGTTTCAGAATACCAATGAATAAATAAAAATGATTGTTTTTGCATATTTTAGATGCCTTTTACAGTGAATATTGTAGACTTTACTCAAACAAAATAATGAAAATGCACAAAAAACCACCAGCAAACAGGTTTCCAGACTGTGTTTTTATCATCCTGATCCACAATCACACCACAGAGCCAGTAAAGTAAAGCTCGGCCTGCTCCTGAGAACGCTTCAGTCCTCCGATCAAGCCTACAAATCAAGCTAGGATAGTCCTGAAGAACCCGAGCACTTCTGGGTCCAGTTTTCTCTGAAGAAAAAGTGCCTAGTGTCTTTCAATCTCCTTTGTTCAAGTTTACGGTCAGCCTCCAGGACAGTATATTGCACAGCGCACGATTATCGAGACTCCTAACAGACAGGTGGCGCTAGAGCGCATTAAAACCTCGATCCTGATCACATTGGTTGTGTGTTTCTGGCAGTTTCTCAATGTCTAAATCTCAACCAGGAATGTTTTGGCCCAGCTGTTACACCTGTGGGTCACGTTGTCTGCAACCTCTTGTTTAGACCTCACATTGTTGTAGGTGAGGTCATTCTTGATGTGGACTCTTCCTCGTCCTTATTTGGTCTTCTCCCTGGTCCACTTGATCATGGTCTCGGGTGAGCGGTAGAGGAAGATGAGTTTGGCGTACAGGTCCTCCTCGAGCTCCAGCTCGCCCGTCTCTCGCACCAGGAAGATGTCGGTGCAGAGTTTGAGGATCCGGTCCACACACGGGAGCTCTTCGAACATGATGGAGTGAGAGATACCGCTGAAGAACTCGCGAACGAACTTCCCGATCACCAGCACCACCGATGCGTAGAGGCCCATGATACTGCAGGAGACAATCACGGGTTACGCACATATCTGCCATTTACCCACCAAGCAATCACAAAAAACGTCTCAGTTAACACATTATTTGTGACTTTAGATTTTCTGAGCACTATGATGTCATAATGCTCATGCTCCGCCCACGACCACTGATTGGCTGTCCCGTATTAGCATATTTCCACCCTCAGCCACTCAACTTCATTGAGGAATTTTATCCAAAGTATATTACAAACTTTACATGAACATCCTAAAGATTCATACCAACTTGTGGAAAACGGGCATCCGATGACGCCTTTATCGCACTATTTTTGTCAATCTTGCATAATTTACAATTTAACAACTAAATAATAGCAAAAAGAGCAGTATTAGTTAACACGCTAGTGAGATAATTCTGCGGTCATGGAACAGATAAAATAGACAATTTAGCTTTTTTATTCAGCCACAAAATAATTGCAAACAGCGCAGTACGAAGTTATGATATATTAAATAATTCAGCCATTTTTAAACAACGCTATATCAGGAGACAATCATGGGTTACCAAACAATCACAAAAACATGCATTACTATTAACACATTAGTGAGAGTTCTGCACGATGTTTGCAATACTGCATAATGTGTGACTATAGTGCAAAATAATAAAAAAAAATGGACAATATAACCACAAAATTAAAGCAACAAGTGCATTATTTGTTGTTAACGCTAGTGAGATAATTCTGTGATCATGGAACAGATTTTTTTTGTTGCTTTTTTTCACTGTTCAGCCACAATAACAAAATAATGCAGTACTAACAGTTATTGACACGTTAATTAAATAATTCTTCCATCTTTAAACAAAATTCAAAATCAAGAAAATTACTTTTGTTTTTGTCAATCCTGCATAATTCAGCATTTAACTGCAAAATAATCACAAAAAGTGCGGTAGAACTCACTCAGACATGCTAGTGAGAATTCATTTTGTTTAATGAATCACTAGCACTAATGGTCACTTAATAACTGTTAGTACTGCACTTTTTGTGATTATTTTGTTGATTTTACGTTTTGTTTAATTTAACCACAAAATAACCACAAAAAGTTGAGTAAGTTATTAAATTACCGCCATAAAATGTGTCAGTTTTTGATCTAAAAAACATCACTTTTTTGAGGGGGAAATCCTGCAGTTGCATAAACACAGCTAAAGGAATAGCTCACTTAAAAATGAATTCTGTTATCATTGACTCACATATTTACTGGTTTAAAGCAACTTCTGCTGAACACAAAGGAAGATATTTTGAAGAATGATCGACAGGCAGCTGATGGACCCCATTGACTTCCACAGCAGGAAAAACCACTGGATATCAATTACCTCTTTTCCACCAAAAAAGAACCGGTTCGGAACTGGTGCTGGCTCAACTTGCGAACCTCCTCAGAACCTGTTTGTTTTTCCACTGACTGGAGCGCCCAGCGAACGACGCCGTTCCGTCACTGTGTGCGAAGCCATACGTCTCAGCTAGAAACGCTACAACATTACTTTGGGATTATCTCTAGCTCGTGTACCAAGAAGGCTTTAAAAACAATTGAAATATGTAAGTATTTTAATCTTTTCCTGTGATATGTAATCTTTTCTGATTAGTTATGTACCCCGGTCTTGTCTTTTTTTTCCCGTTAGTTTGTTCTATATTGTGACTGTTTTCTTCTTTGCTTACCTAATGTTTTCAATAAAAAAATAATAATTATAAAACTAGAAAGCTTGCGCCAACTTCAAGCATAACAATTACAATGGCGGACTACATTGTGTTTCTGGAAATGTTTCTCCTGGCTTTACGATCCTGTATTGGGGTCAGAAAAGATGTTTTGAACACATCTAACCCGCCCCAGCCCCCGACTTAAGCATGACCCGGTGAAAGAACGGTTCTAGTCCAGCAAAGAGTTGGTGCCGCTTTGGAGCCAGTTTTCTGGCCGAGAACCGGTTCTTTGGCTGTCGAAACACAAGAACTGGTTCGCGAGTAGCACCGGCTCCGAACCGGCTCTCAAAATGCTTTGGTGGAAAAGGGTTAAATGGGGTTCATCAGCTGTTTGGTTTCCGACTGTCTTTTTGTAATCAGCAGAAGACAATCAGAAACAACCTGAAGTAAACTAGCAGTCTAGTCTTAGTCCGGATTCAAATTGGACCAATCTACCTTTTTATGTCACTGACTAAAAGTTCTGACCAGAATAAAACGCCTGGCTCACGGCGCTGGACTAGCATCCGAGCCCTTCTCTGCGTCCCCGAGGCTGGCCCGTGACTCACCCGTATCCCGCCAGAAAGCCCAGGCTGGGAGGACTGACTTTATCACTGAAGACGTAGAGCTGCAGTCCTGCCTCGCTCCGCTTCTCCAGCTTGAGCTCGGATCGCATCTGGATCTTCCCTGTGGACGGCTGGTCCACGATCCACCACTCCTGAATGTGCTCGCTGACGTTACGAGAGCGCTCCAGGTCCAGCAGAACGCTCTTGTAACCCGCATCTGTGTGGATTCAGCACAAACTGGGTGAGCATCAGTCCAGGGTCTGAACACTCGCGGGTTGCTTATGTTTACTCACTTTTCTAAAGAAGTTTGTGTGAGACAAATCTGCAAATACTCGTTAATCATCATGATATATGAAATGCACTACTGTGCAGAATCTGCTCATATCGGCTTACTTGAACACACACGTCATCCGCTACAAATAACGGCACGCTTGTTCATTTGCATTGAAGAAATAGCGAAGATTAAAAAGCATTTGGATAACAGAAAAAACATGTTTTGATGTTCTATATTGATCTGTCCACATAAACACATTTGTGGTGATGAGGATGAAAGAGGAGGAGATGCTGGATGACAGGATTTTGTTTAAATAAGAAATAAATGTGTGAAATCCAAATGTTATTATATATAATCTCATGAATGTCATAAAGCTGTGACGTAGTTAATCTGGTTAATTTCTTTTCTTTGTTTTTTGGCTAGTAGAAGCTCTGAATGGCCGGTAACTTTAACAAATGAAGTCTGCACATGGGCCGGTGAGTGAAAAGAGAATTCAAACCCTAGTGATGTCACGGGCAATATTAACGCAGGACGGTCGTCTGGTCTCGTTACCTGTGTAAAGCTGATCTATTGGTTTGGCGTTCGAGTCACTCGGTGCTCGAATGAAGCAGGGAAATACTTTCTCTATGACCCTGTAAATGAGAAAATATATTATAAATATTGAAGCATTACTGTCAGTGTGAAACTGATGATGCGTGTACTCACACAGCTTTATTTCTGGTCCCGTTGAGTAGAGCTATCAGCTCCTGTCTAGTGTTCATGTCCAGATATGTGACGTGTTTGTCCACTGCAAACTCAGCCTTTGCTCCCAGACTCAGATTCCTGCAGGAGAGAGGAGCATCATGGGATTTATTCGGTCATTCAAAAAAAAAAATATATTTTTTTTTACATTATTTGGATTATTGTGAAAATATCATGGAGTGCCAGTAATAAATTAATACTTTTATTCATCAAGGATGCATTAAATGTATCAAAAGTGACAGTAAAAACATTTATAATGTTATAAAAGATTCTATTTCAAATAAACGCTGTTCTTTTTAACTTTCTATTCATCAAAAAATATTGAAAAATAAAATGTATCAGTTTCTACCAAAATATGAAGCCGTTTTCAACACTGATAATAATCATAAATGTTTCTTGAGCATCAGATCATCATATTAGAGTGATTTCTGGAGGATCATGTGACACTGAAGACTGGAGTAATGATGCTGAAAATACAGCTTTGAACACAGGAATAAATTACACTTTACTAGATATTCACATAGAAAACAGCTGATTTACATTGTAATAATATTTCACTGTTTTACTGTATTTCTGATCAAATAAAGGTAGTCTTGGTGAGCAGAAGAGACTAAAACTAGCATTGTCTTACAAGCAGAGTGTAAAGTGCCTTAACTTCTGCTTACATTCTGAGAAGAACCTATCACTGATTAAAATATGCGCGCTTGTTTCCGCCACAGAAAAAGAAAAAGATTCTACAATTGCAAGTTTACATCTCGCAATTCTGTCTTTTTCCTTTAGAATTGGACTTTATAACTCGCAATTGCGTGTTATAAAGTCAGAATTGCGAGAAAAAAAGTTGCAATTGTAAAATAAAAAGTGGCAATTATCTTTTAAAATGTTTTATTCTGTGGTGGAAAAAAGCTTCCATCGAAAACCAATGAAAAAAAAAAGAATTGCAGATGTTTACTACCATTCATGTTAGATATGGTCTGAAAAATCTAGAGACAGGTTTGGAAATTTGAGTGTGTTTAACAGAAGCTTGTTTCCACCACAGAAAAAAATAAATAAAAAGGTAATTGCGTCCTTTTATCTCAGAATTGCTTGATTTAAAGTGTCAGTTATCTTCTAAAATGTTTAATTCTGTGGCGGAAACAAGCTCGTGTACAGATGTGAATATGTGGACGCCGCACCGCTGGACGCTCCAGGACATGGTGACGGGGAACTGGTCCTCTTTGCTCAGGACCTGCATCAGGTTGGTTCTGCTGGGAGGGCTGATGGTCCACAGAGAGTTGGAGCTTCCCTCCAGCTCCGCCACGGTCACGTCCTCCGCTGTGTACGCCTCCAGAAACTGCAGTGCACTCTGGGAAGGGGATCAGACTACACTTCACACACTGTGCAGTGAATATGTAAGGGGTAATGTACATCCAGCCGGTTGTTATCTCAGAATAAACCCGACCGGGGGATCAGGATCAGGTCTCCATCAGCCTGAAGAGGTTTATTCTGAGATCACACACACACAGACAGACAGACAGAAACGCACACAGAGAGACAGACACATACACAGACAGACAGACACACACACAGAGACACATACATACACACACACACACAGACACATACATACACACAGAGACACAGACAGACACATACACACACAGAGAGACAGACACATACATACATACACACACACACACACACAGAGACACAGACAGAAACACACACAGACAAGCTCCCGCAGAGAGAGCATTTTCAGCGCGAGATCAAACTAGACGGACATTAAGAGATACGGTGGACAGTCATAACACTTATTACACAGCATTTACATTAATAATTATGGAGATTAGAGATATTGATTTCAGATTAAACTGTTTTAAAATCGCACCTGTTTGTATTTTATAATCCAACAGTTACAAAACAATAGTCACAAAATGGCAGCCGTGTTTGTTTGAAACGAGAGAGTCCACGACACTGGATAGCATAATTAAATAACTACATAAAATATTGATTTGACGGAGTTCTAATATTTTATTAGCTCACCAAACACAAAACTTCCACTAAGAAAAGCGTCTCCTAGCGAGTGTATAGCGCAGCTGACTGCAGAGACCCGGATGAGTGTGTTTCTGTTCTCAGCGGCTGTTATCTGGGAATAACGCACAGCGCGATTGACCAATCAGAAGCAAGTATTCAACAGAGCGTGTAATACAGCTTGTGAATGAAGAGTCTTCTGCAAAAGCGTGACTTACAGGGATGAATTTGTATGATGTCATGAACGTCTGGAAGTCTGCGTCAGTGATTTCCTTCAGCTGATTCTGCTGCGCACTCATGGTGAAGATGGGCTGGAATCAGGAGAACACACACGGGTTATACACTGGTTATACTCGCACACGGGTTATACACTGGCTATACTCACACACGGGTTATACACTGGTTATACTCACACACGGGTTATACACGGGTTATACTCGCACACCGGTTATACACGGGTTATACTCGCACACGGGTTATACTCGCACACGGGTTATACTCGCACACGGGTTATACTCGCACACGGGTTATACACTGGCTATACTCACACACGGGTTATACACTGGTTATACTCACACACGGGTTATACACGGGTTATACTCGCACACCGGTTATACACGGGTTATACTCGCACACGGGTTATACTCGCACACGGGTTATACTCGCACACGGGTTATACTCGGGTTATACTCACACACGGATTATACACGCACACCGGTTATACACGGGTTATACTCGCACACGGGTTATACTCACACACCGGTTATACACTGGTTATACTCACACACGGGTTATACTCGCACACCGGTTATACACGGGTTATACTCGCACACGGGTTATACTCGGGTTATACTCACACACGGATTATACACGCACACCGGTTATACACGGGTTATACTCGCACATGGGTTATACTCACACACCGGTTATACACTGGTTATACTCACACACGGGTTATACTCGCACACGGGTTATACTCGGGTTATACTCACACACGGATTATACACGCACACCGGTTATACACGGGTTATACTCGCACATGGGTTATACTCGCACACCGGTTATACACTGGTTATACTCACACACGGGTTATACTCGCACACGGGTTATACTTGGGTTATACTCGCACACGGGTTATACTGGCACACCGGTTATACTCGCACACGGGTTATACTGGCACACCGGTTATACTCGCACACCGGTTATACACGGGTTATACTCACACACGGGTTATACTCGCACACCGGTTATACACTGGTTATACTCACACACGGGTTATACTCACACACGGGTTATACTCACACACGGGTTATACTCGCACACGGGTTATACTCGCACACGGGTTATACTTGGGTTATACTCGCACACGGGTTATACTAGCACACCGGTTATACACGGGTTATACTCACACACGGGTTATACACGGATTATACTCGCACACGGGTTACACTTGGGTTATACTCGCACACGGGTTATACTGGCACACCGGTTATACACGGGTTATACTCACACACGGGTTATACTCGCACACCGGTTATACACGGGTTATACTCGCACACGGGTTATACTCGGGTTATACTCACACACGGATTATACACGCACACCGGTTATACACGGGTTATACTCGCACATGGGTTATACTCGCACACCGGTTATACACGGGTTATACTCGCACACGGGTTATACTCGCACATGGGTTATACTCACACACGGGTTATACTCGCACACGGGTTATACTTGGGTTATACTCGCACACGGGTTATATTGGCACACCGGTTATACTCGCACTCCGGTTATACACGGGTTATACTCGCACACGGGATATACTCGCACACCGGTTATACACTGGTTATACTCACACACGGGTTATACTCGCACACGGGTTATACTCGCACACTTATACTCGCACGCGGGTTATACTCGCACGCGGGTTATACTCGCACGCGGGTTATACTCGCACGCGGGTTATACTCGCACGCGGGTTATACTCGGGTTACACTCGCACACGGGTTATACTCGCACACGGGTTATACTTGCACACGGGTTATACTCGGGTTACACTCGCACACGGGCTATACTCGCACACGGGTTATACACGGGTTACACTCGCACACGGGTTATACTCGCACACGGGTTATACTCGCACACGGGTTATACTCGCACACGGGTTATACTCGGGTTATACTCGCACACGGGTTATACACGGGTTATACTCGCACACGGGTTATACTCGGGTTATACTCGCACACGGGTTATACTCGGGTTATACTCGCACACGGGTTATACTCGCACACGGGTTATACTGGCACACGGGTTATACTCGCACACGGGTTATACTCGCACACGGGTTACACTCGCACACGGGTTACACTCGCACACGGGTTACACTCGGGTTATACTCGGGTTATACTCGCACACGGGTTACACTCGCACACGGGTTACACTCGCAAGCGGGTTACACTCGCACGCGGGTTATACTCGCACACGGGTTATACACTGGTTATACTCGAACACGGGTTATACTTAGGGTGACCACCATCAAACAACCCAAATGTGGGACGATTATAAGTTTGTGTGGGACATGTTACCAACACTAAACCGTAACCTGAAACTGTTATATAATGTCTATCTAACTTAATAAAAACATTTGTATTCTGCCTTTCAGCAGATAAAAATACTTTGTTCTTTAGTCCCTTCCAGAAAACACCATTACATCACAATGTAACATAACATATCTTTATTTTACATGCCATTTAGATTCATCATCACGAGCACAAAGGCAGCCGGTATTATGCAGATCACTTTTTTTAAAAACAGGTAAGTCCAACTAAAATCCAACTAAATAAATAATGAACAAATAAAATATAAAACAACATGAAATTAGTTCATTGACAGTCTTATATATTAAGAATATATTAAATCAAAAACGTTCATATTTTTAGAAAGGATGTGAATTAAAACAACCACAGCCAGCAACTATTTTAATTTACCGAATTATCCATTAGTTTTCTGACAGGGAACACAGGGAACGAATCACCGCTCCACATTTTGATTGACAGCCGTCACAACCAACCAGTGACCGTGTTTACTCCTTTCCTTACAACCATTGGATAGGATTTCAAAACCCGCTGATGTATTTGTACTTCTGACGGGTGACGACGCGCTGTTAAATATCGGTGAAAAACTGCCGCAAAAAGAGTAAATAAAATGCTTTCTTTAAAAGGCAAAAGAACGAACGCACGTTTTCTTAATATGATAATTAAAAACCAACAGACTGATGACAATGCGGGACATTTTCTCAATATGCGACGTGCGGGTCACCTCAGATATTCTTATATTTCATCCTCAGATTTTATTATAAATGCATTTTATTAAAGACGGTGAGTTTGAGTCAAATCTCCACTTCTGCAGCTTTACACACACCAAACGTCACTGTTTCATTTATATCTGTATGCATATCTATATTTATACTGAGGGGTTTGTTTATAACATTCACCTGATTTATATGCAATTTTATTCCTAAAAACATGGTGAAAATTATGTTTTCTGTCTGTTGACAGTATTTTCTGATTTATGGAGTGATAAAGAAATTCAAAATCCTCTCTGTAAAAAACAAATGAAATCAAACAATAATTTTGAACCTGACTTTATCCAATATTCAGATTTCTGTTGTGGAAATGTATACAAATATAATTTTGCATACATTTAGAAACATGCACATGCATATGTTTAAAATATATGTATTTTGCATATTTAATTCTATATTGACTCGTTGATTTATTTCTTGCATGTTTAAACAGCTGATCAAATAAATATCAGTTCACTTTTTTCTCTATTCACCTGCCTTGAGTTTAGTAAGTTTTGTCATTTTTATTAGTTTTTGTTTTCATGTCTATACAGTTTTTCAGGTTTTGTTGTTATAGTACTTCAACTTTAAAATAAATTAAAATGGAAATGAAAGCTGAAATAAAACATGTTTTTTTTTATATTATTTCAGTTAATGATCATTTTATTTCAAGTAAGGCATTTTTGGCAAAACTTTGCATTATAAACATGATCCTATGAATAATTGTAACCACAAAAATAACACATTATAATATGTAATAATTTTCATAGAACATAATAACATTCATTGAACACACCTTTAGAAAATATAATGCATTAAAACACAACAAACAACTCATTTCTGATGTAACAAGGAATCTGCAAATATAATGCATTTTAGATCTGTTACAATTCTTTATGAAAAAATATAATGCATTATAATGTTTGTGTGATATTTAGGAGGATCTGTTGACGGAAATGAAATATCATATATATATAACTATGTTTTCAGTGGTGTATAAAGACTTGCATAATTAACCGTTATGTTTTTATTACTTTAGAATGAGCATTTCTGTCCACACACACACACACACACACACACACACACACACAGACACACACACACAGACACACACACACAGAGAACGGGTCTCCTTACATCCACGTTTCTACGGTGGCCCTGAACGGACAAACGCGTGTCGTCACTATGTTGTTCTTCATGTAAAGAAGCTGCTAAAGTCAGCGAATAAAAACTCACACAATGATGAACAAGCGACAATAATATTCGCATTAACATCGTTTTACTGAATAATTAGGTAAACATAATTTCTTAAATTATCTTTGTAAAGAAACCTCATTGCTACTCTCTGCTGTCTCAGACGACGACATCACTTCCTCCCGGCCAGCGTAACTCCTGTTGGGTGCAATTCACAACCTCACCACTAGATGCTGCTAAAACTTACACACTGCACCTTTAAGTAAAGTGCTGCAGAACTTGTTTCAGTTGAGGATGATGACAGTGATTTGAGTTTGTCTGAGTACCTGAAAGCCGCCCAGTGTGATGGTGACGGACACGTCCAGCGGTTTGTTGACGACTCCAGCCACAGATTTGACAAGAGACATGAAGAGCAGAGGAAACCAGACGATACAGATGAGCAGCATCACGATCATGCCACCCATCCCGTACTTCACCACCTTCTTCTTCTTCTGTCCGCGGGGCTGAGGATACCTCTGGAAACACAACCGCAGAAAAGCTGGAGGTTTTCTGAGGTGCAGTTCATCATCAGCCAGGACTGTGTTTCCCGAAAGCAGCGCTAGCCAACTGTGGACGTGAGTTCTGCCGTTATCAGCAGTTCTATGAGTCGTGTTTCCCGAAACCATCGTTCCAACGAACATTCGCACACAGCATCGCAGAGTTTGGTGTGTGTGTGTGTGTGTGTGTGTGTGTGTGTGTGTGTGTGTGTGTGTGTGTGTGTGTGTGTGTGTGTGTGTGAGCGACAGATCTCCTGCGGTCAGAAGCAGTTTCTAGTTTTCATGACGTGTGGACTCAATAAACCCTTGTCTAAGCAAAATAAGCAAGCTGACATTCAGTGCAACCTGTGTCTTTTATTTAGAATACATACAAATGTCCTTTACGTCTTTTAGTTTGTCAAGAGATTTAAAGCGTAGTTTTTGAAGAGTGCGCATGTGTGAACGTGTTCTAGTGCGTAAGAACGAGACTATGATTGAATCTGGAAATAAAGCAACAAAACTGAGAAAAATGAGAAATAGTCCTCAGACGCATGTCCGTAATTTATAGCAAAACATCTAGTGTTGATTCTCAAACAGATTCATTAACAGCAGTTATTACTCCTCCACCTGCGGGACATCTCAGCAAACACAGAACGTTCCCCTGACGTTCCCGTATGGTTCCCATTTGGTTCTTTTTTTGGGAACCAAACAAGGTTATTTTTAGGTTTAATTTTATAACCTATGGAGAACGTTCAGGAGTGTTCCCTGAGAATGTTCCCTGTAGATTCTTTTTAGGTTCTATTTTTATAAAATAAAGTCTTGGGAACGTTCTGGGAACCAAAAAACGAACGTAAAATTGTTAGCTGGGATCATTAACCAACGCGGTTGAACGACCAATTTGCGACAATACGGTTTCAGGAAACAGTCGAGACTCGCTAGATGATTTCTTCACCGATGCATCGATCGCACTAAAATAGTGAAGCAGCGAGTTACAGCGCTGTGCGGGAAACACACCCCTGCGTGACGAGACTGAGCTGACGGCGAGTTACAGCGCTGTACGGGAAACACACCCCTGCGTGACGAGACTGAGCTGACGGCGAGTTACAGCGCTGTACGGGAAACACACTCCTGCGTGACGAGACTGAGCTGACGGCGAGTTACAGCGCTGTACGGGAAACACACTCCTGCGTGACGAGACTGAGCTGACGGCGAGTTACAGCGCTGTACGGGAAACACACTCCTGCGTGACGAGACTGAGCTGACGGCGAGTTACAGCGCTGTACGGGAAACACACCCCTGCGTGACGAGACTGAGCTGACGGCGAGTTACAGCGCTGTACGGGAAACACACCCCTGCGTGACGAGACTGAGCTGAGGGCGAGTTACAGCGCTGTACGGGAAACACACTCCTGCGTGACGAGACTGAGCTGAGCTGACGGCGAGTTACAGCGCTGTACGGGAAACACACTCCTGCGTGACGAGACTGAGCTGACGGCGAGTTACAGCGCTGTACGGGAAACACACCCCTGCGTGACGAGACTAAGCTGACGGTGAGTTACAGCGCTGTGCGGGAAACACACTCCTGCGTGACGAGACTGAGCTGACGGGGAGTTACAGCGCTGTACGGGAAACACACTCCTGCGTGACGAGACTGAGCTGAGGGCGAGTTACAGCGCTGTGCGGGAAACACACTCCTGCGTGACGAGACTGAGCTGAGCTGACGGCGAGTTACAGCGCTGTACGGGAAACACACTCCTGCGTGACGAGACTGAGCTGAGCTGAGGGCGAGTTACAGCGCTGTGCGGGAAACACACCCCTGCGTGACGAGACTGAGCTGAGCTGACGGCGAGTTACAGCGCTGTACGGGAAACACACTCCTGCGTGACGAGACTGAGCTGAGCTGACGGCGAGTTACAGCGCTGTGCGGGAAACACACTCCTGCGTGACGAGACTGAGCTGACGGCGAGTTACAGCGCTGTACAGGAAACACACTCCTGCGTGACGAGACTGAGCTGACGGCGAGTTACAGCGCTGTACGGGAAACACACTCCTGCGTGACGAGACTGAGCTGAGCTGACGGCGAGTTACAGCGCTGTAGGGAAACACACCCCTGCGTGACGAGACTGAGCTGAGCTGACGGCGAGTTACAGCGCTGTGCGGGAAACACACCCCTGCGTGACGAGACTGAGCTGAGCTGACGGCGAGTTACAGCGCTGTAGGGAAACACACCCCTGCGTGACGAGACTGAGCTGAGCTGACGGCGAGTTACAGCGCTGTACGGGAAACACACCCCTGCGTGACGAGACTGAGCTGAGCTGAGCTGACGGCGAGTTACAGCGCTGTACGGGAAACACACCCCTGCGTGACGAGACTGAGCTGAGCTGACGGCGAGTTACAGCGCTGTACGGGAAACACACTCCTGCGTGACGAGACTGAGCTGAGCTGACGGCGAGTTACAGCGCTGTACGGGAAACACACCCCTGCGTGACGAGACTGAGCTGAGCTGACGGCGAGTTACAGCGCTGTACGGGAAACACACCCCTGCGTGACGAGACTGAGCTGACGGCGAGTTACAGCGCTGTACAGGAAACACACTCCTGCGTGACGAGACTGAGCTGAGCTGACGGCGAGTTACAGCGCTGTACGGGAAACACACCCCTGCGTGACGAGACTGAGCTGACGGCGAGTTACAGCGCTGTACGGGAAACACACTCCTGCGTGACGAGACTGAGCTGACGGCGAGTTACAGCGCTGTACGGGAAACACACTCCTGCGTGACGAGACTGAGCTGACGGCGAGTTACAGCGCTGTACGGGAAACACACCCCTGCGTGACGAGACTGAGCTGACGGCGAGTTACAGCGCTGTACGGGAAACACACCCCTGCGTGACGAGACTGAGCTGACGGCGAGTTACAGCGCTGTACGGGAAACACACCCCTGCGTGACGAGACTGAGCTGAGGGCGAGTTACAGCGCTGTACGGGAAACACACTCCTGCGTGACGAGACTGAGCTGAGCTGACGGCGAGTAACAGCGCTGTACGGGAAACACACTCCTGCGTGACGAGACTGAGCTGACGGCGAGTTACAGCGCTGTACGGGAAACACACCCCTGCGTGACGAGACTGAGCTGACGGTGAGTTACAGCGCTGTGCGGGAAACACACTCCTGCTTGACGAGACTGAGCTGACGGTGAGTTACAGCGCTGTACGGGAAACACACTCCTGCGTGACGAGACTGAGCTGAGGGCGAGTTACAGCGCTGTGCGGGAAACACACCCCTGCGTGACGAGACTGAGCTGAGCTGACGGCGAGTTACAGCGCTGTTCGGGAAACACACTCCTGCGTGACGAGACTGAGCTGAGCTGACGGCGAGTTACAGCGCTGTGCGGGAAACACACTCCTGCGTGACGAGACTGAGCTGACGGCGAGTTACAGCGCTGTACAGGAAACACACTCCTGCGTGACGAGACTGAGCTGAGCTGACGGCGAGTTACAGCGCTGTAGGGAAACACACCCCTGCGTGACGAGACTGAGCTGAGCTGACGGCGAGTTACAGCGCTGTGCGGGAAACACACCCCTGCGTGACGAGACTGAGCTGAGCTGACGGCGAGTTACAGCGCTGTAGGGAAACACACCCCTGCGTGACGAGACTGAGCTGAGCTGACGGCGAGTTACAGCGCTGTACGGGAAACACACCCCTGCGTGACGAGACTGAGCTGAGCTGAGCTGACGGCGAGTTACAGCGCTGTACGGGAAACACACCCCTGCGTGACGAGACTGAGCTGAGCTGACGGCGAGTTACAGCGCTGTACGGGAAACACACTCCTGCGTGACGAGACTGAGCTGAGCTGACGGCGAGTTACAGCGCTGTACGGGAAACACACCCCTGCGTGACGAGACTGAGCTGAGCTGACGGCGAGTTACAGCGCTGTACGGGAAACACACCCCTGCGTGACGAGACTGAGCTGAGCTGACGGCGAGTTACAGCGCTGTACGGGAAACACACTCCTGCGTGACGAGACTGAGCTGACGGCGAGTTACAGCGCTGTACGGGAAACACACTCCTGCGTGACGAGACTGAGCTGACGGCGAGTTACAGCGCTTTACGGGAAACACACCCCTGCGTGACGAGACTGAGCTGACGGCGAGTTACAGCGCTGTACGGGAAACACACTCCTGTGTGACGAGACTGAGCTGAGCTGACGGCGAGTTACAGCGCTGTACGGGAAACACACTCCTGCGTGGTGAGACTGAGCTGACAGCGAGTTACAGCGCTGTACGGGAAACACACTCCTGTGTGACGAGACTGAGCTGAGCTGACGGCGAGTTACAGCGCTGTACGGGAAACACACTCCTGCGTGACGAGACTGAGCTGAGCTGACGGCGAGTTACAGCGCTGTACGGGAAACACACTCCTGCGTGACGAGACTGAGCTGAGCTGACGGCGAGTTACAGCGCTGTACGGGAAACACACTCCTGTGTGACGAGACTGAGCTGAGCTGACGGCGAGTTACAGCGCTGTACGGGAAACACACCCCTGCGTGACGAGACTGAGCTGACGGCGAGTTACAGCGCTGTACGGGAAACACACTCCTGCGTGACGAGACTGAGCTGACGGCGAGTTACAGCGCTGTACGGGAAACACACTCCTGCGTGACGAGACTGAGCTGACGGCGAGTTACAGCGCTGTGCGGGAAACACACTCCTGTGTGACGAGACTGAGCTGAGCTGACGGCGAGTTACAGCGCTGTACGGGAAACACACTCCTGTGTGACGAGACTGAGCTGAGCTGACGGCGAGTTACAGCGCTGTACGGGAAACACACTCCTGTGTGACGAGACTGAGCTGAGCTGACGGCGAGTTACAGCACTGTACGGGAAACACACCCCTGCGTGACGAGACCGAGCTGACGGCGAGTTACAGCGCTGTACGGGAAACACACTCCTGCGTGACGAGACTGAGCTGACGGCGAGTTACTGCGCTGTACGGGAAACACACTCCTGCGTGACGAGACTGAGCTGACGGCGAGTTACAGCGCTGTACGGGAAACACACCCCTGCGTGACGAGACTGAGCTGAGCTGACGGCGAGTTACAGCGCTGTACGGGAAACACACTCCTGCGTGACGAGACTGAGCTGAGCTGACGGCGAGTTACAGCGCTGTACGGGAAACACACTCCTGCGTGACGAGACTGAGCTGACGGCGAGTTACAGCGCTGTGCGGGAAACACACTCCTGCGTGACGAGACTGAGCTGACGGCGAGTTACAGCGCTGTACAGGAAACACACTCCTGCGTGACGAGACTGAGCTGACGGCGAGTTACAGCGCTGTACGGGAAACACACTCCTGCGTGACGAGACTGAGCTGACGGCGAGTTACAGCGCTGTACGGGAAACACACTCCTGCGTGACGAGACTGAGCTGACGGCGAGTTACAGCGCTGTGCGGGAAACACACTCCTGCGTGACGAGACTGAGCTGAGCTGACGGCGAGTTACAGCGCTGTGCGGGAAACACACTCCTGCGTGACGAGACTGAGCTGACGGCGAGTTACAGCGCTGTACAGGAAACACACCCCTGCGTGACGAGACTGAGCTGACGGCGAGTTACAGCGCTGTACGGGAAACACACTCCTGCGTGACGAGACTGAGCTGACGGCGAGTTACAGCGCTGTACAGGAAACACACCCCTGCGTGAAGAGACTGAGCTGACGGCGAGTTACAGCGCTGTACGGGAAACACACTCCTGCGTGACGAGACTGAGCTGACGGCGAGTTACAGCGCTGTACGGGAAACACACTCCTGCGTGAAGAGACTGAGCTGACGGCGAGTTACAGCGCTGTACGGGAAACACACTCCTGCGTGACGAGACTGAGCTGAGCTGACGGACAGATTTCTGCATCCCTGCAGGGAAAGAGGTCTGACCTTCTCTGACTCTCTCCAGCACTTGAGCACGAAGATGTGTGCGTAGATGTCCTCCACACAGATCCAGCTGGACAGGCTGAGCGTTGTGTCGGTCCACACCCAGTCCATCACCGCACGCAGCTCCGTCAGGAACGGCACCAACCGGAAGCTGAGCGGCACAAACAGCAGACAGGACATGAACTGCACCATTACATCTAAAAATGTGAACAAAACTAATATTTTCTGTGCGTTACAGAGATTTTTTTGATGATGCTTTTAGAGATGATTTGAATCCTAACCGTGGTAAAATCACTGTAACGCATGGCTTTATTTGGCCTAGCGATGTACTTGTAGAAGTACATGTGCTTCACCATTATGTCTAAAATGTTGAAGTCCAAATCAATGCAGTTTCAGAGGCTGTGCACGACCCCAGCGGAGGAACAGGGTCTATCCAGCCAAACGATCGTCATTTTTTTCTAAAAATAAATACAAATGTATATACTCTTTAAGCATAATTGTTGGTCTTGTGCTGGTCTGCGGCGCGCCGGGCGTTACGTCATCACGCTGGAAAGGTCGCGCTGGACGTAGGCGTAAGTGCCGCCCCATTATTTACAAGCGTGGAGAAGGAGGATCGTTCAAATGTTATTGTATGATGAATGACATATTTATGTCTTTGTGTCAGTTTATTGTTTAAAATTGACCTTTCGTGTGCGTATCCTGGATGTTTAAAACAATGGGGCGGCACTTACGCCTACGTCCAGTGTGACCTTTCCAGCAGGTGTGCTTAAAGAGTATATACATTTGTATTTATTTTTAGAAAAAAATGACGATCGTTTGGCTGGATAGACCCTGTTCCTCCGCCGGGGTCGTGCACAGCCTCTGAAACTGCATTGATTTGGACCTCAACATTTGGGTTTACACTGAAGTCCATTGTGTGGAGAAAAATCCTGCAATGTTTTCCTCAAAAAACTTAATTTCTTTTCCACTTAAGAAAGAAAGACATGAACATCTTGGATGGCATTGGGGTGAGTAAATGATCAGGACATTTTCATTTTGAGGTGAACTAATCCTCTAATCTTTGTTAATGTTAATTTCAACATTTACTAATACTTATTAACATCAGTTAGTGCACTGTGAACTAACATGAACTCACAATGAACAGCTGTGTTTTAATTATCTAACATTAACAAAGATTAATAAATAAATACAGTAACAAATGCATTGCTCATGGTTAGTTCATGTTAGTTAATACATGAACTAATGTAAACTAATGAACCTTATTGTAAAGTGTTAGCAACTTTGTTTTATTCTGTGGCAGAACCAGAGCCGGCCCTCCCTATAAGTGAACTAAGCGGCTGCTTAGGGCCCGCCGCCACTAGGGGCCCCAAACGCTGGTCCGCCCATAGACCCTCCCCGTGAGTGAGAACCTGTAACTCGACGGACATTCGCATCACGTTAACGCAGCGGTAGAGTTACTCGCGTCACACTTCACTTATTCGCAATTCAATTGCATTTGTTTTAAAGCCTTGCCGGTTAAACATTTCATTCGCGTGATGTTCTGACATGCGGTTTCCCCCATGCGCGTACACACTGAGCGCGCGCGTACACACTGAGCGGGCGCGTACACACTGAGCGGGCGCGTACACACTGAGCGCGCGCGTACACACTGAGCGGGCGCGTACACACTGAGCGGGCGCGTACACACTGAGCGCGCGCGTACACACTGAGCGGGCGCGTACACACTGAGCGGGCGCGTACACACTGAGCGCGCGCAGACAGCGCTCGGCCGCTCACTAAACACCTGTCAAACAGCGCCCGATTCCTGGACTTTATCTAAATTGCGTCTGATTTTGCAAATACTGTCAAATACACACAGGGTTTACATAAATCCAGTTGGTTATGTCTAAATTGAAAGTAATCAGTTGCAGTTGGATGCAATTGCAATTTTTTTTTTTTTTTTAACCAAAAGCCGGTTTTGCTGGTCTGTTTAGTACACCACATTGAGTATACCACTTAGTGCGGTAAGACTTTAAATATTAAAGTGCAAAATAAGACCTGGCCACTCTTGTGGGTTTGCTACTGTTACGATTTTAAACCGTAAGGGTAAAAACATGCCAGGCGGACATTAATGTTAGCAACACAGCTATAGCTAATAAAACTGATAATGGGTGTGTTTTGTAGTCTGTGAATAATCAAGCATTGACAATAGTGGCCATGGGCCCCCAAATAAAATTCTACTAAGGGCCCCATAAAGGCTTGGGCCGGCTCTGGGCAGAACCAGCTCTCATAGACACCCCGCTCTGAACAACAGAGATGGAGGGAATGTGTCTGACTGTAATCTGATGTAAAAGCACACTGTAATGTTGCTTCTCACCCCTGGAAGAGGAAGAGATTGACGTAGTTGTAGCTCTTGGTCAGAAAGTTTCCCAGAACGCGTGTGGGATAACCACAGCGGATCTGATACGCCGACAGACCGAAGTAGATGCACTTCACAAAGTACCAGAGCTGGGCCACTGTGTTCTGACTGAACCGCCTGGGAAACAAAACCATCCAATCATACGTCAGATCACCTCAAGCTTCTCACACGCGATCAATAATGACATGACGTCATTGGCTGTGGAGCGTCAGACCTATCAGTGACGCCTGGGAGAATGAAGAACATCCAGAAGTGAATCCCGAAGACCAGAATGACCTGAAAGATGACCTTCCCCATCACAGTCTTCCTCAGATACAGCGCTCGGTCCACCACCATAGTGCCGAACTGGATCAGAACCATCACCAGAAACGCCTCGGGAACCTGGTCTTCTGACAGGGAGGAAGTGATGTCAGCGGCAGCGGAGTGCTTCTGTGGAGGAAGGGTTTCACTTCAGCTTCATTACATTTGAAAAGGAATAATTCACTCAATAATTGTAAACCTCTATATGTCAAGCGTGACCTTTTTTTTCGAGAGGTTGTGAACTAAGAGCTGGCGCATTTGTAGTTAAAAAGTATTTCTTTTTTACTTTTTTCTGAAAATTACTGATCCGTTTTGCTAGAAAAGACCCTTGACTGGAGTCAAAAATGGAGAATCCCCCATTCACTCAATCAGATGTAGAAAAATCCTGGAATGTTTTCCTCAAGAAACTATTTATTTCGGCTAAAGAAAGAAAGTCATTATTGGATGGCCTGTGGGCGAGAACATAATCAGGACATTTAGATAAGAATAGGAAGCAGAAACAAGCGATAAAAAGCATTGCTTTTGCATGTTGTAATCTCTGAAAAAAAAGATTTTCTCAGCTTTTTGTTCAAAATGTAGCTTTTTTATCAAGAGTTTATAAAATATGTATGTAGCTAGAATAAAAAAAATGTTTTCCCTTTCTTCTGTTCTTTGTTTTGATGTATTACATGTTCAGATATTCATACAAGGAAATATTCTGGGGGCCATGAATTTTTTGTGAAAATTCTAAAAAACGCTAGCGGTGAAAGAGTTAAAGAGTCTCTTTTCTAAATGCAGCGCTCGATGGGTTGTGGGCGATATTAGCCGTTAGCGTGCGCATCGATCTGCACTTCGGATTCTGGCCGGGAATAGTGGACCATCCGGGTGTCTCTGGAACACTCATTTCAACACACTACGATTTGGGACGCACTAATTCTATTTTAAAATACTATTTAGGACGGATAGTATGCGGATTGGGACGCAGCGTGTGTTTATGTCGAATTGCCGTAAAGCAGTTTGTGTTTCTCGCTCGCTCTCGCTTCTCACGAGACTTCCAACTGACCGGGACGTTAGTCCTCATGTTGCACGGTTGGTTTTCCTGGGAGCGCGAGGAAATCCCCATTCTCACCGGAACCGGTTATTTAACCATACAAATGATTTCTAAACGGTTTTATTAGTTAGTTGCCAAGTTCCCCTTTAAAGATCGTAACACACAAGCAGAGCAAGCGAAGCTCTACAAACCCCGAAGGCCCAGAACCCGAACACGATGATGATGAAGTCGACCGTGTCGGCCAGAAACATGAGCACGTAAACGTCCGTCACAGCGCTGTACTCCGGGTGGATCAGGTTATAGAAGAACTGCCGGATGGGAATGTAGATATCCAGAATCCTGAAACAACACAAACACACAGCACCGGTCAGCGGACTGCATAGTTAAAACAATGATATGCAGTGTTGGGGTAACTCATTACAAGTAACTTGAGTTACGCAATCAATTACTTTTTCAAGTAACTAGTAAAGCATTACATCTCAACTTTACATCAAAATATCAGTGTTACTTGTTCCAATAAGTAACGCAATTTACTTTGTTTTGCCATGTATTGACTGACAGCTCTCTATGTTGACACAAATGGAAGTGCAGAGAGGTGTGTGTGTGTGTGTGTGTGTGTGTGTGTGTGTGTGTGTGTGTGTGTGTGTGTGTGTGTGTGTGTGTGTAAATGATGGTTATTGTAGTTCTAGACTAAATGTGAGCGTGCATTTACTAATCTCACTTGCAAAAAAAAAAAAATCCTCAAAATGAATAAAATCAGAGAATGCAGAATCAGAATACTATGCAAACCAATTATAACCATAACTAAATTTGTCAAATAAAACACATTTTTATGCATTTAATCTCACTTTATTAACCAATGTACTTGCTTCTGACCTTCAATGATTCAGTTAAACCACAAGCAAAAATTACTATAGATTTTTTTTATTTATTGTTAAAGTAAGTGTTAAAAAGTGTAAATATTTCCTTCAACATGAGGATTATTATTTCACTTTTGGTGAAAAAATTGTTGCTAAATAAAAAATAAGCCCCGCCCGGGTGGATAAAAAGAAACGTAACATATTACTTTTCTAAAAAAGTTACTCTTAGTTACTTTAAGTGAGTAACGCAATATTTTAATGCTTTTCAAAGTAACTTTCCCAACACTGATGATCAACCCCTCGAAGACTTCAGACGCAAACTCTGAATCTACAGGCACCAATGCTACATTTATCTAAATGTCATAATCATTTGTTAACAAACAAGTATTCATTACTTCAATGAGCTCCTTGTTTCTACTTTAAATTATTACATAGTTTAAATGAATACCTTTTGCACTAAATGTGATTTTGTATATGTACATTTCTGAAATACATAACTTAGACAGTTTCCTCTGAGACCAGATCACTCTAAGTTGTAATGTGCATTGTGAAAAGCGCAATACAAGTAAATGAGAATTGAATGGAGTCTGATCGTGTAATGATGTCTTACGTTTTGACAGTGAAGCGCTTGGCTTTGATGATCTGTTCTCTGAGCTTGTACAAAATAAGCTCCTTACGACTTTTCTGCTGAGCGCTCAGTGAGCGACACACACTCGCCCTGCTGCCTGCGGACACACACACACACACACACGTCAGTCGGTGAAATACAGTCATTTCAATAGGAATCCATGCGATCTGGAATTTTGCATATCAGTCTTCTAATAACACCTAATATAATGTGGGAGCATTTTTTATATATAACGATTTTAAATCATGATTTTTTAAATATAAGTCAGTGTAGTAGTTAGCTGTTTTGACACTTACCAACTCACGTTTTAAACCTGAAACTAAGGCTTTTGAACAAAGGCTCAAGATGCTTATCTTTCCCCATTGTCCACAAAAGATGAACAGTCATGAAAATCACATTAATTTAGAGTCAAATCTTCACTATCTCTGCACTGTCTGGAATTAGTTCAGATGTAATGAACTAGATTTGATATTCCCTTGTGCTGTGTTGAAAACCCTATAACACTTGCGGTATTCCCGGTCCAAAATGAACGGCATGCAAAAAATGCTTATAAATCTCTTGTTATGCTACATCATCATCATCACCAAATATTGGAATTAATATTTTTGTCAGCTTGTTTTCTTTCAGTTAAGACTGATTGATTGATCGTGGGCTTCATTGATCTGAGCATCAGTGATTTGAAAATAAAGTTAATCTCTGTGCAAAATTAAGCCTGTAATACTCAAAATAGTTTGTTTGTGCACATGGACGGGTGTACGGGCGTGTGTGTGTGTGTGTGTGTGCGCGGATGCACGAGTATTTATGGATCCATCCACACATGCACAGGTCCGAGGCCTTTATTTTTGCAAGTGCACATGTACATATGTGGACATGAACATGATGAACACACTTCTGAACACTAATTGTTTCTCTGATTTTCTACTCCCCCATTCATTTTCAATGGGTGGTCATTTTTGACCAATATAAGCTCAGATCAATGAGGGCTAGGATCAATCAGTTTAAAAAATAAATGTAAAATCTGTCCTTATTTAAAGAAAACAAGTTGACAAAAAGATTGAATCCAATATTTGGTGATAAAATAGCGTAACAAGTGATTTATAAGCAATTTTTTGAAGGCTGGCCATTTTTGGTCATAAACATCACAAGTGTAACTTTGTGCCATTTTGTACAAAATAAAAAGCATTTAAATATTAAAGCACACTGCATTTTTTTCATATTTTATGTAAAATTTACAAAATTATCCACAAATAATGCTTTTTTCACTCAAAAACTGAGGTAAGTAAGATCAGATAAATAAGGCATACGATCGATCAATTAAAAAAAAGAAATATAAAACTGGTCCTAATTGAAAGAAAACAAGCTGACAAAAAATGTAATCCAATATTTGGTAATGATTATAAGATTTATAAGCAATTGTTTGTAGGCCGGTCTTTTTTGAGCGAGAACATCACAAGTGTTACAATGTGGGGAAAAACAACAAAAAAAAATATAAAAATAATAATACAAAAATTGGGAGGTTGTCAGACTCTGGGTGAGTAAACTCAGTACATTTTAGTCCAATGAAATAACATGTAACATGTATGCAATAAACGTGAATTATTAACTGGCCATGATGTGCTTGAAAACGTGCTTGTTTTGAAAGTGACTTCTGTGTGAGCTGTGCTTCATGCATTGCTACGCTGTTGACAACAGCCCGTTTTATCCTGTGAGGCTGTGCCCTGAGCATCTCTGTGCACGAGTGAACGAGTGTGTCTGGCTGTGTACCTGCTTTCGAGCGCTGGGAGACGCTGGAGCTCTGACGCCGGACCGAGGAGTTGCTCTGGGAGTGTTTTCTGAACACCGAGACTCTCTCTTCACTGTCTGAATCCCGAGCGAGAGACGTCTGAGCGCAGCACCTGGGCTCTTCTTCATCCCACAGGCCATAGCACTGAGGAAGAAGACGAGGGAATCAAGAGCTTTCTGTGGAAATACTTACTCTTTTAACGGAAATGCCTGTCTCTGTGTTTTCACTGTTATACGGTATTAGGCATCTATCTATAAATTACAGGAACGTGTGTGTTTGTGTTATTCGCATATCTCTCGAATCGTTAGTCCGATGGATTTCAGACTTGACGGGTGTCTTGCTAGGGCAAGAAGAAGTGCAGTGCCAAGTTTGACGTTGTTTATCAGCCCTGATCACGCGTCACTGATACAGTGTTATACTACAGCGATCACAGCTCTGATCATGCGTCACTGATACAGTGCTATACTACAGCGATCACAGCCCTGATCACGCGTCACTGATACAGTGCTATACTACAGCGATCACAGCTCTGATTACGCGTCACTGATACAGTGCTATACTACAGCGATCACAGCCCTGATCACGCGTCTGATACAGTGCTATACTACAGCGATCACAGCCCTGATCACGCGTCACTGATACAGTGCTATACTACAGTGATCACAGCTCTGATCACGCGTCACTGATACAGTGCTATACTACAGCGGTCACAGCCCTGATCACGCGTCACTGATACAGTGCTATACTACAGCGATCACAGCTCTGATCACGTGTCTGATACAGTGCTATACTACAGCGATCACAGCCCTGATCACGCGTCACTGATACAGTGCTATACTACAGCGATCACAGCCCTGATCACGCGTCTGATACAGTGCTATACTACAGCGATCACAGCCCTGATCACGCGTCACTGATACAGTGCTATACTACAGCGATCACAGCCCTGATCACGCGTCACTGATACAGTGCTATACTACAGCGATCACAGCCCTGATCACGCGTCACTGATACAGTGCTATACTACAGCGATCACAGCTCTGATCACGCGTCTGATACAGTGCTATACTACAGCGATCACAGCCCTGATCACGCGTCTGATACAGTGCTATACTACAGCGATCACAGTTCTGATCACTCGTCACTGATACAGTGCTATACTACAGCGATCACAGCCCTGATCACGCGTCACTGATACAGTGCTATACTACAGCGATCACAGCTCTGATCACGTGTCTGATACAGTGCTATACTACAGCGATCACAGCCCTGATCACGTGTCTGATACAGTGCTATACTACAGCGATCACAGCCCTGATCACGCGTCACTGATACAGTGCTATACTACAGCGATCACAGCTCTGATCACGCGTCTGATACAGTGCTATACTACAGCGATCACAGCTCTGATCACGCGTCACTGATACTGTGCTATACTACAGCGATCACAGCTCTGATCACGCGTCACTGATACAGTGATATACTACAGCGATCACAGCCCTGATCATGCGTCACTGATACAGTGATATACTACAGCGATCACAGCTCTGATCACGCGTCACTGATACTGTGCTATACTACAGCGATCACAGCTCTGATCATGCGTCACTGATACAGTGCTATACTACAGCGATCACAGCCCTGATCACGCGTCACTGATACAGTGCTATACTACAGCGATCACAGCTCTGATCACGCGTCTGATACAGTGCTATACTACAGCGATCACAGCTCTGATCACGCGTCACTGATACTGTGCTATACTACAGCGATCACAGCCCTGATCACTCGTCACTGATACAGTGGTATACTACAGCGATCACAGCTCTGATCACGCGTCTGATACAGTGCTATACTACAGCGATCACAGCTCTGATCACGCGTCACTGATACAGTGATATACTACAGCGATCACAGTTCTGATCACTCGTCACTGATACAGTGCTATACTACAGTGATCACAGCTCTGATCATGCGTCACTGATACAGTGCTATACTACAGCGATCACAGCCCTGATCACGCGTCACTGATACAGTGCTATACTACAGTGATCACAGCCCTGATCACGCGTCACTGATACAGTGCTATACTACAGCGATCTCAGCCCTGATCACGCGTCACTGATACAGTGCTATACTACAGCGATCACAGCCCTGATCACGCGTCACTGATACAGTGCTATACTACAGCGATCACAGCCCTGATCACGCGTCACTGATACAGTGCTATACTACAGTGATCTCAGCCATGATCACGCCTCACTGATACAGTGCTATACTACAGCGATCACAGCTCTGATCATGCGTCACTGATACAGTGCTATACTACAGCGATCACAGCCCTGATCACGCGTCACTGATACAGTGCTATACTACAGTGATCACAGCCCTGATCACGCGTCACTGATACAGTGCTATACTACAGCGATCTCAGCCCTGATCACGCGTCACTGATACAGTGCTATACTACAGCGATCACAGCCCTGATCACGCGTCACTGATACAGTGCTATACTACAGCGATCACAGCCCTGATCACGCGTCACTGATACAGTGCTATACTACAGTGATCTCAGCCATGATCACGCCTCACTGATACAGTGCTATACTACAGCGATCACAGCTCTGATCACGCGTCTGATACAGTGCTATACTACAGCGATCACAGCCCTGATCACGCGTCACTGATACAGTGCTATACTACAGCGATCACAGCCCTGATCACGCGTCACTGATACAGTGCTATACTACAGCGATCACAGCTCTGATCACGCGTCTGATACAGTGCTATACTACAGCGATCACAGCCCTGATCACGCGTCTGATACAGTGATATACTACAGCGATCACAGCTCTGATCACGCGTCACTGATACAGTGATATACTACAGCGATCACAGCTCTGATCACGCGTCACTGATACAGTGATATACTACAGCGATCACAGCTCTGATCACGCGTCACTGATACAGTGATATACTACAGCGATCACAGCTCTGATCACGCGTCACTGATACAGTGATATACTACAGCGATCACAGCTCTGATCACGCGTCACTGATACAGTGATATACTACAGCGATCACAGCTCTGATCACGCGTCTGATACAGTGCTATACTACAGCGATCACAGCCCTGATCACGCGTCACTGATACAGTGCTATACTACAGCGATCACAGCTCTGATCACGCGTCTGATACAGTGCTATACTACAGCGATCACAGCCCTGATCACGCGTCACTGATACAGTGATATACTACAGCGATCACAGCTCTGATCACGCGTCACTGATACAGTGATATACTACAGCGATCACAGCCCTGATCACGCGTCACTGATACAGTGATATACTACAGCGATCACAGCTCTGATCACGCGTCTGATACAGTGCTATACTACAGCGATCACAGCCCTGATCACGCGTCACTGATACAGTGATATACTACAGCGATCACAGTTCTGATCACTCGTCACTGATACAGTGCTATACTACAGCGATCACAGCCCTGATCACGCGTCACTGATACAGTGATATACTACAGCGATCACAGCTCTGATCATGCGTCACTGAGACAGTGCTATACTACAGCGATCACAGCTCTGATCATGCGTCACTGATACAGTGCTATACTACAGCGATCACAGCTCTGATCACGCGTCACTGATACAGTGCTATACTACAGCGATCACAGCTCTGATCACGCGTCTCATACAGTGCTATACTACAGCGATCACAGCTCTGATCACGCGTCACTGATACAGTGATATACTACAGCGATCACAGCTCTGATCACGCGTCACTGATACAGTGATATACTACAGCGATCACAGCTCTGATCACGCGTCTCATACAGTGCTATACTACAGCGATCACAGCTCTGATCATGCGTCAGTGATACTGTGCTATACTACAGCGATCACAGCTCTGATCACGCGTCTCATACAGTGCTATACTACAGCGATCACAGCTCTGATCACGCGTCACTGATACAGTGATATACTACAGCGATCACAGCTCTGATCACGCGTCACTGATACAGTGATATACTACAGCGATCACAGCTCTGATCACGCGTCTCATACAGTGCTATACTACAGCGATCACAGTTCTGATCACTCGTCACTGATACAGTGCTATACTACAGCGATCACAGCTCTGATCACGCGTCTCATACAGTGCTATACTACAGCGATCACAGCTCTGATCACGCGTCACTGATACAGTGATATACTACAGCGATCACAGCTCTGATCACGCGTCACTGATACAGTGATATACTACAGCGATCACAGCTCTGATCACGCGTCACTGATACAGTGATATACTACAGCGATCACAGCTCTGATCACGCGTCACTGATACAGTGATATACTACAGCGATCACAGTTCTGATCACTCGTCACTGATACAGTGCTATACTACAGCGATCACAGCCCTGATCACGCGTCACTGATACAGTGATATACTACAGCGATCACAGCTCTGATCATGCGTCACTGAGACAGTGCTATACTACAGCGATCACAGCTCTGATCATGCGTCACTGATACAGTGCTATACTACAGCGATCACAGCTCTGATCACGCGTCACTGATACAGTGATATACTACAGCGATCACAGCTCTGATCACGCGTCTCATACAGTGCTATACTACAGCGATCACAGCTCTGATCACGCGTCACTGATACAGTGCTATACTACAGCGATCACAGCTCTGATCACGCGTCTCATACAGTGATATACTACAGCGATCACAGCCCTGATCACGCGTCACTGATACAGTGATATACTACAGCGATCACAGCTCTGATCACGCGTCACTGATACAGTGCTATACTACAGCGATCACAGCTCTGATCACGCGTCACTGATACAGTGATATACTACAGCGATCACAGCTCTGATCACGCGTCACTGATACAGTGATATACTACAGCGATCACAGCTCTGATCACGCGTCACTGATACAGTGATATACTACAGCGATCACAGCTCTGATCACGCGTCTCATACAGTGATATACTACAGCGATCACAGCTCTGATCATGCGTCAGTGATACAGTGATATACTACAGCGATCACAGCTCTGATCACGCGTCTCATACAGTGCTATACTACAGCGATCACAGCTCTGATCACGCGTCACTGATACAGTGATATACTACAGCGATCACAGCTCTGATCACGCGTCACTGATACAGTGCTATACTACAGCGATCACAGCTCTGATCACGCGTCACTGATACAGTGCTATACTACAGCGATCACAGCTCTGATCACGCGTCTCATACAGTGCTATACTACAGCGATCACAGCTCTGATCACTCGTCTGATACAGTGCTATACTACAGCGATCACAGCTCTGATCACGCGTCACTGATACAGTGCTATACTACAGCGATCACAGCCCTGATCACGCGTCACTGATACAGTGATATACTACAGCGATCACAGCTCTGATCACGCGTCACTGATACAGTGCTATACTACAGCGATCACAGCTCTGATCATGCGTCACTGATACAGTGCTATACTACAGCGATCACAGCTCTGATCACGCGTCACTGATACAGTGCTATACTACAGCGATCACAGCTCTGATCATGCGTCACTGAGACAGTGCTATACTACAGCGATCACAGCTCTGATCATGCGTCACTGATACAGTGCTATACTACAGCGATCACAGCTCTGATCATGCGTCACTGATACAGTGCTATACTACAGCGATCACAGCTCTGATCACGCGTCACTGATACAGTGCTATACTACAGCGATCACAGCTCTGATCACGCGTCTCATACAGTGCTATACTACAGCGATCACAGCTCTGATCACGCGTCACTGATACAGTGCTATACTACAGCGATCACAGCTCTGATCACGCGTCACTGATACAGTGCTATACTACAGCGATCACAGCTCTGATCACGCGTCACTGATACAGTGCTATACTACAGCGATCACAGCTCTGATCACGCGTCTCATACAGTGCTATACTACAGCGATCACAGCTCTGATCACTCGTCTGATACAGTGCTATACTACAGCGATCACAGCTCTGATCACGCGTCACTGATACAGTGCTATACTACAGCGATCACAGCTCTGATCACGCGTCACTGATACAGTGCTATACTACAGCGATCACAGCTCTGATCACGCGTCTCATACAGTGCTATACTACAGCGATCACAGCTCTGATCACTCGTCTGATACAGTGCTATACTACAGCGATCACAGCTCTGATCACGCGTCACTGATACAGTGCTATACTACAGCGATCACAGCTCTGATCACGCGTCTCATACAGTGCTATACTACAGCGATCACAGCTCTGATCACGCGTCTCATACAGTGCTATACTACAGCGATCACAGCTCTGATCACGCATCTCATACAGTGCTATACTACAGCGATCACAACTCTGATCTGGGGGTTTAGAAGGGTCAAGTCTTTCCAAGTCACAGGGCTCAAGTCCGAGTCATCTTTGATTATGTCAAGTCGAGTCGCAAGTCATCAAATTTGGGACAAGATTCCAAGGCAAGTCCAAGTCATGCGACTCGAGTCCACAACTCTGATATTCACCAACTAAACATGTCCTATTCAATGCGTTCTGTCTCTTTCACGGCCGTCATTTGTAGTAGCCTATTCACAAACTGTTTGCTCAAGCGTAGTGTGTTCTCGGTGTTCACTGTGTAGCTCCCTCAATCGTGTAGTTCAATTTTCCACATTTTTTGTCATTATGTCAGTATCAGTATTTACTTTCTACCATGCACAAATAAAAATGTCACTGAACTTTTGCTGTTTAATTGTAAGAATGAGCACTCAAACACACCAAACCAACAATTAATAAAAACACACAAAAACTGATTTTGCACGGGCACTTTGCACTGGTGTCCTGAAAGAGTGTTGATCTCTGGATCAACACACAGGCGAAGCAGCAGAAACAAGCGATGACAGCAAAAACATGATTTACTCATAAGTTTGTTCAAAATATTGCTTTTTTTTAAACCCACATTCAAATGTTGATAAAAAAAAGAATGCATGAAAGTAGAATAAAACGGTCATTTTGTTGAAAAGCAGAGGGTCTGTTCGTTCTTTTGACAAAAAATGTTCTGGGAGCCCTTCAATTGTTATGAAAGTGATAAAAAATGTTGGCAACTAAAAAAAAACTGGCGGGGGAAAGAGTTATTGATCAATAATATTTGGTGAGATACACAAAAACACATGTTATGCTTAAGACACATTAAGACACATCTGATCTGAACTTAAATGGCTGTGCTTCATGATCGCTTTGCAATGCAGACGTCCAGCTCAATTAATGACAACACAGCAGATTATTGCGGAAGTGAAAGCAAAAAAATGAAAGATTAAAAAAGTTATAGTTTAAATTACCTGTAAAGCAAATGTACTGGATAAATTGTTGTATTTGATACAGAATATATATTTGTACAAAATAATTTGGATTCCAAATTTGGAACACGGCTTGGTTAGACTTTCGGCTTTGGCTTTATAACAATTTCAATAAAGTTGATATCACAAAAATGTTGGTTCCTATGAAATTTCATTTACCAAAAATAGCTACCGGTGAAATTTGAATTGTGTTCTCCCACCACAAATTAATACATTTATGTCACAATATCACTTTTATCACATAATTGCAAAACCTTGAGTCTCAGACCCTTCCGTTTTTCAACAATATGTTTTTTGTCACGATTATAAAACATTTCGATTAAAGTTGTAAACATGACCCTAGAGGAGGAGCCTGTTAACAGGATATTTCATGCAATGTCCAATTTCAAAACAGTTTTCCAGGATGAATTTTCAATGTTTAAACTTTAAAATGATACCAAAGCTTTAATGATCCCTAAAATACTTCATAGGACAAAGGGCACGGGGTCAATAGGTTAAAGAAAGGCTGTGTTGTACCTTGAGAATGGAGCGATGGAAGAAGAGCGCGAGGAGCTGGACCAGGTCGTAGTGCACATATCCCTCTTTCTTCTCCACACCGATGATGTTGGGCGGGTGGAACGGTTTGGACTTGTCCCGCTCTATGGTTTGGTTAAATGGGAAGAAGCCAAACTGGAAGAAGTATTTTATCACTATGGTGACCTGTGTGTAAAAAGTAAGAGCAAACGACAACATGACATGAAAATCCAATGAAACTCTCTCAACTGCAATCGACAATCTGCTGATATTCCTGCAGTTCCCGGATGTGAAAAGTTGAATTGTCTGTCGAATTTAAACCACTGAATTTGTGGAAGCGAATTCGTAAAGTGAAATAAAATGGACCGAAAATTGTCTGTTGAATATTTTAGGTTGTATTTCTGAAACAGAATGAATATTTTGGAAGTGAAATCTGAAAGGTGAATATGGATTATTGGATTTTTAATAATGAAAATATGTGTGAAATGTTTTGAATTTAATTATTGACAGCTTAAATATTGAATTCCAGGCCCATAAAAATGCATGCCCTAAAAATACAATGCATTAAAATGCAAGCATTTTTTTTTAATTAGTGCAATTCAACAAGCTTTTTTGTTTCAAAAACATTTGGCATTACTTTACTTCCATACTCTTAGACATATTATTAAGATTAAAGGCTCACTATGCAGGATTTTCAGCTACTGCCCTCCCTGTGGGCGGGGCCACCAACCCAAGCCACACCCCTCTACCCTGATTGGATAGAGTTACATACGCAGCCCAACCCACTCAGGAAACACCTGCCGGATGATGAGTGATTAGCTATTTTGCAAATATTGTGTTATCATGCATAAATAGCATTTTTTGAGTATAGTAAGAGAATGAACAATGATTTACGAGCGGGATTTGCCATCTTCAGTCTAGCTTGCTAATAATTACGCGTCATAAAAATGTAACTGCAATGCCTCGAGTTATAGATAGCAGTCGATAAGGCAATAGCAACATTAGCGTATTGTTTTTGTGTCGAGACACGACAACACAGCAGAGCTTCAGACAAGCACAGCAATTCATGAAGAAATAAGAATTTTGTAACTAACACCACCACACACTTCTAGTGGACCGTAAGTAATGATTGAGAGGCAAACCAAAACCCTCTGGTGCTCTTCGGTCATTTTTGACAGAAAAAATTGACATTTTGTTTTTAGAATTTTTTACTTCATCGGAATGGTACGAAACTTGGTAAAGGTTTTGGCACTTGTTATGTGAACACACACACACACAAATAATGGACATGAACGATTTAAAAAGTTGAATGGTACTGAATTAAATAGTCACATTGGGCTTTTCGGTGTCAAAAATTATGAATGCGAGACGGATTTCCTCTAGTGGAAGCGTTCGGTACTGCAGCCACACACAGTTATTTTAGATATCAACCTCAAATTTGGAACACAAGATATTTCGATTTATGGCTTTGATTTTCTTGCACTTTTAAAGTAAAACATGTTTTTGAAAATATCCATTTCATGTAAAATATTATTTTTGTGCATTTTTCATAACAACTGTCTGACTTTTTTTAAGCTTACTTTTTTAAACTTTTTTCACTTCAGCAATAATCTGCCAAGTGTCGTGTTAGAAAAGAGATCAGTCGTCAGTCTGTGCTCTAAGCATTCAAGAGTTACCAGTTTAAGTTGGAAATTTAATTTTCAGGTCTACGCTCAAAAAGTGAATAACGGATTATAATGGATTATAAATACAGCGTAAATATAATTTAGTGCCATAAAATCCCCTGAAAATACAAAATATTAATTAAAAAACATTATTGAACTAAAATGCATTAATAAATACTAAATACTAACTAGAGTACATTAATTTCATTGAAGTAAAAAAAGTTTCGGTCACACAAAGAACACCACAGTGTTTAATACTCACTAATCAACTTATTTTTGTTAATAGAATGGAACAATACGGTTCCTTTTGCTAACATTAGCTGAAATGAACGAACAATGAAATATACTTCTTAAGCTTTAATTAAACAATGTTAATTTTAACATCAGCGATCCCTCCTCAGCTGATGACCACAGATCCCGCACCTCCGTATAGACGATGGCCGTCATCCAGAAGCGCTTGCTGGGCCGGGGAACGGACAGCATGGCCCAGAGGAAGATGAGGATGGGCAGCACCAGTGTGGCCACCGACGCCGAGATCATGTGGTTGAGGATGATGACCAGGTAACACACCATCTCAGATCGAGCCACCAGCATGTTGTAGAGAGCGTAGAGGAGCTGGAGGAACTGCGGCTGAGACCTGTAGAAATGCTCAGACTCCTCCAGCTGCTCGTCATAGAACATCCTGACGCGGAGGAACACAGCATGGGTCAATGCATCAAACTCATGCAATGCGTTTGTGGTGTACTTGCATATAATCCAATATAAAAGTTTGGGTTTATATTATATATGTGTGTGTGCTGTGTATAATCATTTTGTGTATATAAATACGCACACGTGCATTTATATATGAAAGAAATATTTGCATGTATATACTGTATATATAATTTATATTATATATAAATATAAATATTTGATATATAAATAACACATTTTCTGAAATATATACATGCATGTGTGTGTATTTATATATACAAAATAATTATACACAGCACACACACATATATAATGTAAACACAAACTTTTATTTTGGATGCGATTAATCGTTGCCCAGCACTAACTTTTAAAAATATTTATCACATTTATTTTGTTGTCACACTATGTGGGTGGAAACCAGCTGTTCATTGAAACAATAAATGTTTTTTTTTGTTTGTTTTTTAAATATGGAGCAACAATTGTCAACATGTCTGTATTTAAATGGATTACAGACTATTTAATGGCTTTTCAGCTTCATTTAAAACAAAAAAGAAAAGAAAATTAATGTACTGTAAGTTTAAAAATTAGCAATCAAAAAAGAAAAAGATTATAATTAGTCTGTTTTTTTTCACTCTACACACTTGACATAAATAGCCTTGTTTTAAGAACATAACAACATTTTGAAAACAAGCATTTAAGAAATGATTTTCTCAAATTATAAGTGTTGTTAGCAATACTAATGCATAATGAGTTGAAACATGTGCGTCTGCTGTTATTTTGACATACACTACTGTTCAAAAGTCTGGGCCAGTAAGGTTTTTATTGTAATTGAAAGAAATTGATACTTTTGTTCATCAAGGATGCATTAAATAGATCAAAAGTGACTGTAAAGACATTCATAATATCACAAAAGATTTTGCTTAGAATAAACGCTGTTCTTTCCTACTTTCTATTCATCAAAGAATCCTGAAAAATAAAATATGACGGTTTCAACAAAAATATGAAGCCGTTTTCAACACCTGTTGAAATAATCCTGTTAATAATCATAAATGTTTCTTGATCATCAGATCCTCATATTCTCCTGATTTCTGAAGGATCATGTGACACTGAAGACTGGAGTAATGATGCTGAAACTCAGCTTTGATCACAGGAATAAAACACACTTTACTAGATATTCACATAGAAAACAGTTTCACATTCCAAAAGTATTTTTGTATCATAAAATATATATATTTTTTAAATCTTACAAACCCCAAACAGTAGTTTCTAACAGTAGTGTGCCATACTGAAATGGAAAGGTATAGTATTATATTTTGTCGTTCACACACAGATCTTCACTCAAATTTTTTTCTTTAAGACCGTTCAGAACTTTAAGGCAGTTACATAAAAAACGTACATTGGCCTAATTTGATACCGAAGAGTAAGACTAGCTGTCCCTTAACTCACTGCCGGCTCATACTAGATCTTAAGACACAGTCTTAACATAATGGTTAAGTTTACACAACTAGCCCCAGGTCACATGACGCGGCTCACCTGCTCCGCAGAAGCTCATTGGCTGTCAGCTGATGGCTCATGGACAGCAGAGACTGACTCTCGTCAGGTGTGTGGATGCGAATCCTCCGGCCATCCGCGTCAGCATCCAGGCCCGTGGCTTTACTGTACGAGGGAGGGATATCGGCTCGGTCCCAGTCCGGAGAACTGGTCCGGTGTGTGTTTGGAGGCTCTCGCTCGCTCAGGGGCTCCTCGGCGGTGTCACTGGTGCCCTGGCGCGAGAACAGATCTGTGCACTGCGAGTGCTCACTAACACAGACCAGAGACACACTCGTCAGTCTTAGGAATAACCTGCCGACTTCAGTTAAAAATGCTTCATCTCTACAAAGTGTTAAAGGGATAGTTCACCCAAAAATGAAAATTAGCCCATGATTTACTCACCCTGAAGCCATCCTAGCTGTATGTGACTCTTCTTTTAGACGAATACAATCAGAGTTATATTAAAAAATGCCCTGGCTCTTCCAAGCTTTATAATGGGAGTGAATGGCCATCATTTTTTAAGTCCATCAAAGTGCATCTATCCATGATAAAATAAAAGTGCATCTATCATGATAAAAGTGCATCTATCCATATTAAAAGTGCAAAAGTGCATCTATCCATCATAAAAGTGCATCTGTCCATCATAAAAGTGCATCTATCCATGATAAAAGTGCATCTATCCATCATAAAATATATTTCCATGATAAAAGTGCATCTGTCCATCATAAAAGTGCATCTATCCATGATAAAAGTGCATCTATCCATCATAAAAGTGCATCTATCCATATTAAAAGTGCAAAAGTGCATCTATCCATCATAAAAGTGCATCTGTCCATCATAAAAGTGCATCTATCCATGATAAAAGTGCATCTATCCATCATAAAAGTGCATCTATCCATATTAAAAGTGCAAAAGTGCATCTATCCATCATAAAAGTGCATCTATCCATCATAAAATATATTTCCATGATAAAAGTGCATCTATCCATCATAAAATATATTTCCATGATTAAAGTGCATCTATCCATGATAAGTGCAAAAGTGCATCTATCCATGATAAAAGTGCATCTATCCGTCATAAAAGTGTATATTTCCATGATAAAAGTGCATCTATCCATCATAAAAAGTTAATATTTCCATGATAAAAGTGTCACAGAGGGTGAGGATTAATAACATAACCTCACACCCTCTCTCCCTCAGTACAGGAGCTCCTCAGGGCTGTGTTCTCTCCTCTTGGCTTTTTTCCCTTTACACAGCATACTTTGCATCCATGAACACATCAGTTAAAACAATAAAGTATGCGGACGACACAACCATTGTAGGCCTCATCTCAGACAATGATGAAACCCAGTACCGCATGGTGGTGGATCAAGCGGTAAACTGGTGTCTGAATAATGACCTTCAGCTTAACACTGCCAAAACCCAGGAACTAATTATTGACTTTAGACGTAGGCCATTTCCCAAAACACCCATACATATAAACGGTAACTCAATCACCATCACTGATTCCTTTAATTTCCTAGGAACACACATTAGCAACAACCTGAAGTGGACAACTAACACTAAACACGTCATTGCAAAAGCTCACCAAAGGCTTTATTTCCTCAGGCAGCTTAAAAAATTCCGGATCAAACATCTGCTCCTTGTTCTACTCTGTTATAATTGAATCTATCATTACATGATCAATCACAGTATGGTATGGGAGCACAGACAGCCAAACAAAGAAAAAATTACAGCAGATTGTCAACAAAGCATCCAAGATCATAGGAAAACCATTGCCCTCAGTCGATTGCCTCTATACACATCGGACTGTTAAGCGAGCAAAGAAAATCATCTCCGATCCCTCACATGCTCATCCCCTCTTCCAGATCCTTCCTTCAGGGAGGCGATACAGGTCACTCTCTCCCAAGACCAAATGTTTCACGAACAGTTTTTTCCCCATAGCCGTCAGGACTCTGAACTCTTCTCTCTAGTTTGGTAGTCTATACACTACGCACGGTCACTTACCCACTGTATCTTGCACTGTTACTTGTTACTGGTTGTGAAATGTATTGTCTATCTGTTGTTTGTAATGCATACATATGATGTAGTGCTTAAACATACCGTACCGGAAACGAATTCCACCGGCATTGTCGAGTGGTTAAATAAACAATCAATCAATCAATCAATAAAAGTGCATCTATCCATCATAAAAGTGCATATTTCCATGATAAAAGTGCATATTTTTCATATAACTCTGATTGCAGGTCTGATTGATCTGATTCGTCTGAGAGAAGAGTCATATACAGCTAGGATGGCTTCAGGGTGAGTAAATCATGCGCTAATTGTAATTTTTGGGTGAACTATCCCTTTAAGTATTTACATCAGATGGAAAAGCCCAGATGGAATCTTAAAACGCACATAAAAAACATGTGCTCAAAGATATGAAGATAGTTTTTTTTATCCAATAAGACAACATGCCATAAACTCGATGGAAACACGTTTACCAAATAAATCCCTCGATGCGCAACAATAAACTCTGTGACGCTTAAAAAACACCTTTTATTAATAGCCTTTTCAACCAGGTATAATGTCGGTATTCTGTTGTGTTCTTTTGCACTGTTAGGGGTTCAAGCACGAAGTGCTGAAACCCTATTGTTTTTGTTAATTTTCCCATGATGCAACATTCTCCACATAAAACTGATCGGGCAGAACGAACCGTAAGTCGTAGAGACTTGAAACTTTGGGGGCTGGTAGTACTCACACCGCCTACAACGTCACCAAGGCACGCCCCGATCGGGCTGACGGGGGCGCTACAGCGGCCAAAAGTACGAAATGGCTCATAACTCCTCAACCGTCAGGCGTAGGTTCAAGTGTCTTACATCGTTGGAATCCTTGTCTCAAGCCGGACAAGATGCATGCCTTGGATTGGCTCGCCCTTCGGCTCCAATTTCGAGTAAATTGCGTTTTTGTGTAAAACCTACTTTTGCAAACTACTCCCAGGTTTTTGGCCTGACCGGAACCAAACCACTGCAGAAATATTCTCTGGAGTCTGACTGTCAATAATCATCAAAAATGTTCAATATTTAAATTGTCGGTCGCTAAGGGGAATCCAAATGTTTGTTGGCTCCAGAGCCACTCTTACTAAAACGGTTAGAACTTGTGAACGGAAAGAGATATTTTCACTAAACTTGGGAAACATATTCATGAGTTCAATCTGAGGTCACATGAAAAAAATCGCGACGATTGGCCACTTGGTAGCGCTATAACAGGGAAAAAACATCATGAAAATAGCTGTAACCGCATCCAACCGTTAGTCTATTGAAACATGGCATGCAGTGTCTTTGTCCGGGGTACCTTGATAGTCTATGAGAACATTAGCGTATCTAAAAAAAACTCAGTATACGTCATCGGCACAATGCCCTGAAGGAGCCTGAGAATTTTCTTGCCAGCTTTTTTTCACGGGAGTGACCTCCTTATACTCCTGAATCCTTGCCGAGTCCAACGGTACAAAACATGCCAGGTTTTGCCTTATGGTTTTTGTAATGGTGTCATTTAGAGCTTAAAAAAATTTCTGTTACCTTCGAAGACCATTAGTCCGATCGAGACAACAACAAAAAACACAGGCAATTTGAAAACATGGGTAAATAGCTAAACAATAACACCCAAATGTCAAAATTATGATAGGAACTGTAAAAAAAAATCCAATCAGTGTTCAACTTTCCAACTTTCCAACAAAATCCAACTTTCGTGAGTTGGGGAGCGCAATGTTCCATGGCGCATAATAACATTCCATTCGTAGGCTATTGACTGTAACCCCTTTTTTACACTCTGCGGTGCGTTAGAGCTGCGACGCGCGGCTACCGGAGCTGATTGCGCCCAATGTAGTCAATGCTTGTGTTTACACCAGCACCATATATACAAAATAAGAATAAAAGTCAATTTCAAAATAAATTCACCCTGTGCAGACTCCCAATTGTATTGCAAATGTCTAATAGCCTATAATTTGAAGCCTCAAAAGCAAGACCTCAGCTTTTAATTGCACGGGCTTATTTAACACAATTATCTTGCGTGAAAAGACTGCGTTTGTCGACCCACGCAGAGTCGCGGTAAGTGCACAGCACCAGGGAGTAATCTTGACAGAACTTGCGGCAACATAATCAAATTCACAAATATTACACCATTTAAACATTATTAAAAATACATAGGCTGAGTTACTAAAACAATCTTTGTCACAGAATACACGTTTGTTCACAGTTTGAAGGTTCTTGTTTCCATTTCTTTAATTTCAAGATCTGATGTGAATTTTTGTATTGTTGTTTTTACAGCTACAAACCTGTGAGCACTACATGATATTCAGTCACATTGCATGCTTTAACATTAAATAGGCTAAAGCACATAAACAATACCTGAGCTTATCATTGCCGCAATTTATTTGTTTGTTCCAGCCGTGATGAAAAAAAGCTGGGGGAGGGGGATTGAGTTTACGCTACATTTACACAGTGTTGTGGTAAAGTTTTCTCATCTGATTAACTTCCATTATAAAATGCACATTATCCTGTAAGACAGTTAACTTTTAAACCAATGTACAGTACGAGAAGTAAATTTGTACCTTTTCAGTTTATCCAGCAATAATTTATGATCTAGTACATCAAAATCTAACAATTCTGCTCCTAAGTTAGTCATCAATCTGTGCTCTCTCAATATAAATGATGAAAATTAGAGACCTAATTATTCTCCTTGAAGAATAATTGACTTTGTTCACAAACTATAATTTTCAATACTTTGCTAACTGGTAGCAAACCTATTGGTAAACTATTATGACCATTAAAACCCAGTGCTGCATTTTTCTGCATTTAATCTTTGCATCTTACCAAGCTAAAGGAAAAATACCTTTTTAAATACTGATATTAAAGATGTGACAAACTGAACAAACAACATTTCTTCTCTTAATTTATCAACTTTATGAAAAAATCATTAAAATAATTTTCTATTTGATATGGTTTAAAAAGTAAAAAAATTAGTCACCTGTATCAAAAGTAATTTGACTTGATTTCCTATCCATTATTTCTTTGTGTACTCCACAATGTTTTACAATCATTTACATTAATTTATTTAATTTTGTAAAACATTATTTTTCCCCCAATCATTTTAGTTACTTGATTTCTTAATTTGCAAAAGACATCCCAATCCTCCTTTTCCCCAGTTCTGTTTGCTGTACCCTTTGCCACATCTCTCTCAAACATAATGATTTTCAACTCATTAACAATCCATGTTGTCCTATAACATTCTTCACTGCACTTTTAAATAGGTGCATGTTTGTCCACCAAAGGATACAACAATCTTTCGAATGCTGACAATGCATTATCAGGATGAACTCCCTTATAAACATAAATCCAATATACATTATTTACGTTTGTACAAAAGTATTCTTGACTGAATCTCTTATATGATCTTTTATAAATTACTTTTGGTTTCCTAAGTTTTCGAAGTGTTTACATGCCTGCTAAATAAAACTTAATGTCTTTAAATTATTTTGCGCTTAAAAGGCCTTAAATGCTTGAACCCCGATAAATGCTGCTTGCAGCTTTAATTGTATTTGTATTGTATCAGATTCTAGGTGTATGGTACAGCACTTTGAAAGTGCTTTATTAATAAAGAAAAAGAAAAGAAAGAAGTTCAGTGAGAAGTAATGTGATGCGTGCCATCAACCACAAGAGGGAAGAGCCGTCACACTTTACCCAGACGTCTTTGAAAAGGTGGCCCCGTTTTAAATCAGGAGTCTTCAACTGCGATCAACTAATCAATTGATTCAATGCACTTATTGTGTTTCTACACTGGACTTGTATTTTAAAAAATACCATAATCTACCCATAATGCCACACCAGTCCTAACTGCACCCGTACCCACCTCAACAGCAGCACAAGTGTTCAGTGCGTAAATCTAATATAAAGTGTGACCGAAAAAGTACTAAACCTAAAGTTCCTAAAGAAAGGATTATAATACTTATTTTGCACCGTGGAATCAAGCTATTCAATATCTTTTATATATATATATTTATTAATGCATGAATGTATTCTACATCCCTTAATCCTACCCAATACCTAAACTTAACAACTAGCTTACTGAGTCCTCCTGTGGTGAAAATCCAGCTTTTAATGTTGTTTACATGTCTATGTGATGTTTTAAATGTTGTTTACATGTCTATGTGATGTTTTTAATGTTGTTTACATGTCTATGTGATGTTTTTAATGTTGTTTACATGTCTATGTGATGTTTTTAATGTTGTTTACATGTCTATGTGATGTTTTAAATATTGTTTACATGTCTATGTGATGTTTTTAATGTTGTTTACATGTCTATGTGATGTTTTTAATATGTGATATTTTTAATGTGCTTTAAGACAAACCATGTGTAAAAGCATGAACGTTTAAATATGTCATTTTGGTGATCCAAGATGAGTTTATTGGATAAAATTATTGACTAGAGGGGGACTTAAAGTAATTTGGCGTTTATTGAGGCAAAAGTGTGAGTTAATAGTTCACTCTGAGTTTCAGGCTGAAGAGACTCTGGAGTCCAGCGATCTCATTGGTTGTGTGTGAGCAGAAGGCTGTGGAAACACTGTCCGTCTCTCAGTAACTCCACAGCTGTGTGTGTGTGTGTGTGTGTGTGTGTGTGTGTGTGTGTGTGTGTGTGTGTTTGTGTGTGTGTCACACACACACACACACACACACAGAGACACAGACAGACACAGACACACACACGCACACAGACACAGACACAGACACAGACACAGACACACACACACACACAGACACACACACGCGCACACAGACACAGACACACACACACACACAGAGACACAGACAGACAAAGACACACACACACACACACACACACACACACACACACACACACACACACACACACACAGAGACACAGACACAGACACAGACAGACACAGACACACACACGCACACAGACACAGACACACACACGCACACAGACACAGACACAGACACACACACACACGCACACACACACTCACACACACACACACACACACACACAGACACACACACACAGACACAGACACACACACACAGAGACACGCACACACACACACACACACACACACACACACACACACACACACACACACACACACACACACACACACACACACACACACACCGGGACGCAGCGCTGTCCGCGGACGACTGCAGGTCTACACTGGGTTCTCTGCAGAGTCTGGCTCGAGTGCGCTGGCTGGTTTTGAGGACACTGGTTTGCTCCGGCTGGTCGTGCAGGGCAGGGCATTCTGGGAACACACTACACAAAACACTCATGACTCACAACACACAACATGGTTTTGTTAGATCTACCATGGTATACCAAAGTCCACAAGTATTATGGAATATATTTACCATGGTATTAATTTAAGTGCAAATAGCAAGGCTTATGAATACAGGGTGACAATTTATGGTTACACTTTATTTTAAGCTGTCATTGTTACAGTATGATTATATATTCAAGTACTGAGGAATAATAATGAACAACATGTACTTACTATAGTGTTAAGATTAGGGTGAGGTTAGGGTTAGTTGCATGTAACTATGCATAATTTACTGTTATTACTATAGTAACTAGATGTAACGTGTAACAAGGACACTGTAAAATGAAGTGATACTGCAGTTTAGGGACATGCTATTGTGGGATTGCCATATTTTCAGATATGGTAATACCATGGTATTCTTTTCTTAAAATACATGAATTACATCCCATCATTTAAAATTATGTATTTTTTCCCCCAACAAATTAATACTTTTAATCAAAGATGCATTTAAAGGTATTGTAGGTGAGATTTTTATAAAAAAACTTTTTCCCAAATTTGTTTAAACTTTCTATATATATCAATACACAATTAAAATGTAAGTACTCTGGAAAAGAGAGTATAAAAATCGAGTGTCTGTAGTCCTCACAGGGCTGCAATAAAACACATGTAATAAAATACCTAACTTTATCATTATGAATATAAACAACTAACATGGCTGTTAGTACTCACTATCAAGCTAGCATATCGATACTGGTAAAGTTTAAAATACATTGAGTTTGATTCGTTAACGAGCTAGTAACATAAAGCAAAGCTAAACACAGGTTGCATTGATACACGTTTTCCCATTACAATCAGTTACACTGTGATGAAGGTGAATTTAGTGTAATTCATAACATATACACCGTGTTTTGAATGTAATTGTGTCTCTTACTAGTCTCTTACCCTCCTCGAGTCAAACGAGTGCGCGCATGTGGGCAGCGCCTGTAGCAGCGGGGGTGTTGCCATGGCAATGAGAGAGTGACAGTCGCCTAAGCCAATCCTTTGTTTCGTCCCGAATGGAAATAATGAGCTGTGTTTAGTGCAGATTAAACGGTCTAGAGTCACTCGATTTTTATACTCTTTATATCCGAGTGCTTACATTTCAATTATGTATTGATTTATATAGAAAGTTTAAAAAAATTTGGAAAAAAGTTTTTTATAAAAATCTTACCTACAATACCTTTAATGGATCAAAAGTGACAGTAAAGACATTTATAATGTTACAATAGATTTTTTGTTTCAAATAAATGATTTTCGTTTGAAGAATACTGATTTTTTTTTATCATGGTTTCCACAAAAATATTACATTTAAAAAATCATTATTCTTTTAATTTGTAATAATATTTCACTGTTGTGTTTTACTGTAATTTTGATCAAATTAATGCAGCCTTGGTGAGCAGAAGAGACTTGAAACATTGAAAAATCAGACCTCAAACTTTGAAACAATGTAAATATGGTATCAGAGTGTTATTACCATTTTATACCACCAGCTGAGTTTGACTAAATGTATACAGCTTATATTTAGCCAACGCATTTATAAATTAGCAAAGGCATATCTCAGCAGCGATGATGTGGAACAGGGAAGTCAAGTCACATTAATGAAGCGCTTTTTTACAGTGATAACAGGAAAATAATGCAACTAAGTTTGTTTCCAGAAGAAAATAACGTCACAGTCCAGCTTAAGTAAGTTCAGTGATGTTTCCTTTTTGTTGTAAAAAAAGTTATTAATTTAGTTCATTTATATATACAGCCGTTCTGGAGAAAGCAGTGATGTCATCGTCCATCTCAGTTCAGTTCTCATATAATGCTGTTAATGCAGGCAGATCCAAAATATTGTTGAATATTGAATATTAAATGTCCCAAACTAAGCAAGCCAAAAGCCAATGGCGACAAAGTGGCAAGAAAGCAAACCTCCATCAGTGATAGAATGGAGAAAAACACCTGAGAGCATCAAGTCTACAAACAGAACTGATCATATCTCTGTGCATCTATCATCTATCTATCCATGATAAAAGTGCATCTATCCATGATAAAAGTGTATCTATCCATGATAAAAGTGCATCTATCCATGATAAAGTGCATCTATCATAATAAAAGTGCATCTATCCATGATAAAAGTGCATCTATCATGATAAAAGTGCATCTATCCATGATAAAAGTGCATCTATCCATCATAAAAGTGCATCTATCCATGATAAAAGTGCATCTATCCATGATAAAAGTGCATCTATCATGATAAAAGTGCATCTATCCATGATAAAAGTGCATCTATCCATCATAAAAGTGCATCTATCCATGATAAAAGTGCATCTGTCCATGATAAAAGTGCATCTATCCATGATAAAAGTGCATCTATCATGATAAAAGTGCATCTATCCATCATAAAAGTGCATCTATCCATCATAAAAGTGCATCTATCCATGATAAAAGTGCATCTATCCATGATAAAAGTGCATCTGTCCATCATAAAAGTGCATCTATCCATCATAAAATTGCATCTGTCCGTGATAAAAGTGCATCTGTCCATCATAAAAGTGCATCTGTCCATGATAATAAAAGTGCATCTGTCCATCATAAAAGTGCATCTGTCCATGATAATAAAAGTGCATCTGTCCATCATAAAAGTGCATCTGTCCATGATAATAAAAGTGCATCTGTCCATCATAAAAGTGCATCTATCCATCATAAAAGTGCATCTGTCCATGATAATAAAAGTGCATCTATCCATCATAAAAGTGCATCTGTCCATGATAATAAAAGTGCATCTGTCCATCATAAAAGTGCATCTGTCCATGATAATAAAAGTGCATCTGTCCATCATAAAAGTGCATCTGTCCATGATAATAAAAGTGCATCTGTCCATCATAAAAGTGCATCTGTCCATCATAAAAGTGCATCTATCCATGATAAAAAAAGTGCATCTATCCATCATAAAAGAGCATCTGTCCATCATAAAAGTGCATCTGTCCATCATAAAAGTGCATCTGTCCATC
>CM060639.1:25709051-25741551 GCA_030578275.1 Meda fulgida
TGGATAATACAGGATGTACTTTGGAAGCCAGAGTTAATAATACACTGCAATCTATAATAGCCAAATATACACTGTAAAATATTAATCATGAGTCTTGTGGTTTTCATTAAAAAAGTTATAAGGTGATATTAAAATTGTGTATATTTTATTAAGAAAACTGTGGTTCCGTGTTTTATTGAAAATATTGAGAACAATTCACTAATAAAACCAAGAGATACCGTTTCCTATTTTTTTAAAGGAAACACATTTTTAAGCTTGAACTGAGGAACTAATAAAGCTGATTAAATTAACAACCTATTTATTTTAACTGAATTAGCTCAATTATGCGGTTTTATTTAGAGACACCATTGTTAGTTCCCAGCATGCTTTGCACATGGCTGGAAATGGAGAGTAAATATTGAAATTACAGGTGAAACTCGAAAAATGTGAATATCCTGCAAAAGTTCATGTATTTCAGTAATTCAAATGAAAAGGTGAAACTAATATATTTTGTATATATAACTATATACATATGCATGATTATACTTTTCAGAGGGCCGATATTTCTGTATTTAAATCCTTTTTTTTTATTGTTTTCATGTAATATTCTAATTTTCTGAGATGTTGAATGTGGGGTTTTCATAAGCTGTGCGCCATAATCATCACAATTATAACTTTTGCACGATATTCTAATGTTTCGAGTTTCGCCTGCACGTGTAATTTAATGTGTTTTTGAGTAAAGGGAAACATCTGTTAATGTTTAATGCTCAGTTATGTTTGACATTTGAAAGAGTTTCTACTGTGTTTTGATCATAACCATTGTGCAGAAGAGTAGGGCTTATGGTCAGGTTGTGAATAACTGCATGCATTAATATTCTCTGAAGCTTTGTTCATAAGCAATAACTCTGCTAATGAAAGTGCAGTAACAATAACAGTATTTTAATAATACAATAACTAACTATAAGTCAAACATAAACAGGTCATGTCTATTCACTTGAATTCACACAATTTTGAGAGTAAAAAAATACTTAAAATAAAAAAAGCATATTTCACTAAAAATATTAAATTCATTATATCATAGACTAAATAAATTAAGGGGATTTTACATGATTTATTCAGGTAGATTCCATTAAACAAATCAAGCCTTAACTACTCAAAGATATTACGTGTAATATGGTTACCAAAGTAAATAGCAGTATTTTTTTTTACAGTGTATAAGCAATAAAATATGGTTAATATAGTGCAAATTAAAATATATTTCCATATGAATATAATACCTAATCAAGCGCTTTGTTCCTCCTCTCTTATATTGTTAATATCCCCATGTTCAATAACAGGATCTTTATTTGAACGACCTCATCAATCTGATTAATAGTTTACAAAGACATTATGTGAAATGCTTACAGACACATATGCTCATCAATTTTTGAGTTTTCCTTTAGGATTTATAGGCTTTTGAGTGTTTTTGGCCACGCCCCCTCTCCTAAACGACCCCGTTACAGACACCCAAAAGCAAAAGTTCAACTGTTTTTGAAGAGCGTACCTTCCTTTGGCTCGTGCGTGTCCGCGACGCTGTCCCTGTATCTGTGCCAGAATCCTCTTCTCTCCTTACTCCGCTCCTTCATGGCGGTTTTCGAGTCCGTTATCCAGGCGTGATACACAAACTGAGGAGCACAGGATCACGTCAGGCAAACACATGCAGAGCGTGGGAATCTCAGTACTGAGATGGGCCACGTCTAACGGGTTTTGAATTTTGCTAGAGTTGTATTTCGAATCAGTGTTTGAGCCCAATTGAATTGTTGCTCTCCGGAAACACAGTCTTGCACACATGCGGGGTAATAAACGTCCCGGGACAGGATTCACACTAGCTGGAGAAACACCGCTTCAGGAAATATCACTTTAGATATTCCTGCCAATCAAAGACAGCAACACAACACACACGGCGGGACGCCAGCTTTAGGGGATGTTTTGCTCCAAAGGACAGAAATTCTGACGTCAGGTCTCGTATGATTGCTCTGTTCACAGAGGAGAAAAACACAGCCTTTGTTTTACAACCAAACCCAGACGTGCGTCCCAGGAGCCTCAGCTCACACATGCTCAGGCCCAGGAGCCTCAGCTCACACATGCTCAGGCCCAGGAGCCTCAGCTCACACATGCTCAGGCCCAGGAGCCTCAGCTCACACATGCTCAGGCCCAGGAGCCTCAGCTCACACATGCTCAGGCCCAGGAGCCTCAGCTCACACATGCTCAGGCCCAGGAGCCTCAGCTCACACATGCTCAGGCCCAGGAGCCTCAGCTCACACATGCTCAGGGCTGGAGGATACGCACACGTGTGTGATATGCATATTTACTGTCTCTGGAGGATATTTTATCTGCATGCCTATCTATCCATCATCCATCCATCCATCATCCATTCATCCATCCATCCATCCATCCATCCATCATCCATCCTCCATCCATCCATCCATCCATCCATCATCCATCCATCCATCATCCATCCATCCATCCATCCATCCATCCATCCATCATCCATCCATCCATCCATCCATCCATCCATCCATCATCCATCCTCCATCCATCCATCCATCCATCCATCCATCCATCATCCATTCATCCATCCATCCATCCATCCATCATCCATCCATCCATCCATCCATCATCCATCCATCCATCCATCCATCCATCCATCCATCATCCATCCTCCATCCATCCATCCATCCATCCATCATCCATCCATCCATCATCCATCCATCCATCCATCCATCCATCCATCCATCATCCATCCATCCATCATCCATCCATCCATCCATCCATCCATCCATCCATCATCCATCCTCCATCCATCCATCCATCCATCCATCCATCCATCATCCATCCATCCATCCATCATCCATCCATCCATCCATCCATCATCCATCCATCATCCATCCATCCATCATCCATCCTCCATCCATCCATCCATCCATCCATCATCCATCCATCATCCATCCTCCATCCATCCATCCATCCATCCATCATCCATCCATCCATCATCCATCCATCCATCCATCCATCATCCATCCATCCATCCATCCATCCATCCATCCATCATCCATCCATCCATCCATCCATCCATCATCCATCCATCCATCCATCATCCATCCATCCATCATCCATCCATCCATCCTCCATCCATCCATCCATCCATCCATCCATCCATCCATCCATCATCCATCCTCCATCCATCCATCCATCCATCCATCATCCATCCATCCATCATCCATCCATCCATCATCCATCCATCATCCATCCATCATCCATCCATCATCCATCCATCAATCATCCATCCATCATCCATCCATCATCCATCCATCATCCATCCATCATCCATCCATCATCCATCCATCAATCATCCATCCATCAATGTCTATCCATCTATGAAATGTAATCATGTTCATTTATATAACACATAAGAACCGTTGAATCAGAGTTTTGAATAAAGTTATTAACATGTACTGAACTTTAAAAAAATGTAGAAAGTTTTAGAAATGAATCAAACTTACCAATTCTAACACAATTTTGTGCTTCTGTAATTTAATTCAGCTATTAAAGCATCTTACCATTTTCACACTTTAATACTAGCAAGGTAATAATAACAACAACAGTCTGTTGGAAACTAATTTTGAACTTCCAGCAACATTACCACAATAAATATCTCATGAATATGTAAAATATCACCCAGCCCTGCATGCTACTGCAATCTACTGCATAATACACTGCATTTCCTTGGCATGCGATGCAGCGTTTCTGCTCCGATCACACGACAGCCAGAAGACTGACGTCTGCAATAATCTGAGTCAGGCTCGATCTGCTCTGCTGCACACGAGCACAAGTTTGATCCATAAATGCATGTATATTGTGCAACTGGGAAGCGGGAAAATGCAATGGCCCTGGATGCTCATCTACACACACACTATAGCACACAAAAGAGAGAGATATATCAGGCGTGGTGAGTACCTTGGCTGCCCTGATTACACACTGCAGAACAGTTTTGGGCAGTTTAATGACAGACTTTGGTAAAGCCAGCAAAGCAGACGCAAACTTTCGGATAGCTCTCTACAAGAGACGACAGAGCAGGCATGAGTTAGTGTGGCGTGAGGCTCTGCGCTAGTGCTGTTATTAGCAGTTAGTGCTCTGGTAAATAACCACACATTGTTAAGTGTTGAGGGAACAAAACAAGAATGCATTGAAGAACACATTTTCAAACCACTGAGGCATTTAGCTTACACACATTTTAGTCGGGAAGGACACAATGAAGCACAATGTTACAAGACATAACCTAAAAATGGGGATGTTAATGGTGCACATGCATTATAGCACAGGATTTTCTGGAATATTTACCTGGAACGCTGATCTTTTGGGAGGATCTTCATCCTTTCTGTCGTCCTCTTCCTCCTCTTCCTCGCTATCGGTCTCAAATAAGTAATAATTGCCACTTCGAACCACTAAAAGAGGCAACAATCACACATCACTTCCTTTGAAGCTGGGTTATTATCGTTCACTGGAACTGTTAAAACAGATCTGTTTATTAAAATAAAGCTGGAATAAAATAAAATAGAAATATTAGTTGAAAAACTCAGGTGATTCCCAACTAAGGCAACATTTGTAATTGTCATTTGGTTTAAGTTGAAGCACTAAACATTTTAACTGGAAATAAATAAAAGCTAAAACTGAAATAAAAATAAATTAAATCTGTCTGTCTCATCAAGGCACATTTCCCAATATTAACAATAATATTAAAAATATAAGCAAAATGGCAAAGCACATAACAAAATTACGTAAAATTAAACTAAAATGAACATAACAAATATTAAAAATAAAAGCAAATTCAAAATATTAATAAAACTAAAATGAAAAATAACAGTTTTGAAGTCAATATAATATGCACATACACAATCTTTTCTTTACACATATATTAATTCCTTTAAATTATTTTTGGAATACCCAGAGACATTTTTTATTTTATCTAAATTGTGTTTCCTTGATGTGAAATACTTCTGTGAAATGCATCTCTTTGTGATATTTCTATTGGTGATATTGTCAAATCTGAGCTCATTGTTGAGATCTCTGGGACTACTGTGTGTGTTTCTCTGGAGACACATGACAAACTCAACTGCAATATTCATCCAAATGATATCAGATCAACATCGGGATGTTGTAAAATCCTTTCGGTTGCAAATTTAATTCTGCACATGAAAAGAGCAAGAGATACTGACTGGATGCATGATCAACCCACGGCTTCCACCAATGCTTCCTTTTGCCTTTCTTCTTCTCTTTACTGGCCTCTCCTGTGATGTAGAAACATAGTTCCATGAACACACACACACACACACTTACTCTGAGGTCTGGTATGCGCGTTTCATGTGTTTTAGATTTGATTGCAATGCATTTAACGCCGCTGTTAAGCGCAGGCACTTGTGGAATTTACAAATCTTCAGTCAGACACTGACGTTGGACTAAAGTGTGTGTGTTTTGACAAAGATACACTCAAACATGTTTGTCGTACACACACACGTTTGAGTTTATCTTTGTCAAAATTTAAAAAGACACTTTTATTTTTGGTTTATGTGAATTAAATGCATTCTAGTTGGATTTGGATTATTCTCAGGAAATTTTCCAATTTGTGTGCCATTGAATTACTATTATTATAATTAACTGGATAATGAATTATACATCTCTTCTGCTCACAAAGCTGCATATAATTGATCAAAAATACAGTAAAACAGTGAAATATTATTATAATGTAAATCAGCTGTTTTCTATGTGAATATATAATAAGTGTCATTTATTCCTGTGATCAAAGCTGAGTTTCAGCATCATTACTCCAGTCTTCAGTGTCACATGATCCTTCAGAAATCACTCTGATATGATAATCTGATGATCAAGAAACATTCATCATTGTTATTAATGTTGGAAACAGTTTAATATTTGTGTGGAAACTGTGATACATTTTATTTTCCAGGATCTTTTGATGAATAGAAAGTTCAAAATAAAATAATTTATTTGAAATAGAATCGTTTGTAACATTATAAATGTCTTTACTGTCACTTTTGATGGATTTAATGTGTCTTAGGTGGGAAAATATGATTTCTTGAGTTCAGCAGTGATGTTTCAAATGAAAATGTGAAAACTGCTCTTAAAATGCTGATTATGTAAACATACCTTCATCTTCATCCTCTTCTTCCTTAACTACTGAGTGACTTTCCCCACTTTCCTGAGCCAAAGACAACATCCTCTCTTTCCCTCTCTTAAACTTCTGCTGTCGGCTTTTGATGCGGTCCATCCTGAGAGAAACAGACAGAGGAAAACCGAGCATGGCTGTTTTTTTGCTTGAGTTGACCTAATTTAGCTTTTCCCTTGAACACAATCAGAGTATAATTGAAGATAAAGAGGCAGAGAGTTTGAGAATGTGTCTTCATGCAAAGAAAACAGCTTGGCAAGCCTGAGATATCACTGCTGGTCTTCGTTTTATTTGCTTGAATTAAATAAAAAAATTAAAAAAACATTATTTCCTCATTCTCCATTGTTGCGGCTCCTCTCTTCCCAGTCTGTCAGTAACGCTCTGTTCACTTCCTGTCTCTATGAAGCCCCTCCTCCTGAAAAGCACACTGTGCTCTGATTGGTCGGCTGGAGCAGTGTGTTGTGATTGGTCGAGCGCTTTGAGTGTGTTTGGGAAATGTCCCGCCCCTTACCATAACCGCCAGTTTAACACACTACTAATTAACTCAACCAGGCCCTGCCTCTTTATTCTGCGCATTAATTATTATAATGAGGAATATTGAGACGTGTTCCCGGAAGAAACTCAAGATACAATGGAGGCGTTTCAGGAGTTCAGAAACACTGACATTGATATAGAGAAGAACTGGAGCTTTGCAGAGCTTATTAATGCTCAAACAGCAACATTACACACTAAAGAAAGATGTAAAAAAGCAGAATGGGTCCTCTAAGAAACAATAAGCAATACAGAATCTCATTTATTTGTGTTCATGCATCCATAAGCACATGATTTCATCGGACTGTATGAAGAAGAATGCAGAAGTTGCTAGTAAACAATGAGGCATTGAGAGTCCCACACGGAGTCGCTCATGAACTCACTGTCTCTTCAGTAGATCCATCGACTTCTTCTCTTCTTCTATTCGGGCTTTAACCGCCTTCACAATGGTCGCCTGAAACAACTCGGCTCCTCTGACAGAAGAGAACAATGAACAAACACTCAAACCACAGTCTGAATAAGTCCCACACGCCCTCCTAATAAATATAATTACATTCTGAAATATTACGCAGTTTCAAATAAGAGTCTAAATGTGCAAGTGCTTTCTACAGTCAAACCTACATTTACTCAGACACATTTCTCACATCATCAGTTTATTCGCTATAGTTTATGATAATAGAACATGAGCAGAACTCAGAGTTATGAACTCAGCTGATATTTCACTGGTTTTGTCCGTCCTTCTGTTAGACTCTCACACATGAATTATGATGAATATCTGTCAGCTGGTAAATTTAACTACACAATTAGATAATACCAGTTTAACTCCACCAGTGACCAAGCAATGCTTCATGTTGTTCAGTGTGTGTGTAAAAACAGCATTAGCAGTTTCAGAAGAACACTGAAGAAAACATGATCAGCTCAAAGTGGCAAATCATTTTTGGTCCCAAATCTGTATAAATGTCACTGGTAGACACTGTATGAAGAGTTTTTGGGTATAATATGTCAGTTTACTTTATTTTGCTCTCCTCACTTACATAAATGAACTATAGTGTCCTCACACACTAGTAAAACAATACAAAAATCATATCTGGTGTCTGAATAATTTTTGGTTTGACTGTATGTCTCATTTATTTGTTTTATGAAGCGGTCATGTGGTCTTGATATTTCCTAGACGTGAAGTTAAAAAAAGACTATTCTGATGACATGGACATGCAGGCACAGATGAAAAGCAAACAGCAGTGTGTGTGCCTGTAATCATTTGTTAACAAACAAGTATACATTACAAGATATTGTTTAAAGGAACACTCCAATTTTTTAGGAAATAGGCTCATTTTCCAGCTCCCCTAGAGTTACACAGTTTAACCGTTCTTGAATCAATTCAGCCGATCTCCGGGTCCGGCGTAGCACTTTTAGCATAGCTTAGCATAGATCATTGAATCTGATTAGACCGTTAGCATCTCTCTCAAAAAAATGACCAAATAGTTTCGATATTTTTCCTATTTAAAACTTGCCTCTTCTGTAGTTACATCGTGAACTAAGACCGACGGAAAATGAAAAGTTGCAATTTTCTAGGCCGATATGGCTAGGAACTATACTCTCATTCCTGCGCAATAATCAAGGAGCTTTGCTGCCGTAGCATGGGTGAGCAGGCGCAGTGATATTACGATGATAATCGCAACTTTTCATTTTCCGTCGGTCTTAGTTCACGATGTAACTACAGAAGAGGCAAGTTTTAAATAGGAAAAATATCGAAACTCTTTGGTCATTTTTTTGAGAGAGATGCTAACGGTCTAATCAGATTCAATGATCTATGCTAAGCTATGCTAAAAGTGCTACGCCGGACCCGGAGATCGGCTGAATTGATTCAAGAACGGTAAAACTGTGTAACTCTAGGGGAGCTGGAAAATGAGCCTATTTCCAAAAAAAGTGGAGTGTTCCTTTAAAAGAATACCTTTTTCGCTAACTGTGATTTTGTATATGTACATTTCTGAAATACATCACTTAGACAGTTGATAACAGATCACACTAAATTGTAATGTGGACTGTAAAGCTGCTTTGAAATGATGTGTATTGTGAAAAGCGCTATACAAGTAAATGTGGATTGAACTGCACTGCACCTGGAGGCGAGGACCTGGGAGGACCGGATGTCGGCCACGACGTGCAGAAAGTAGTAGCTCATGAACACTCGTCTCTGCAGGAGAAGGAAAGCGAAGCAGATGCTGTCCCAGATGATCCCGGCCTCGTCACTCGGCAGCTCGCACTGCTTGTGTGCGTTCTGCTCCGCTGCGGCACAGTGCAAACATGGTTAGCTAGTTAGTAGTACTTTATTGTTCAGCCTTAGCTAAAAAAAATGGTCTTTGGTCTCGCCATACAATCACAAAAACAATTAACAATACACAACATCCCCCGATACATCTAACCAAACACAATATCAAAGATTAAAATATTCACATTTCCTATCTCTTATTCAAAAGACTTGGTACAAAAGTTTGTTTAAATACTGCTTTAATAGCTTTTGGTGTTCTGGTGACGTGATGGTAATCATTCAAAAACATGATTCAAGGGGTAATCAAGATCTGTTATTAAAATTGATATTAATTAGCAATCACCATCGCACACCTGCAGGTGCGTGGGAGAATACACCAAATAAGTCTTGCAAATGAATATCAAAATGAGTATCAAAATTTTCATGACCTTCATCAGGCATATAAAATTATTATTACATATTATTATAATCATTAATTACATATTAAAGAAGCACAACATTTTAGACAACTTTCTACCAAAACAACTGGGGAACTTTGTGTTTTTTTTTTTAGCAAAACATGTAGCCTTTTCACTCCTCTTCACTAAATATTCAAACTATTCACATACAGTGTCAATAGCGCCTGTCACCGAATGTTGGCTGTTTGTCGAGTGAGTGGAGGGGGCGTGGCTTAGCCATAGGGCAATTGTCTTTCAACCCCTCTGGAATTTCCAGGTCTGGCCTTGGTGTCCTGCATTTGAATGTTCGTAGTTTAATGGCAAATTAGACCAAGTAAAAGTCTTGGCCAAGATGACCAAAACTGACATTTTGGTCTTGCCAGAGACCTGGCTCAAAAAATCTATTGCAGATGTTGATGTTGCAATAGAGGGATACAATGTTTTTCGTTCTGATCGGAAAAGTAAGGGAGGAGGTGTTGCAATCTATATAAAATCACAATTCCATGCAACTGTTATAAAGCCACTGTCCATCCCAAAACAGTTCAGGCTATTAGCTACGGACTTACACTATCGAAATGATTGTCATCCGAATATTGTTGGCTGTTATAGACCACCCTCAGCTGTAAATGACACTCTCACCTCACTGTCATCAGTGTTAACTGAGTTGTGTAACACTGATATAATGCGCTCACAGGTGTGTGTTTGTGTAACACTGATGTAATGCGCTCACAGGTGTGTGTTTGTGTAACACCGATATAATGTGGTCACAGGTGTGTGTTTGTGTAACACTGATGTAATGTGGTCACAGGTGTGTGTTTGTGTAACACTGATGTAATGCAGTCACAGGTGTGTGTTTGTGTAACACTGATGTAATGCAGTCACAGGTGTGTGTTTGTGTAACACTGATGTAATGCAGTCACAGGTGTGTGTTTGTGTAACACTGATGTAATGTGGTCACAGGTGTGTGTTTGTGTAACACTGATGTAATGCAGTCACAGGTGTGTGTTTGTGTAACACTGATGTAATGCAGTCACAGGTGTGTGTTTGTGTAACACTGATGTAATGTGGTCACAGGTGTGTGTTTGTGTAACACTGATGTAATGCGGTCACAGGTGTGTGTTTGTGTAACACTGATGTAATGTGGTCACAGGTGTGTGTTTGTGTAACACTGATGTAATGTGGTCACAGGTGTGTGTTTGTGTAACACTGATGTAATGTGGTCACAGGTGTGTGTTTGTGTAACACTGATGTAATGTGGTCACAGGTGTGTGTTTGTGTAACACTGATGTAATGTGGTCACAGGTGTGTGTTTGTGTAAAACTGATGTAATGCATTCACAGGTGTGTGTTTGTGTAACACTGATGTAATGTGGTCACAGGTGTGTGTTTGTGTAACACTGATGTAATGTGGTCACAGGTGTGTGTTTGTGTAACACTGATGTAATGCAGTCACAGGTGTGTGTTTGTGTAACACTGATGTAATGCAGTCACAGGTGTGTGTTTGTGTAACACTGATGTAATGCATTCACAGGTGTGTGTTTGTGTAACACTGATGTAATGTGGTCACAGGTGTGTGTTTGTGTAACACTGATGTAATGTGGTCACAGGTGTGTGTTTGTGTAACACTGATGTAATGCAGTCACAGGTGTGTGTTTGTGTAACACTGATGTAATGCAGTCACAGGTGTGTGTTTGTGTAACACTGATGTCCTGTGGTCACAGGTGTGTGTTTGTGTAACACTGATGTAATGTGGTCACAGGTGTGTGTTTGTGTAACACTGATGTAATGCAGTCACAGGTGTGTGTTTGTGTAACACTGATGAAATGTGGTCACAGGTGTGTGTTTGTGTAACACTGATGTAATGCAGTCACAGGTGTGTGTTTGTGTAACACTGATGTAATGCAGTCACAGGTGTGTGTTTGTGTAACACTGATGTAATGCAGTCACAGGTGTGTGTTTGTGTAACACTGATGTAATGTGGTCACAGGTGTGTGTTTGTGTAACACTGATGTAATGCAGTCACAGGTGTGTGTTTGTGTAACACTGATGTAATGCAGTCACAGGTGTGTGTTTGTGTAACACTGATGTAATGTGGTCACAGGTGTGTGTTTGTGTAACACTGATGTAATGCGGTCACAGGTGTGTGTTTGTGTAACACTGATGTAATGTGGTCACAGGTGTGTGTTTGTGTAACACTGATGTAATGTGGTCACAGGTGTGTGTTTGTGTAACACTGATGTAATGTGGTCACAGGTGTGTGTTTGTGTAACACTGATGTAATGTGGTCACAGGTGTGTGTTTGTGTAACACTGATGTAATGTGGTCACAGGTGTGTGTTTGTGTAAAACTGATGTAATGCATTCACAGGTGTGTGTTTGTGTAACACTGATGTAATGTGGTCACAGGTGTGTGTTTGTGTAACACTGATGTAATGTGGTCACAGGTGTGTGTTTGTGTAACACTGATGTAATGCAGTCACAGGTGTGTGTTTGTGTAACACTGATGTAATGCAGTCACAGGTGTGTGTTTGTGTAACACTGATGTAATGCATTCACAGGTGTGTGTTTGTGTAACACTGATGTAATGTGGTCACAGGTGTGTGTTTGTGTAACACTGATGTAATGTGGTCACAGGTGTGTGTTTGTGTAACACTGATGTAATGCAGTCACAGGTGTGTGTTTGTGTAACACTGATGTAATGCAGTCACAGGTGTGTGTTTGTGTAACACTGATGTCCTGTGGTCACAGGTGTGTGTTTGTGTAACACTGATGTAATGTGGTCACAGGTGTGTGTTTGTGTAACACTGATGTAATGCAGTCACAGGTGTGTGTTTGTGTAACACTGATGAAATGTGGTCACAGGTGTGTGTTTGTGTAACACTGATGTAATGCAGTCACAGGTGTGTGTTTGTGTAACACTGATGTAATGCAGTCACAGGTGTGTGTTTGTGTAACACTGATGTAATGCAGTCACAGGTGTGTGTTTGTGTAACACTGATGAAATGTGGTCACAGGTGTGTGTTTGTGTAACACTGATGTAATGCAGTCACAGGTGTGTGTTTGTGTAACACTGATGTAATGCAGTCACAGGTACGTGTTTGTGTAACACTGTCTCAGCTCTTGATCACAGTGATCGAACAGTAACGATGGCGTGGGTTTTACCGCATCAATCTCATCTGGATTTGCTTTGTCAGCAGAAAACAGCGTCTCGACACGAACAACACGAACCAAACTCTTCCAGTCTCAGACACACTACAGTGTTTGAGGGCGGGGCTAAGAGACGCTGCTCAGCCAATCAAGACCACAGGCTGGCATTATGCTAATTAGTTGAGAAGTGAGACTGAATTACTGACGACTTGTTTCAGTTCAGAATCGCTTCTTTCTTTTAGGAGACAATAACTCCATTTATCCGCACTTTTGATCTTTGCAGACCTTTTACATTCACAATCAGCTCGATTAAACACTACATGGCAGGTAATACATACAATAGGGGCAGTTTAAAATGATTAATTAACATAATCATTTATTATTGTATATATGTTTTTAGTTGTTTACACATTACAATCACATCCTATAAAGTGAGTCCAAAGGCGGCATTTTTATAATTTGTGTGTTATTTGTCATGCAAGGTTAATTTCAGGCACCGAAAAGTCATGGGACACAATGAATGTTGAAAGTAAGCATTCAATTTCTTCAACCAAAGAGAAAATGAAAACATAACTTACGTTTTGAATATCCTTTTATAGTGCAAGCCAGACTGAACAACTGAATCAGCCAGCAGTGATTCGCCACCAGCGCTTTTATATATCCACAGGCCGCTACCTGCGAGACAGGAGGACAGAAACTATAATGACATGCAGCAAAAATATCATGTCTGTGTATCTCAAATGTTGGACGAACCTCTTAGAAAGAGAACATCGTTGTTTGTTAATGAGAAATAGTTTCCATTTGTAACCCTTAATAAGTGTGTAATTAATTATTCATCAAATCCCACAAACACTTCTTTTCATTTCATTCACTCATTGTTAACAGAACGGCTCAGACGACATCATTACTTCAGCCCACGGATATATTTACAGCTAATTTACTACACCTTGAATGAACCACATGAGATACTTACTGAGAGAATGTTTTTCATGGTGATCACAAACACGTTGTACGCTATGAGGAAGTCCCAGTAATGAAGGATGCTTTTGATTGGCTTCAGTAACAGCTCGCCTCCAAAAATCAGGAAGTAGAAGCACGCGACCAGGTAACCCATACAGAAGATGCTGATGCGTGTGGTGCCCGTGATGAAGATGATGGTCAGGACGAACCAGAACAGGTAGCTGAACATGATCACCTTCAGCATATCCAAATACGACCTGCAAAGATGACAGGAAAAAATTAAACGTCCTTTTATAGATCATACTTATATATGTGTGACCCTGGACCACAAAACCAGTCATAAGTCGCACGGGTGTATTTGTGGCAGTAGCCAACAAACCCCTGTATGGGTCAAAATTATCTTTTATGCCAAAAATCATTAGGATATTAAGTACAGATCATGATCCATGAAAATATTTTGTAAATTTCCTACCATAAATATATCAAAAATGTATTTTTGTGAGTGGATCCAACATAATCGGCAACAGAAATGCACAACTTTAAAGGCGATTTTCTCAATATTTCGATTTTTTTGCACCCTCAGATTCCAGATTTTCAAGTAGTTCATAGCTCAGCCATATATTGTCCTATCCTAACAAGCCTTACATCAATGAAAAGCTTATTTATTCAGCTTGATGTATACATTTAAAAAAAATTTACCCATAAGACCAGGGTCACATATTATACAGTAGTCAACATTTGTCCAAAGACAAGAAACGAGTCCTGTTCAAAATTCATGTATAACTTTGATGAAAGATTTTGATCCACTTCCACTCCGGATGAATATTGTTGTTGTTACAGGGCTTGTATTTCAGTGTGGGATTGTGTGTATTTGTGCATAATTTCACTCATTCCTGCAGATTTTGTGCTCACGCACATAAAGCCATCTCTCAGAACTAAATTGAGTTCTTTTTCGCTGCTTATTGCACTTAAACAGTCAAATACACACAATATAATGTCAAAATGACAGTCTTGACGAATATTCACGTAAATACAGTCAGTTCTGTTTGAACGCAAACAGTTCAGAAAGAAAACGCATGTGTAACAGTTTAATGCATCAGGTCTTAAAGTGACAGCAGCCTAATATTCCTGCTGCAAAATTATGAGATAATATTAAAAATATCTATATGGCAGTTTTTCTCCATGGTATTGATGTCAAAATTGTGGTCAGTGAAAATGCTGAGTGGCTAGACACTTTGGAAAACTTTGGAAAGTTAATGTCAAGCCCTGATGATAATAATCATAAATGTTTCTTGAGCATCAGATCCTCATATTCTCCTGATTTCTGAAGGATCATGTGACCCTGAAGACTGGAGTAATGATGCTGAAATACAGCTTTGAACACAGGAATAAATTACACTTTACTATATATTCACATAGAAAACAGCTGATTTACATTGGAATAATAATTTACTATTTCTTGGCATAACTTCGGTATAAAGTTTAAGAACACTGACTGTAAAGAATGTGGAGTGATATGATTTATTAGGCCCTTCTTGGACATTTCATCTCTGACCTACAGTCCTGTTATGAACATTTTGAAAGTAACCGCAGTCCTCAGAATTACCCATGTCACATCAGCTGGTTATTTTGATTTATTATTGCAATATGCAACTATAACAATAAGGATAATAAAGAAGTGGAAAAACTGACTGCACTTGTGATATCCTCTAAATATGATCAGAGCAGCAGACAGGCATCATTAAGAGCAGAACTTCTCCAAATTCCTTCATCGCCGTCCTCATTTCTAGTAGTTTGAACTGGCGGAAGAGTGTGCAGAATCCCTAGAGCTGACGGATGACTTGAGCAGAGATAAATCTCACTGTCCTGATCTGGAATCACTATTCATCGTCTCGTTTTACTCTGCAATATCAAGCCGAGGAAGCTCAGCTGATCCTCAGAACACACACTGAGATGCAGGTTTCAAAAAGTAACGATGCAATTACAATTGAAGTGTATTCTGGGCCATATCGGATACAGTAAAAGTAATAAGAGTATTAAAGTTGCACTTTCTTCAGTTCCCCATTTAACAACATATTTACTTCATAATGCAATGTCACCTGATGTAAACAACAATTCATATCATATTCAATAAACAGCTGTAAATGGGTCACATTTTTGCGGCGCTGAAGAAACCGAGTTCATGTTGACAACGTTGTGCCACATCATGAATATAATGCAGGTTAAAAACATCTAAATGAAGAACTTTTAGTCGTGTAACTGAACAATCCAGGACATCCATAGAAATAAGTAGATTAAAACAGTGTCCAGTTTCATGCTGTACATGTGTGAATAATGCAGTAAAAATAACCACAATTCTTAGCGAAATGTAAATGGGAGTGAAGAGGTTTGTAATGTAAACATCTAACTGCAATTAATCCTCACTCTGATTACTGGAAATAATCACATTATTGGTGTATATGTAAATGTAGTCAATACCTGAAGACATTTCCACCAGTTATTCTGCTGTAATTATGACAAAGCTGCGTTTTTGTAATAGAAACTGGGAGTGTTGAAAAATTAACTCTATGTTCTAGAATAAAGACAATAGTTAGTTTCCGTGATGGGGGTAAAAGAAATACAGTGTGTATTTTCAGCATTTTACTTAAGTTATATAATTTTAATATAACTATTTTTTAAAGTCATTTTGCAGCCCTTTTTTGCAAAGCAATATGATAGTGACTAAAAGCACAAGGAATACAAATCCATAATATTATTTCTGATTTGAAATGGACCTTTCAAAGTATTTCAAAAGATCAAAACATCAAATAAAAGGCTAAACATAATATGAATGTATAAATGTGTAAGTGAGTGAGATGGCAGGTGACGGTCTGACCTGCAGTGGATGAAGTCGGGCACAGGGTTGTGTTGGCTGAAGCTGGCGGCGTCCAGATCTCGACAGATCTCCACATTATCACCGGCCAGCATCTGCACGGGCGCCACACACTCCTCCTCGAACACACGGCCCTGCAGCGACGCGCACAGCAGCAGCAAGAAGTCGTCTACACACAGAACCATTTTGTTTTATTTATTTGATTACTTCAACTTAAACTAAACTAAATGGATATTGTATGTTTCTGTGTGTATATGCACTTATACATGTATATATAGGCATTTATCATTATTGTTTTATTTACTTTATTTACTTGTTACTTATTTGCTGGCATGGGGTGAGGGGTTGTTCTGTAAAAATGTGAAAAGCTTTAATAAAATATATTAAAAATGAGAAATGCTGCATTGGAAACTAGCTGAAATAATAAATGTTTATTTTATTTCAATTTTTTTTTAATTTATTTTAGTTTTCATTTAATTCATTTAATTTATTTATACAGCACTTTCCAACTGCACCAGCAGACCAAAGCCCTGTACAATCAGCAGCATCAAACAAACAACACATAAAACAACATGCACCTTACAAATACAGACACTAGCCCACCCTCTCAAAGGCTGGAGACAAGAATCATTTTTAACACATTAAAACATTTAAAGAAGTGATCTCTCTTAGTTCAAGAGGCAGACTCTTCCAAAGCCTCGCACCCGCAACAGCAAAGGCCTGATCACCTTTTAACTTTAAAAGAGATCGAGGGACAGAGAGCAATGATCTTAAAGACCTATGTGCGTGATGAAGAGCAATGAGCTCAGATGCATAAGCGGGAGATATCCCATGCACTGCTTTAAAAACATACAGCACAGTTTTATATTTTATCCTGAAATAGGTAGCCACCTGAGAGAAGCTAAAACCGGAGAAATGTCATGACTTTTCATGAAGATCATGATGCGGACATACAAGGCAAACAGCATTATAGCTCTGCTGTAGAGGGTATGCGCGTGACGTCACCGGCGGCCGGAGTGCTGCAGTGAGTGGCAAAAACACTGAGCGCAGCATTTGTTTTCAGCGTGAATGCCGCGAAAAAACAACAAAACACATATAAAGCGGGAAAGAGCTTTACGATTGATTGTACAACTAGATTTGACAAGAAATCTGGGGTATATTTTTACAGAATGACGAAAGCTACAGACCAGAGGAGCAAATGGATCGCTGCAATTCACAGAAACAACTGGACTGGACTGGACAGGAGGATTTGCAGTTATCAATTTGTGTCATTATGCTGACTTTAGGTGTAAAATCATACCCTATATATTGTATTGTTATATATTGTATTAACAACTCATCAATTAAATATTTATCATTGTATATTCTGCATTAGGCTATAGGATGTTTTTAAATACACAATGACAAAAAACGATACAAGTTCTAGGGCTGGACGATATGATGATGATGATGATATATATATATATATATATACATAGACCCACCTATTTTGTATTTATATAAAGCGTTCACAGGCAAATTTGCTTTAGGCCTATGTATTTCCCCGGCGTCGAAATCAGGCTCACATAAATGTCAGGAAACAGCCGATCCTGGCTGCATGTCAATATCCATGGATCACTGGATCTTTAGTAAGTTGTAAGGAACACTATATTGAGTCCAAACTTTACTTTAAATTGATAATCGTTCGTTTTACTTGCATTTCCACAGTTTCCCCTATTAACTCCAGTCTCACAGCAGCTCTTCTGCCACTCAGTCCGGCTGAGGGGGCGTGTTCCGGCGGGAAAGTGACGTCACTGCATTCCCTCTATACTTATCTGGCTTATTAATCATTCATACTCCATATCGCAGACTGCGCTCAGTGTAATCTGTTAACGGTTCCACAAACGCATCTTCCATCTATAGATGACGGGGCTCTTTCTGTTTATGCTCCTACACTCTTAAAAATAACGGTTCCAAAATAGGGGTCATAGAAGATCCATTTTGGTTCCCAAAAAACCTTTTAGTGAATCGTTCTAAAAAGAACCATTTTTTGAACATATTAATAATCTAAAGAACCTTTTTCCACTATAAATAAACTTTTGTGGAACAAAATGGTTCTTTATGGAGTCAATGATGCAGATAAAGAACCATTACATTAAATTTAACAGAATGATTATTTATCTTACACAAACCTTTCTCAAAGTTAATAAAACATTGACTTTTGGATGTTTGAACTGACACTAGGAGGAATGAGCGGCAAAATCATCTCAGAAAATAGTTCTTTTTAGAACGATTCACTAAAAGGTTTTTTGGGAACCAAAATGGTTCTTCTCTGACCCCTATTTTGGAAGCTTTATTTTATTTTAAAACTCTCTCCCTCCTGAACTCAGGGAAGCTCAGACTCTTGCCATTTTAAAAGCTCTTCTCAAGACACACTTCTTAAACTTGCACTTGACTGCTGATGTCTTTTGTGATCGCTTTACAGTTATTTTTATTATTCATTAAAATAAAGTTTATTGTTATATTATACTAGTGATATAGCGGTCTTCACAAATAAAAACAAAAGCAATAAAATGGACAACACAGAGCGACGGCCAGCCAACACTATACACGCCGCCATCACTTCCACAAGTTAATGATAATAACCCTGGGAAGAATCTAATTTCTTTTCAACACAAACTTGAGCCGCCGTCTTTACTCACACAGCAGGAAGAGTGAGTTGGGTTTGGTGTGGAAGTCGGGGAAGTAGAGCCACTTGATGACGTTGGAGTCCATGCTGGACGACGGGCTTCTCCACGGGTAATCTGAACACAGCAGACACCGACAGAAATACAGTCATGGTCATCCTCAAGACATGAATGTTTATTATTTTCAAGTATATATTTATTGAACATTAAACATTCACAGGAAGTACCAATAAAAAATCCTTCGCCCCCATATGTATTTATAATAATGAGGCAATGAAAAGGACAATGTAACATACCATTAAAGGACTTGAAGACCTGAATTTGTTGCTGGTTGAGGAACTAACCTTCAAGTCACCATGAATTCAAAATAGACAATTCTTGTTTTTATTTTTATTCTAAATTATTTATCACTGCACATCATCTTTATTGCCTTAAGTTCCTGTTCTGGTAATGTTGAGTGAGAATAAGTTCCTCTTGCAGCATCTCTTCTCTTCTCTGATGATGTGGGCGGGGCTATAACCTGCCACTCACATGAGATCAGCCAATAGCAAAACACAACCATTCAATAATTCCCCACAGACGCAATCAAGCCCCGCCCACATCTGTTTCACTCGGATTTACGGCACAATCAGGGTTTGAAATTAACTTTTTCACTCACCCGCCAATTTGGCTTCTAAATTTATAAGTTACAGGCCATTCAGAGGTTCTACTAGCCAAAAAAAACAGCTTAACTACGTCAGCTTAAATACATACATACATAATTTGTATTTCATACATTCATTTCTTATTCAAACAAAATCCTGTCATCCAGCTCCTCTTTCATCCACATCACCACAAATGTGTTTTAGGTGGACAGATCAATACAGTACAAAGAACGTTAAAAACATGTAGGATCTTGTGAAATAACAATGTATTTTTCTGTTATCCAAATGCTTTTTAATCTTCGCTATTTCTTCAATGCAAATGAACAAGCGTGCCGTTATTTGTAGCGGATGACGTGTGTGTTCAAGTAAGCCGAAATGAGCAGATTCTGCGCAGTAGTGCATTTCATATATCATGATGATTAACGAGTATTTGCGCTAAATGTGTGCAGATTTGTCTTACACAAACTTCTCCAGCAAACTGAGTAAACATTATAAACTGGCTAGTGATTTAACAGCATTACCCGCCACAGTTGATTTTTACCCACATTTGTCGGGTTGGCGGTGTTCATTTCAGACCCAGGGCACATTAGAGAATAACGGCTCATTTAAAGCACACCTGATCCCTCACTCACCGGTGCAGGCAGCAGGAGGGATGCCGATGCACATCAGGTACTGGAAGGAAAGCATGAAGGCCAAGAAACAGCAATACTTGGACCAGACGTGAGCGATGGCTTTCCTCCGACGCTGAAACATCACCGCTATCAGACCGAATGCGTGCAGCATGGCATAGAAGTCCATCCGCTGGCCAATCACATTCACCGCTAACAGAAAACAGGTCTGGAGCAGCAACATCAAATTAGGATAATAATGGGTACATCTGATAGTCAAGTCAAGTCACCTTCATTTATATAGCGCTTTTAACAATATAGATCGTTTAAACGCAGCTTTATCGTGATAATAGGAAATTAAAGTAACAGAGATGGTTTTGGCTTTACAGCAGATCTAGAATACAGTTATTGTCCAGCTAAAGTTAGTTTTGATTGATTCACTTCCGATGCAAAGATCACTACACACAAAAATTCAATAAAATTCAATATCCATCACGTATCCCTGATCCATTTTGGTTTATCTCTGTCTAACAGTGTGTTAGCAATCTTAGATAATCTGTTAGAGGCCATCCAGTGGGACGGCTCCTGCATAGTAAATCAGCGTCTGGACAAAACTAAAACTGTCCCCTAAGAGGATGAGCAGGACTTTGCCAAGTAGGAAATGTTCCTGGATCAGTCAAACACAAGCAGAGTTTCCATTACCCTTCGAATTGCGAAATCAGGTAGTTCGAAAAAGAAATATTTCGCTAAACTGCAATGGATCGCATACCATTTTTAGCGCAAAGCATGGTCAAACATATTCACAGCAAGTACCATAAAATAATATAATGAGGCAATGAAAAGCACAATGTAACAATGCAAAGGCAGTTAGAAAAAGGAATATTTCGCAAAACTGCATTGAATCGCATAACATCGGGGGTTTTTTTTATCGAGATTTAGAAAATATCGGAAAAGTTTTGCGCAAATCTGTAATGGAAACGCGGCTATAGTCCTAACTCCAGCTCTAAGCCTTATCCTAAAGCAATCCCTACAATCTGATAGTAATGTTGCTTCAGGATCAACAAATGTTAATCCAGGAACATATCCACTATAGTGTCACTGTTCACTGTAATATATCAATGCCAGACAGAGTTTAAACTGCCGTTCAACAGTTTGGGGACTTAAAGACATTCATAATTTTATTAATCAAGGATGCATTAAATTGATCAGAAGTGACAGTAAAGACATTTATAATGTTACCAAAGGTTCTATTTCAAATAAATGCGGTTCTTTTGAACTTTCTATTCATCAAAAAATCCTGGAAAATAAAATGTATCAGTTTCCACTAAAATATGAAGCCGTTTTCAACAGTGATAATAATCATAAATGTTTCTTGATCATCAGATCATCATATTAGAGTGATTTCTGAAGGATCATGTGACACTGAAGACTGGAGTAATGATGCTGAAACTCAGCTTTGATCACAGGAATAAATTACACTTTACTAGATATTCACATAGAAAACAGCTGATTTAAATTATAATAATATTTCACTGTTTTACTGTATTTCTGATCAAATAAAAGCAGCGTTGGTGAGAATAAAAAATACCAACCTCAAACTTTTAAAAGGTAGTGTATTTACTCTCTGATTAGCATAATGATGGAATTACCTCAAGACCAAATTTGTAGAAAAAGTAGTTGATGAAATATTTGGCGCAGTTGACGATGCCGTCGTCCAAATGCTGCCGTGTGATGTTGTGGAAAATGGTTCTAGTGACTGGAGGAGTGAGGTTGCTCTTCATACGGTAGAAATCCTGGTGACGGTAAATTGTCACCTCAAACGCCAGGAGGGCCAACATCAATAAGTTATTCTGTGCGGGGAAAAAAGGTTAAGGATGTAAAGGACGATCGCAGGTTAAAGGTGAAGTACAGTTTATGCGGAATTACAAAAATACAGCATTTTTTGCAAAAAAAAATTGCAAACTCGTCACACCCAAACCTGAGACTCTCGATGTCTCAGAGTCTACACTTATGGGGAGAATGGCATAGAAGTCAAAGAACTATAAACTGGGTTAAGAGAATATACTTTAATATTTTTTTTATACTTCACCTTTAACAACCAGTGCCAAATATACATAAATTGGCATAATGTAATACTCGCCAATAGCTGGTAACTTTATTAGAATGAATGAATGAATGAATGAATGAATGTTAATAATAATATCAACAGTAATGCAAAAAAAAAAGTATGGCAAGAAATATTACAGGACAGAATTTTTCCTCAGATCATCTAGCATTAGCATGTGTGGGGCTATAGGACTACTGACGACTGGCAGCTAGCATGCGCAGTCTGTGCCTGCGTGTAACGGAGATACGCTCTATTCTAAGCAGATATATCTATATTTGTTGATAAAAAAGGAAAGGTGAAACTAAGACTTTAGGTTAACAAACCATAAACAAAGCAGTGTAAAGATGACATTTAATTATAACAGCGTTGTGTCATTGTTGGAAACGTTCTAGATTTCTAAAAGATGTGTGTGCACTATTGTAGTTTTTTTTCTTTAAAAAAAATAAAAAAAATATTGTTCTTTATTTGTACTCTGACTCGTTTGCTAAACTGAACAGCCAATCAGCCGTCAGTCAATCAAAAAAAAAAACGTAAAAAAAAATTGTGCTGTACAATGATAATCTGTACAATCATAATCAAAATAAAACAGTAACATTACAAAAAGCAAAAACATTAAACACAAGATCATAGAAACTTAAAAATAACAGCTCTCATACTGAATTAAACGGCAAATTATAAAAATGAGTTTTAAGACTGGATTAAAAGCGAAAAAAACGGCAAAAGTAAAAAATAGTCCCTGGCTTTAGACGCTAAGCATGTGTGCTGGTGTATCGTGTTAAAAAAATGTGTTCATACGCATGTCTACCTCTGTGCTGAATATTAAGACATTTACACGATTGTTTACCAAAAGGAAAAAGGGGACTCTTATTATGAAGTGCGGTTGTAGTTGGTTGAGCATGTGTAGAGTGAAGTGTGGTGTATTTAAATGAACGGTGATCAATTAACTTCTGATGTGTGTGTGTAACATCGTGGAGTGTGTACGCACCCTCAGGTTCTCCAGTAGTGGAGAGAACTTTCTGAGTCCGATCCAGTTGGCCGGGTCCACCGGGCCGCTGTACAGAAGAGACTTGGCCATGTCCAACCTCTGCGGCTCGGTGTAGTTATCAGGCTTCAGGAGAAAGCAGACACGGCTCGTTCACATGCACAACTTCGGTTTCAGACTGAATTCATCCGGAATGTAGTGTTTGCATGGACGCTGAACATGTGATCGGGTTGATGTGTGTGTTTATCTGTCACAAGCTTCTAACCAGAATATATTTTTTGACATGCACACACTGCACGAATATACAGAGTTTCCCGCTGTTTGCACATAATAACTATTCTCCTACATCGGTTCTTTATTTGTTTTTAATAGCAGACTTAATATTTATCCAGTTCTGGTCATAATTTGGAGACGATTAACATATGAACCGCTGTGCCGCTGCTTATATTGATCACGCAGTAAAAATGCCCAAAACCAGTCGTCTGTGGATGAGGAAAACCAGCACTGGCGGCCGTTGTCCTGCTGCACTTCACAGACGCAGCGAAAGGAGGATTATAGGAGGACGGGAAACTCATTTATATTCACTTTATTCAACAGGAAGAACAGCTCGTTCAGTGCGTCACACGTCATTATGCTATTTCTACGTCATTATGCTATTTCTACGCTATTTCTACGTCATTATGCTATTTCTACATCATTACATCATTACGCTATTTCTACGTCATTAAGCTATTTCTACATCATTACGCTATTTCTACGTCATTACGCTATTTCTACATCATTATGCTATTTCTATATCATTATGCTATTTTTAAGTCATTGAGCTATTTCTACGTCATTACGCTATTTCTACGTCATTACGCTATTTCTACGTCCTTAAGCTATTTCTATGTCATTACGCTATTTCTACGTCATTACGCTATTTCTATGTCATTACGCTATTTCTACGTAATTGCGCTATTTTAACGTCATTGCGCTATTTCTACGTCATTACGCTATTTCTACATCACTGCGCCATTTCTGTTATTACGCTATTTCTACGTCCTTAACCTTAAGCTGTTTCTAAGTCACTACGCTATTTCTACGTCATTACGCTATTTCTACGTCATTACGCTATTTCTACATTTCTACGTCATTACGCTATCTCTATGTCATTACGCTATTTCTACGTCATTGCGCTATTTTAACATCATTGCGCTATTTCTACGTCATTCTGCTATTTCTACGTCATTATGCTATTTCTACGTCATTACGCTATTTCTACGTCATTACGCTATTTCTACATCATTACGCTATTTCTACGTCATTATGCTATTTCTACGTCATTACGCTATTTCTACGTCATTACGCTATTTCTACGCTATTTCTATGTCATTATGCTATTTCTACATCATTACGTCATTACGCTATTTCTACGTCATTAAGCTATTTCTACGTCATTACGCTATTTCTACGTCATTACGCTATTTGTACATCATTATGCTATTTCTACATCCTTATGCTATTTCTACGTCATTACGCTATTTCTACGTCATTATGCTATTTCTACGCTATTTCTACGTCATTATGCTATTTCTACATCATTACGTCATTACGCTATTTCTACGTCGTTAAGCTATTTCTACGTCATTACGCTATTTCTACGTCATTACGCTATTTGTACATCATTATGCTATTTCTACATCCTTAAGCTATTTCTACGTCATTGCGCTATTTCTACATCATTATGCTATTTTTAAGTCATTGAGCTATTTCTACGTCATTACGCTATTTCTACGTCATTACGCTATTTCTACGTCCTTAAGCTATTTCTATGTCATTACGCTATTTCTTCGTCATTACGCTATTTCTACGTCCTTAAGCTATTTCTATGTCATTACGCTATTTCTACGTAATTGCGCTATTTTAACGTCATTGCGCTATTTCTACGTCATTACGCTATTTCTACATCATTGCGCCATTTCTGTTATTACGCTATTTCTACGTCCTTAACCTTAAGCTATTTCTAAGTCACTACGCTATTTCTACGTCATTACGCTATTTCTACGTCATTACGCTACTTCTACATTTCTACGTCATTATGCTATTTCTACATCATTACACTATTTCTACGTCATTACGCTATTTCTACGTCCTTAAGCTATTTCTATGTCATTACGCTATTTCTACGTCATTGCGCTATTTTAACGTCATTGCTCTATTTCTACGTCATTGCTCTATTTCTACGTCATTACGCTATTTCTACATCATTGCGCCATTTCTGTCATTACGCTATTTCTACGTCCTTAACCTTAAGCTATTTCTATGTCATTACGCTATTTCTACGTCGTTGCGCTATTTTTACATCATTGCGCTATTTCTACGTCATTATGCTATTTCTACATCATTACGCTATTTCTACGTCATTATGCTATTTCTACGTCATTACGCTATTTCACGTATTTCTACGTCATTACGCTATTTCTACGTCATTGCGCTATTTCTACGTCATTATGCTATTTCTACATCATTACGCTATTTCTACGTCATTATGCTATTTCTATGCTATTTCTACGTCATTACGCTATTTCTACGTCATTACGCTATTTCTACATCATTGCACATGTGCAGTCCTTTCCGTTTCGGTTTTTGCAGTGTTTACATGTTCTCTCGATCGGATTAGAAAAGGAATAAACCACTCCTTTCAATCCGATGGAAATTTAATTCTGATCGAGCTCAGTCGGATCGGTTAACGCGTTTACATGAAGGCTTTTCAGTCCGATTGAGCCGTCAATCCCATTACTAACGGATTATTTGGTTGCATGTAAACGTAGCCAATGAGAATGAGCATTGCCACTTCACGCATGCACAAGGGGTGCAAGTGTCTCACCATACTGCAGGATTTTGAGTATGTGGAAGGGTTAATGGAGGTGAGCTGGTACAGCATCTTGCAGACGATGATGACGCAGGTCCACACGGTACACACACTCGACGCCAGCGATCTGAACTGGCTGAACGGTAGAGCGAAGGCCCAGCTCACCAGGAACACGTAGTTAAACAGCGACACCTGAGAACGACATGTTTCTGCTGATGATCAACCCTTTACACACCAAAGAAACGCCACTAATACATCTTAGTAAATGTGGCAACCATGTACGGATACAAATATATGAATGTACATTTAGTAATTTCTTTTTGAAAAAAAATCAGATTTTTATTCAGCAAGGATTCATTAAATTTATCAAAAGTGAGATTAAAAGATTTTCATTTCAAATAAAAGCTTTTTTAAACTTTATATTCATCAAAGAATCCTGAAAAATAAAATGCATCAGTTTCCACAAAAATATGAAGCTGATTTTAACACTGATAATAATCATAAATGTTTCTTGAGAATCAAATCATCATATTATACTGATTACACTTTACTAATAATATTTTACTGTTTTACTGTATTTCTGATAACAGAACTAGAATTATGGGCTGATGGTGGTGCTTGAGACATTATTGGTCATCCAATGCTTCTGTAAAAATAAACAGTTATACTTCTATTAATACTACTATTAATAATAATATAAAATGTGGTAAGGTCTGATAAGTTGCTGGGCTCATGAATATTAATTACGGCGTCTGGGTTCGCTTGATATGATTGGCTGAATTCAAAACGTGGACTGTAAGGTCCCGGTAGTGGATTCTGCTTGTACTTAAAAAATGCATAATTAATAATGAATGCAGTCATTACATGTTTCAATGTTTTAATTTGTCTTTCACGAACGCATCGCTTCACTTCAGAAGGCCTTTATTAACCCCCGCAGAGCACTTTTATCACGGATAGATGCACTTTTATCACGGATGGATGCGCTTTGATGGACTTCCAAAAACATACACCCATTGACTCCCATTATAAAGCTTGTGAGAGCCAGGACATTTTTCAATATAACTCAGATTGTGTTTGTCTAAAAGAAGAGTCATATACACCTAGGATGGCTTCAGGGAGAGTAAATCATGGGCTAATTTTTATTTTTGGGGGAACTATCCATTTCCGAGCACTTTTTGCACTGCTTTGCGGCGTTCACCTCTTTGACTGAGACCCAGATGATGTAGGAGGACACGATCTTGATGATGTGGAGCTCCAGGAGCCACCAGATGAAGAGCTGAAGCTTCTGCACGTACTCCAGGAACTTCAGGAACAACACCGTCAGACGCTCCACCACCAGATGCCACTTATTCCTCAGCTCTTCACAAGAAAAACAAACATGCATTGTTTAAGATTATGCATAGTGTTAGACCACCAGTACCAAGTCAATAACATATGAGTTTAAAAAGGTTAGTGAATTAATATTAAATATTCAGGATCAGGGCATGACATTAGCATCCGCCAATCACCCAAAAGCGTGTGTATTTCAGCAGTGGCGTGTAACACAGTCACTCCTTGTATATAGTAATATATCATTTTTTAATTGTAGTCTTTTAAAAAGGCATCTGAAATAATAAACTAAGTGCAATATAGTGTTGTCCAAAATAGAGATTTTTCGATACATATCGATACTGAAATATCAGAATAGATGCACAATACCAGCTGTTCTTTCACTCTCTCACATCTCAGCGAGTTATACACAACCCCGCCTCTCCTCACTCACTCGTTTCATTTGCTCCGGATGAATATTGTTGTTGTTACAGGGCTTGTATTTCAGTGTGGGATTGTGTGTATTTGTGCATAATTTCACTCATTCCTGCAGATTTTGTGCTCACGCACATAAAGCCATCTCTCAGAACTAAATTGAGTTCTTTTTCGCTGCTTATTGCACTTAAACAGTCAAATACACACAAAATAATGTCAAAATGACAGTCTTGACGAATATTCACGTAAATTCAGTCAGTTCTGTTTGAACGCAAACCGTTCAGAAAGAAAACGCATGTGTAACAGTTTAATGCATCAGGTCTTAAAGTGACAGCAGCCTAATATTCCTGCTGCAAAATTATGAGATAATATTAAAAATATCTATATGGCAGTTTTCCTAATGTTTCAATATCAAAATTGTGACCAGTGAAAATGCTCAGTGTCTAGTAACTTTGGGAAACCAATGGTGAGCAAAAAAGTAGTATGATTGACTCATCCCAAGATTAAGATTTAAAATAATCTAAAAACTGAAAATGCATTCCAATTCGCATACTTATGCACTTTTCTAAGCCATTTTATAATATAAATAGTGTGTTCCTACAAAAAAAATGTAAAATACCCAGATGATGCACTTAACGTTCATGTACAAAAACAACAAAAACAGCTTTAATTCGCAGCGGAAGAAGAGAGGATTAGACTTCAACACTGAACAACAAAACTCATACACTAGACGGGAAAGTACATGAAAGTGTATAATGAATGCATAATTTGGGACACAACTTGAGTAGTTATTGATAACTAAAACTTTTTTTTATTATTTTCATTAACTAAAATCAAATTGAAATAAACTTAAAAACTTAAAAAATGGCAACTATCTGAAATAAGTTGAAGTGATCAAATAAAACTAGAAAAAATAAGGCTGGAAAAAAAACAGAATTAAAAAGCACTCAAATTAAAAATTAAATATTAATAAATACTACAACGGTATAAAAAACACCAGTAAAGTAATGCACTGTGCTTCACATGTGCAGAAAACATCACATTGACCAGACATGTTTGTGAAGGCAAGGGCAGTTTTCCAGCGGTCAGCTGATTCCAGGGCTGTCAGTAAAATAATGGCCCTGTACACAGCAACACTCTCAGAGCCATCCCTCAACATTACGACACAGGAGCCGAACTCCACAAAACAGCCAATAATGAGTCAAATATTTCTGATCTCCAAACGGTCATAAAACACCGACACCCGTGGATGAATCACAGCGACATGCTTTTGACGTGTTTATGAAATACATAAAGCACAAGTGTTTGAGTAACTACACTTTAGAAAACCAAAGTTTGACCTGTTGTGGAATGTGTAACTCCACAGCTGCTACACACAAAATAATAATGCAAACAAAAGAAACCGCACAAAATAAATAAAAACATAAATAGCTCTCAAAACTCCGTTTGAATATAGAGAGAAATGTTTGGAATTCAAATGCTTAATTCCCTTTCTGAGAAATGTTTATAGTCTTAATTCAGTCCAGTTATAGGAATTGAATACGCCGGTGTGAAAGACAGCACATCGGCTCTTCTTAGGCCCGGCTGTAAAAGTGTTTACACGTCAAACAAGTCTAGACATATTTATCCCGCTCTGTTTACTCTGTCCTGCCCCGTCAGGCCAATAAAAGCCGCTTCCAGCTGTATCGCTACAGTGAGGGCAACCCATATGAATTTAGATTTTTATAGTGCGTTTCATTAAAGCCAGGATATAAAATATGATTTGGTCTTGTAATTTAATTTAATATGTTTAAAGGACACCATCTGCAGGGATATGCTCTGGTTTTACTGCATTAACTTGATAAGTAAATGAACATGATGTTTCAAGTCTTGTGTTTGATCTCTACTAGAACAGGTTTTCCTGCTGTAATGTTGATTATTTCCTCATATTCTCCATTGTTGCGGCTCCTCTCTCTCCAGTCTGTCAGTAACGCTCTGTTTACTTCCTGTCTCTATGAAGCCCCTCCTCCTGAAAAGCACACTGTGCTCTGATTGGTCGGCTGGAGCAGTGTGTTCTGATTGGTCGAGCGCTTCGAGTGTGTTTGGGAAATGTCCCGCCCCTTTCCATAACCACCAGTTTAACACACTACTAACTAACTCAACCAGGCCCCGCCCCTTTATTCTGCGTATGAATTATTATAATGAGGAATATTGAGACGTGTTCCCGGAAGAAACTCAATGGAGAAACACTGACACTGATATAGAGAAGAACTGGAGCTTTGCAGAGCTTTTAATGCTCAGACAGCAACAGCACACACTAAAGAAAGACGAACATGGGACAATTTTGAAAAAAGTACATATCTCGAACTGGTGACTAATGCTGTGCAACATGACCTGATGGTAAACTGCACTTCCACACAATCTGAAGCTCAAAACTACCTGATCCCTGGTCCGGCCCCGGATCGGGCCTCATCTGGCAGCTGTGGCTCTCAGGAGCGCCGTGTGGCTCAGAGTCCTCCTCCAGGTCCCCGGGCTCCTGCACCTCCTCCTGGCTGACGCTGGGGCCGAGCGTGGCTTTGGCCAGGGAGATATCCGCCAGACTGCCATCCAGATGCACCAGCCTGGAAATCAGGGACAGTCGTCTCTTTAGGCGTGAATGATGAACTATGCACTGATTCACATTCATTTTTACCCAATTAACCAAAAGCTGAGAGAAAAAAGTATTGAACAGTATTTTGTTTTTTGCAACTGATCAACAGAAATAAAGACTGAAAAAAAAAATCTCTAAAAAGTAACAAAAACAGAATTCATCAGTTATAATATCATTATTTTATTTTGATTATGATCATATTTATTATATTATGACTAGATTACTATGAATAATAATGATATTTTTTTTTTAATCTTATTAGATCATTAAACCCTCCAGAATAAATAACAATACTAAGCTTTTATTCTTATTATATTATTATTTACAATAATATTATAAATAATACTTATGTACATATTTTTACAGCATTAAACTAAATCATTTATATATTTTTTTATAATTATACTATATACACAATTCTAAGTACAACATTAGTTACACTATAAGTGACATGAAATCAATTAATCAATTATGCATTTATTTGTATGACAATTAATTAAGCACAAAATGTGAAGTCTTTTGGTCATTGGGCAACATGCACATTATAGAGACACAATCCCTGCTGTTATTTACTCCAGGGAAAACCTTTGGGAAGATCTGTTTTCAGCAACAGCTTCCAGCGTCACAGGAATGCTTAAAGCAACACTGTTCATTTCCTGGAGTCTGAGTCCAGATCCCTGTCCAACGGAGACTCTCAACCTCCAGCCTGAGCCTGAGCAGCTCTGGAGAGAACAACTGCAGTGGCCAGACATGCACAGAATGTACACATTCAAATTTAATATTATTAATAATTCATACGCAGAATAAAGGGGCGGGGCCTGGGTGAGTTAGTTAGTAGTGTGTTAAACTGGTGGTTATGGAAAGGGGCGGGACATTTCCCAAACACACTCGAAGCGCTCGACCAATCACAACACACTGCTCCAGCCGACCAATCAGAGCACAGTGTGCTTTTCAGGAGGAGGGGCTTCATAGAGACAGGAAGTGAACAGAGCGTTACTGACAGACTGGAGAGAGAGGAGCCGCAACAATGGAGAATATGAGGAACATAATGAGGGGGGTGTTTCCCGAAAGCATCGTTAGCCATCTATGGTCGCAAGTTACAAAATTTCGTATCTTGTGGTCAATTTAAATATTTATTAAACAATCATCAGAGGAAATTAATGGTGTGTAAATGTTTCTAACAAGATGCATATTTTATATTTATATAATGATGTATGTTTTTGTTTGTGTGTTGTAACTTTGATGTAAATTGTCTATGTATATCTTGGCCAGGACACTCCCGTAAAAGAGACTTTAATCTCAGTGAGTCTTCTTTCCCAGTCAAATAAAGGTTTGAAGTTCTGTCGTTATCAGCAGTTCAACGAGTCTGTGTTTCCCGAAACCATCGTTCCAACGAACATTCGCAAACAGCATCGCAGAGTTTGGTGTGTGTGTGTGTGTGTGTGTGTGTGTGTGTGTGACTGTGTGTTTGTGTGTGACTGTGTGTTTGTTTGTGTGTGTTTGTGTGTGTGTGTGTGTGTGTGTGTGTGTGTGTGTGTGTGTGTGTGTGTGTGACTGTGTGTTTGTGTGTGACTGTGTTTGTGTGTGACTGTGTTTGTGTGTGACTGTGTTTGTGTGTGACTGTGTTTGTGTGTGACTGTGTGTGTGTGTGTGTGTGTGTGTGTGTGTGTGTGTGTGTGTGTGTGTGTGTGTGTGTGTGTGTGTGTGTGTGTGTGTGTGTGTGTGTGAGCGACAGATCTCCTGCGGTCAGAAGCAGTTTCTAGTTTTCATGACGTGTGGACTCAATAAATCCTTGTCTGAGCAAAATAATCAAGCTGACATTCAGTGCAATCTGTGTCTCTTATTTAGAATACATAC
>CM060639.1:25746551-25759051 GCA_030578275.1 Meda fulgida
CTTCGGTGATAGAAGATTTCTTTGCGTGTCCATCAGAAGCTTTGCTTGAGAGTTGTACAAAAGAGCAGTTGGTGCAAATCGCCGAACGCTTCTGTGTCGATCTTACTTCTCAAGAAAAGAGGCTGAAGGAAACTATGGTGACTACTCTGAAGCGGTCACTTGTTGATAGAGGAGTTATAGAGGTAAGCACTGAGTTAATTACTCCCAGTGAATCGTTTGTGTCTACTCCTGCTGAGATTTATAGTGAAAGTGAGACGAAATTTCCAGAATTGTCTTTACAAGAGAAGAAATTGTGTTTAGATGCCGCGAAAATTCGTGCTGAACGAGATGATCGCGCTATGAAAGAGCGAGCGGTAGAGAGAGAATTCGAAGAGAGAAAATTAAATCATCAGTTAGCTATGAGGAAAATGGAGCTTGATTTAGAAGAGAGAACGCTTCAGTTAGAGAGGGAACGTGACGAGAGAGCATTTCAGATAAAAAAGTTGGAGTTAGAATTAGCAGCGAAGACAGCTGAAGTTTCACAAGCGAATGTGCCTCCTGTTCCACAACAGCATGCGAATGCAGGTGAACCCGTGTTTGACGTTCACAGAAATATGAGGTTAGTGCCGCCATTTTCTGAGAAGGAAGTGGATAAATATTTCTATCACTTTGAACGTGTTGCTTTATCCATGAAATGGCCGAAAAGCTTTTGGACTTTATTGCTGCAGTGTGTGTTCACAGGAAAAGCTCAGGAAGTTTATTCAGCACTCTCATTGGAACAGAGTGGTGAGTATGAGGTTGTGAAATCTGCTGTGTTACATGCATATGAACTCGTGCCTGAGGCATATCGTCAAAAATTTAGGAAGTTGAGTAAAGCTGATGAATGTACTCATGTTGAATTTGCAAGAGAAAAAGAGAACTTATTTGATCGTTGGTGCACTTCAATGAAAGTTACAACTAAAGAGCAGTTAAGGGAATTAGTGCTCTTAGAGGAGTTCAAACATTGTGTTCCTCATGTTGTAGCTACACATCTCACTGAACATAAGGTGAATACACTTTCTAAAGCCGCTATCATGGCTGATGAATTTGTGTTAACCCATCATGGGTCATTCAGTTCAGTTGGTATTAAAATTCACAATATGAGTGGGTCTAAGTCTTGTTTTCAACCTAAGACAAAGTCTACTGTGATAAATAGGAATATTGAGCCTACAGGTGCTGAACATTTTAGTAAACCTGTACTCTCACGAGACATGGTTTGCTTTTATTGTAAAAAGCCTGGTCATAAAATATCTGACTGTCTGATACTCAAGAAGAAAGAGAGATTGTCGAAATCGGTTGCTTTGGTTGCTTCCTTACCTAGTTATTGTTGACATTTGTGATGAAAAAGATTGTCATTTATCTGGTTCTAGTGATAAATCTGCTAAGCAGGGTATAACTTCTGTTGATTATACACCCTTTATCACTGAGGGAAATGTGTCATTGCCTGGTTCAAATGAAACGGTGCCCGTGCGTCTTCTTCGAGATACAGGGGCTGCGCAGTCGTTTCTGTTAGAGGGAATTTTACCCTTAACTTCTGAAACCGCTACTGGAACTCATGTACTAGTGCGAGGTTTTGAGATGAGGTTTGTTGAAGTGCCTTTGCATCGCATCTATCTTTCCTCTGCCGTTGTATCTGGTGAAGTGGTAGTTGGTGTTCGTGCTGCACTGCCAGTGCCTGGGATTGCATTTATCCTGGGAAATGATTTAGCTGGTGGGAATGTTTGGGGACGGAGTGAGGTGGCAGCTCCACCCATAATAGCATCTACACCTAGGAAATCTGATGTTGGAAATGGAAAAGAATTTCCTGATTTGTTTCCAGCATGTGCAGTTACGCGATCAATGGCTAAACCATTATCTGAAAGTCAAGTTGAAGTTCCACTGCATGACACCTTCTTTTATACTGTTAATACAGGTGATCCAGGATCTGATGTGTCTAAATGTCTTGGGCAAAGAGACCTGAAGTCCTGCTCTTCGTTGTCTTCTAACCAGGAAGATTCGATAGTGCTGCAAAGTGACTCTGCGGATACATCTCAGGTTCTGTCCACTCCTGAGAAAACAAATGTTGATCTCTCTGATGGTGATGACTGTTCTTTGACGTCTTTGTTGCAGATTTCTCGAGAGGATTTAATTCGAGCTCAACAAAATGATGACAGTCTTAGACCTTTATTTTCTGCAGTAGGGTCTAAGAAGTGTTTTGATCCTCTCTCCCCTTCGTATTTTCTTGAAGATGGGTTACTTTGTCGGACAGTGGTCCTGCATAAAGATGTTTCTCAAGAACCTAAAAATCAGATTGTGGTTCCTTTTATAATGAGGGATTCTGTGTTGCATTTGGCTCATCAAGGACTTGCTGGCCATACAGGAGTTCGTAAAACTTACGATCGAGTCTTGCGACAGTTCTATTGGCCTAAGGTGAAACGAGATGTGGCAAAACATATTCGATCTTGTCATACATGCCAGATCACCGGTAAGCCAAACCAAAAAGTTCCTGTTGCTCCGTTGCAACCTATTTCCGTCGTGTCCACTCCTTTTGAACATTTGGTAGTTGACTGTGTTGGTCCTTTGCCTCGGTCCAAGACTGGTCACCAATACCTTTTAACCGTTATGTGTCAGACTACTCGTTATCCGGCTGTTTATCCGTTAAGGTCCATTACTACTAAATCTGTCTTGAAGGCTCTCACAAATTTCATGTCGACCTTTGGAATTCCTAAAGTCATTCAGTCCGATCAGGGTTCGAACTTCATGTCGAAACAGTTCTCAAAAGCCCTGCGTCAACTTCGAGTAAACCACAATATTTCTAGCGCTTATCATCCACAGAGTCAAGGAGTCCTTGAGAGGTTTCATCAAACCCTGAAGTCCCTTTTAAGGTCATATTGTGTGGAACTCGATGCGGATTGGGAGGAAGGTCTGCCGTGGATGTTATTAGCGATACGTGAGGTAATCCAAGAAAGTCTTGGGTTTAGCCCGAATGAATTAGTGTTCGGACATGTAGTGAGAGGACCTACGGCTGTGTTAGCTGAGGAGTGGCGTTTGCCTAAACTGTCTGAAAACATTTCGGATTATGTAAGCGGATTCCGGCGTAGATTATATGAGGCAAGAGCTCTCGCTAAAAAGAAGTTGAGTAGGACTCAACTAAAGATGCGACAACGCTTTGACAGGAAAGCTAAGTTAAGAGAATTTCAGGTGGGTGATCAAGTACTCGCTTTGCTGTCCCTACCTGCTAATCCATTTCAAGCTAAATTTACAGGCCCCTACAGTGTAGTTAAACGTCTTTCTGATAACAATTATCTGTTGAATACTCCTGACCGGAGGAAAAAGGTACAAGTTTGTCACAGTAACCTGTTGAAATTGTATGCGGCTCTTGTTCGTTCTGTTACTGTTAATGTGGTAAACCTTTGTGACTCTCTTTCAGAATCATCTCCTCTCTTTCACAACGCGAGTGGGGATTCTTTGGAGAATGCTGATGAGGACGAGGGTTTTCTTTCTCGAGAAAAAGTTGACGGGCGACTTAAAAACTCTGAGATTCTTTTTAACCTGTCCTCTCATCTCTCTGATCTGACCGAAAAAGAGAGGAGTGATGTCACTGAGTTGGTGATGTCATTTCCTTCTCTTTTCCTTGATGTTCCTGGTCGCACCTCTATCATAGAACATGATATAGACGTAGGAACCTCATGTCCCGTTAAACAGAATGCCTATCGAGTCAATCCTATTAAAAGAGATTTGCTGAAACAAGAGGTGAATTATCTGCTTGCTCATAATCTGGCTGAATCTAGTTTCAGTTCGTGGAGTTCTCCTTGTGTTTTAGTAAATAAACCTGATGGCTCATTTCGCTTCTGCACAGATTATCGAAAACTTAACTCTGTGACAAAGCCGGACTGTTTCCCGTTACCTCGAATTGATGATTGCGTCGATCATGTTGGCTCTGCCAGTTATGTCAGCAAATTCGACCTCTTGAAGGGGTATTGGCAGGTGCCTTTGACTAGTCGGGCGAAGGAATTATCTGCTTTCGTTACGCCTGATGCTTTCCTACAGTATACGGTTATGCCTTTCGGGGTTCGAAATGCACCTGCGACTTTTCAGCGACTCGTAAACCGTATACTGTATGGAATGTCAGGATGTGAGGCATATCTTGATGACATTGTGTTGTATAGTTCATCTTGGTCTGAACATCTTGACCAGATTAAAGAACTGTTTTCTCGTTTAGCCAAAGCTAATCTTACAGTTAATCTCGCTAAGTCCGAATTCACAAAGGCAACCGTTACCTATTTAGGTAAGATAGTGGGAAATGGTTGTGTACGACCCATTGAGACTAAGGTCGAAGCTATCTGTAATTTTCCCGCTCCCACCACTCGTCGTGAACTGCGACGGTTCCTTGGAATGGTGGGATATTATCGGAGTTTTTGCGAAAATTTTGCCAGCGTAGTCTCACCTCTTACCGATTTATTGAGTCCGAAGTTGTCTTTCCAGTGGACTGAACCTTGTCAGCAAGCTTTCGAAAATTGCAAGGCTTTGTTGGCGGTTGCCCCTGTTTTAACAGCTCCAAACTTTACCAAGCCTTTTATTCTTGCAATCGATGCAAGTGCTTGTGGTACGGGTGCTGTTCTCCTGCAGGAGGACTCGAACCAGGTTCAACATCCTGTAAGTTACTTTTCTAAGAAACTTAACCGACATCAACAGGTATATTCTACCATTGAGAAAGAAGCTCTTGCTCTAGTGTTGGCTGTTCAACATTTTGAAATATATCTAGGATCAATTGCTGCACCGATTATTATCTATACGGATCATAATCCTTTGGTCTTTTTGAATCGGATGAGAAATCGAAATCAGCGACTCATGCGATGGAGTCTTATCTTACAACCTTTCCATCTCGAGATCAAACATATTCGAGGAAAAGACAACGTTATAGCTGACGCACTGTCTAGAGTGTAACGTAATTTTCGTATCATCCGTTCTTTTCTTTGCATCTCTAGGGCCCAGAGGTGTTGAAGAATGAAGAGAAGACGACGTACCTCTAGATTACCAAAACTTTTATTGTGTTTGTTCTGGGTAGTGCTTAACTGTTTTCTTTCTTTATTTTGTGTCTTAGATTCGTTACTGAATCTTTTTTTTTTGTAGGGAGGTGTTACGACCCTGCATTCCCCTTGCTCGCCTGCTGGGGGCGGGGTTCTTCAGGAGGGCGTGGGAGATTGCACACCCCTGTTACCTGCTCTCGATTTGATTATGGAGAGGATAAAACCTTGGATCCTACCCTCTCAATGCCACTTCGTCCAGGGGATTGGCAGCCTCTGGAGGAGTCACTTGTTTTGCGACGTTTATATTTGTTTACAGTCCATACCAACCTTTTCTTATTCCCCATCTGGATTATGATTTTGTCCCTTTATAATTTTGAACCCTAGACTTTGTTATACTAAGTTGTTTGCACTTTTGTTGTAAGCTAATAAAAACTCTTGCAAGTCATTTTTTTAAAGTGTACTTGAATCCCTTTATGTACGGTCAAAACGAGCTGGCCGTAACAGAGTCCCCACCAACAGTTTTACATGCATGCAATGACAAAAAACACTTTTGTTGTCTTATGCTTTTTTTTTTACCTGATTTGCTCACCGACTCCCAAATGATTCGTTCAACGACTCATTTCCCAAACGCCTGCTCTGCGTGAGCTACTCTGCGGTGATTGGTCAGAGGACTTAGGGCCGTTACATAGTCAACGCATCGGTACGCATACACGTCCGCAAGGCTACGCATCGCTACGGCCGCCATTATGCGTCGATGCGTAGCCAAATGTGTCGTCCTAGTTTTTGATACGCGACGCACTGATGCACGCAATACTATGCGTTATCGGTGGGGGCGACATTGCAATAATTGTACATTAATTCAAATAAAAGTTTACAGAAGAAGGTTTGAATTGAATACAATGGCGGGCGAGGAGGAAAAATTGTGCGAGCTTATACGCGTTCATCCACATTTATACGGCAGTTCATCACAATTACACTCAAATAAAATTGCGTTGGAAAATGCCTGGAGAGAGGTTGCAATCGCAATGGGAAAGACAGAAAATCAGGTGAAAACGGACTGGAAAAGTGCCCGTGACAAATTTACCAGGGCACACAAAAAGTGGAAAGTGGCGTGCAGAAGTGGTGCGGGGCAGCTAAGTTTCGGCTACCCAAAAATATTGACTCAACTTGGCTGGTTGAGTGGATTCATAAAACATAGGTGCATTTTTTTCGGTATGTAAACATTGTTGTGTGTGTAGCCTATCTAGAAGTCATTGCTGTGCTCCCTTCTCAAGACGAGAAGCTGAAATAGCCTACAGCAAGAGCGAGAGAGAGAGAGAGGGAGAGAGAGAGAGGGAGAGAGAGGGGGAGAGAGAGGAGGAGGAGAGAGAGAGAGAGAGAGAGAGAGAGAGGGAGAGAGAGGGAGAGAGAGGGAGAGAGAGGGAGAGAGAGAGGGGGGAGAGAGAGGGAGAGAGAGAGAGGGAGAGAGAGGGGGAGAGAGAGGGAGAGGGAGAGAGAGGGGGGAGAGAGAGAGGGAGAGAGAGGGAGAGAGAGGGGGAGAGAGAGGGAGAGGGGGAGAGAGAGGGAGAGAGAGAGGGAGAGAGAGGGGGAGGGAGAGGGAGAGAGAGGGGGAGAGAGAGGGAGAGAGAGGGAGAGGGGGAGAGAGAGGGAGACGGAGAGAGAGGGGGAGATAGGGAGAGGGAGAGAGTGGGGGAGAGAGAGGGAGAGGGAGAGAGAGGGGGAGAGAGAGGGGGAGAGAGAGGGAGAGAGAGGGAGAGAGAGGGAGAGGGGGAGAGAGAGAGAGAGAGAGAGGGGGAGAGAGAGAGAGAGAGAGAGAGAGGGAGAGAGAGAGAGGGAGAGAGAGAGGGAGAGAGAGGGAGAGAGAGAGAGAGAGAGAGAGAGAGGGGGAGAGAGAGAGAGAGAGAGAGAGGTGTGTGTGTACATACAAATCCATTCAATTTGTACATTTAAACTTAAGTTATGGTTTAATATTTTATTATTTTGATGTCTTTATAACTGTTGTTTACTGAGACTGGTAGGCTTCCGATTTGGTCAGGACGTTTGAAACACCTGCTTACATTAAGCTTACATTTTATTTATGTATAGGCAGGTGAGGGAGACGATGAGGGCGACGATGATGATGAAGAGGAGGAAAGCATTATTGCGCAGGGAGATCAGCCACCTCCATCAACCCCCAATCCCGACTCATCCATATCCCAGTGTTCCCCACTTATATCTGACCCTCCCACCACCCCGACACACAGAGAATCTACTACCCCTGTTGCGTGAGTGGTGTATTGCATTTCACGTATCGCCAGTGACGCTTGCGTCCGCTTGTGTCCACTATTTAAACTATGAAAGGGAGCGTGTAGCTCGCGTTGACTATGTAACGGCCCTTACAGGCTGTGATTCGGAGGAGGAAGCTGATCAGCCAGATTAAAAATGTCAAAGTATCGTACCAAAACCTCCGAATGATCGTACACGAACCAAACGCATAAAATATAGCTATTTTCAAACAATTTTATTTTCCAAATAATTTTACAGCCAATTTAAACAAGCTGTGTAATACGCTCACACTAACTGGAGGAAGTCTGAATACTCAACTTTTTTTTGCCACAGTGGAAAAGTAAGGCTAAGTCCGACAGTCCACATTTTGAACTAGACTTTAAACTATGATACAGAGAGAAAAAAATGCACAATTAACACTAGAAAGATTCAAATTCGATCTCTAAGGCTATGTTTACACGGAAACGTTCTCAAGAGAAAACGCAAAAGTGGCGTTGCGTTATCACTTTTTATTCTGCGTTTGGACGAGCGTTATGGGGGGGAATCCGTGTGCATATGGTGACGCAAAAGTGTGTGAAATTCGATGTAGTGTGCACTCCAGGCGCCTAGGTGGCGATGTGGAGCACTGACACACAATAACACCAATATCTGAGAATATTTTGTACAACTGCTGAAAAGACTCTTGTGTGTTTATCAGAGCTGCGAGGGCAACTTCAAGGTCCGACGTATGGAAATAATCCGATATGTTGGTCGTTATTTTCCTGTACGTGTGACATAAACGCGTGCGCGACGAGAGCCACCGTTTAGATGGGAACGCGACGGTGGAGCGTTTTTAAGATTTCCACTCTGGAGGGTGGTTTCAATTTTTGGCGTTTTTAAGCCCCCAAAAACGCTGTCGCCGTGTAAACGAAAGGCACATCCGATAAAATATTTTTACGTTTTCACCCGGAATCGTTCTCGTGTAAACAGGGCCTCAGTCGCTGTCATCGGATGCCGCATCCACTTGTGCTGTGTTGGCAGATGTTGTTGGTTGCTATGTTTTGTTAAACTGATCTAAACTGAACTGTCGTCTTCGGCAAAACTGTACAGTGTAGTGTTGACGACGTGCGGGCCGGGCGAAGACGTGTGGTGCCTGTGTGTGTGTGTGTGTGTGTGTATACGTGCCTGCGTGATGCGAAATGATCCGGGGTCAGAGAGAGAAGCGGTAGGATGTGTGTTTGGACGAACGACTGAAAACTCTGAAATTATCGTACATTATGGGATTTTTTCATTATTGATCGTACATCGTACAGAGGTCAAAATTATCGTACATCTGGCAACACTGAAGCTAATCCGAATAAACTTGATACTGAACCTTCCTTCAGCTCGCGAATCCACACTTTATGTTTGTAAAGTCGTCATTAAAGTGACGCGAACACAGCACAAGGCTCGGCTGTACTTGTGTGCTGTAGTTAAATATAAACTCTAGCCACTGATTCTTCATGCTCGTCTCTGGGCTTTTGATTCGCACTTCAAAACACAGCGTCTTGTTGTCGACATGATGTTTTCAGGTTGTCTGGTGTCTGCGCGCGCAATGAGTGGCGCGGCCAATTTGATCATTTTTCGTCTTGACGTCACAACGAAAAGGAAAATGACTCACTGGAAAAACGATTCATTAAATTGACTCAGAGTCGACTCATACTTTCATATATAAATCTTTGCAGGATGTTTTTGTTCACTTATATCTATGTTACACACTACATGAAAGGTAATTTTCAAAATGCCATAATAGGTGCCCTTTAAACAGGTTAAATTTGACAACCCGACCAACTATGCCATGTTTATGGCATTTACCAAAGAAACAAAATTTTTTTGGAACAGCAATGCAACAGATAAGAGGTCAACATGATGTTTCTGACTGTCTCTCACCGAGTGTTTGTCCCTCCACCTTGACGTCACACAGAGGGGTTTCATCGGTCTTTCTCTCTCTCCTCTCAGTCAAAAACTGTCTCAGCAACAGCCAGAAACTGAGGAGGCACAGAGTCTGCAGACACACACACACACACACACACACACACTTCACATTATTCAGCTCAAACAATGAGATCATTCATTCATAAGAGTCTGGCTGTGTCCACAACTGCATTCAAGTGCTTGTTTTGAGTACTAGTAATTACTTTGCAATAGCTAATATGAAAGCTTCACTGTCATTCATATGGAATACTGTATTATTTATTATAAATTATAATCATACACATTATTGTGTTAAGTTCCTTTTCCTGGTAATATTGAATGAGAATCAGTTCCTCTTGCAGCATCTCTTCTCTGATGATGTGGGCGGGGCTATAATCTGTCACTCACATGAGATCAGCCAATAGCAAACCACAACCATCCAATCAATTCCCCACAGACGCAATCAAGCCCCGCCCACATCTGTTCTCGTTCCAGAAGCGCTTCATTCAGATATGCATCACAATAGAGGAGAAAAGACGAGCTGAACTACAGTTTCATGCTGAGTTTAAACAAATACATAGACGCCAGTGGTGTGACGAGATTGTGTTCACGACAACAAGACGAGATTTTTGCACAATATTTTATAGATCCTCAATTATATAAATCTTCAATGACAAAATGCATGACTGGAAAAATAGTCTGCAGGTGCATTTTGAAATGTTTTAACTAATAATCTTGTAAAGAATGTCATTTCAATTCTACTGTACGAGTATGAATTATAATATGCACTGAAAGACAACAATATACAAGCACTGTGAAGAGTTTTGCCACAAATTCAACCGACTGGCTTTTCTCCAGTCTCTTCAGATCTCACTGAACATTAATAATGAGCTTCCAGAACTTCTGACTGAGGCGGAGTGTGACCTCCTCACTGAACTCCTTTACACAAATTGAACACGAGATCTCGTCACACCCCTAATAGACGCACATAAACCAAACGCATAAACTGGTCTTACTTTAGATCCCAGTTCCCGGAAGGGGACTTCTTTCTTCAGGAAGAGCCCAGGCACGGGTTGCAGGGCCTCAAAGCTCCAGATGTATTGCAGGATGATGAGCAAGTTCCCATAAAACACCATGAATGGAGAAGTGATCATCGAGTATTTCCTCCGGTCCCTCACCATCCACAGAGTACAGGACCAGATGAGGAAGACGAAGGTCAGCCAGCTCACATACGTGATGCTCCACGCCTGGGAGGAAGGTCACGCGAAATTAAAGGAGTAGTTCACTTTAAAATTTAAATTAGCCCATGATTTACTCACCCTGAAGTCATCCTAGTCATCCCAGACGAATACAATCTGAGCTATATTAAAAAATATCCTGGCTCTTCCCAGCTTTATAATGGGAGTGAATTGCGCCAACAGTTTTAAAGTCCATAAAAGTGCATATATGTGACCCTGGATCACAAAACCAGTCTCGAGTCGCACGGGGATATCTGTGGCGATAGCCAACAAGACATTGCATGGGTCAAAATGATCGATTTTACGTTGGTGTTGTTGTTGTTGTCAAAAATCATTAGGACGTTAAGTAAAGATCATGATCCATGAAGATATTTGGTATATTTCCTACCGTAAATATCTAAAAGATTTATTTTTGTGAGCGGATGAGAGTGGAATTGGTGCGTGTCTTTGGTAAAATACGGGTTTGTGTACATTTTACTTTATCTGTAAATTAGTTATTGTGCTGTATATTGTTTAATTTTCTGAAAAGCAACATAAAAGGGTGCAATGTGAGTCATCTACACGAGTGTATTAAAATATGAAATATTGTAAGAAATTATAAAAAACAAAAGGAATTATCATGCAAACCAGTGGTTTTAGTATTTTTTTTTAAAGATTAGAGGATTTAAGTGAATCCGTGAACATTAAATCCATTCATGTATGAAGTAAAATAAAATAAAAAAAGGCTATTACTATAGTAAAAATTAATCAACCCAGTATGATGGGTTAAATAACCCAATTTGTTGGGTAAAATTAACCCAACATGTGTTCTGTCCTATATTTACCCAGCCCTTTACTTACCCAAAATGGGTTGTTTTTAACCCAGTGTTTTTTTTAAGAGTTTTTCATGAGTCTTTTTACGAGTACGAGTACACGAGTGTGATTTCGGCCCATCCCTAATTTTGACATAAAACAATCTTACACACTTCACCTTTAAAATAATGTCTTTAAATGAATGAGGCATGTGAGATCCAACCATACTTCAGTACATCACATCTCAGAGATCACCAACAGGAGAGCTTTTGAAAGTGTGTGCACATGCTACACATTGCCTGGTCTGTGCAGATCTACCTGGGTAATGAGCAAGTCGGCCCCTAAGGAAAGCTCAGAGTAAAATGCTACTGAAAGGAGGGCTGTCATGCAGGACTCACCATCATAGCAATGAGAGCGCAGATGTAGCTCTGTTTCATGATGAACCTGAAGGCCTTCACCGCAGAGTTCACACGCACTGCACCAAACGGCGGGGGGACCTCGGACAACTCAACATACGCCGAGTCCATCTTGTAAACACCGCAGGCCAGTTTCACTGAAACAGAAGCATTGTTGGCTGTCAAACAGAGTCGGATTCTGGGAGTCATCTAATATCTTCGCCCTTGAACATGAATGGAGGCTTTGCCTGCATATATCTGGAACATTTGGACAGCATTTACAAGAATTAAAAAAATAAAAAAAACTTCCCAAAATGTATGGAATATATTTAGGAAATAGAGTGCAGATGTTTATGGGAAACTGAAATTATGTATGTGGTCGATCAAATCCTTTTCCACTACATATTTATGTGCAGCGCAACCACACATCTTAATCAGTGTCTTTGTCTTGTTTTCAAGTAGATGTATATAAACATCCCTAAACCAGAGAGATTTACTTCAGAAGCAAAAGTGTGCAAGATGGTGTTTTGAGAGAATATATTTTTATATCTCAATTCATTTTTATACCATTGTCAATCTTTTCTCTTTTAATAAGAAATTAAAAAAATAATATGATAAAGAATATCTTTATCTATCTATCAATCTTTCATCTATCTATCTGTCTATCAACTATCCATCCATCCATCATCTATCTATCTGTCTATCAACTATCCATCATCTATCTATCCATCCATCCATTATCTATCTATCTACTATCCATCCATCCATCCATCCATCCATCATCCATCCATCCATTATCTATCTATCTATCTATCTACTATCCATCCATCCATCCATCATCCATCCATCCA
>CM060639.1:25761551-25769051 GCA_030578275.1 Meda fulgida
CAGGTGGGGGAGCCGCTGAGAGGCGGGGGGAGCGGCGGATCAAGCGGGGGGGAGCGGGAGGGGGGAGCGGGGAGGAGAGGGGGGGGGAAGGGGGGAAGGGGTGGACGCAGGACCCCCGCGGCGGTGGCGCGGCGTGGGGGGCACCGGAGGCGTCGGGTGCGGTGGGCAGACGTGGAGGATGGGACGAGAGAGTGGGGCGGGCTGTAGTGCGGGTAGGCGGTGTGGGGCGGCGCAAAGGGGGGGATGGCCCGGGGGGAAACGGCCGGGGGGGGATGGCGGGATGCCGCGGGGGCCGCGGAGCAGGTGAGACGTGCGGCGGCATGAAAGGATCGGGGGGAGGGGGAGGAGTCCCGCAGGCGAGCGGGGGGCGTAGAGCCGGGGGGGCGAGGCACCTCTTAAACAACGGCCGGCCGTGGAGGGGGGCGAACCCGAGTAGGGGAGTGCGGGGCGGGAACACGCGAAGGAGGGGCGAAGGTGGGGCCGGCGGGCGGAGCCGGGGGAAAACACCCCTCCTCCCTCCCGGGGGTCGGTGGGGGGCGGGGGAGGGAGTAAGGCGAAGAACGGAGACGGACGGGGAGGCCATACGGCGTGCGTGGGGGGGGGGCGGTGGGCGTGGAAGGCGAGTGGGAGACACGAGGGGGGGCAGGAGCGGGCGGGGGGTCGGGTCGGGGTAAGCTCCGCTTCACCCTAGAAATGCGACCCGGCGGGAGGGGGGGGGGGTGGGTGCGGGGTGCCGGGGAGCAGCGGTGTGGGAGCGAGAGGGGGAGAGCGAGCGAACGGGGGGGTAGGAAGAAGTGGGGGGAGAGGCGGGTGGCGGCGGGCCGGAGGGGCGAGGGGCTGCGGTCGCGAGCAGGCGTGGGCGATGATCCGAGGGCCCGGCGGGGGGAGTGGCGGGGGGCAGTCGGGAGGAATGCGTCGAGCGGGGGATGGGTGCGAGATGACGAGCGGGGGGGGCGGGGAGGGGGGGGCCCCGGTCGCAGCTGCGGCAGGCCGGGGACCAAGCCAGGGGCGGGGGGCATGGCGGTGACGGGGGGTGTAGCCGGCCGAGGCAGCACCAGGCGGCGGAGGGGGGCGAAGTTGGGACCGCGCGGCGGGAGAGAAGGCCGAGTGGGCCGAGCGGCGGGGCGCGGGAGGTGGCGGGCGGGTAGTCCGGGGGTGGCGCGTGATACTACTGGGCTCGTGTTTATTATTGCATTGTTCATTTACTGAGCGGCAGGCGGTGGGGGGGGGGGCGCCCCGTTGCGCCGGGAGAGGAGGTGTCCGGCGGCTGGGATAGGGAGGTGCGGGTGGGTGGAGGGGGGGGGATGGGGGAACAGGAGGTGAGTGGGGCAGGCGGAGGAGGGGGTGCCGTGGGGGGGCGAGGGGAGGAGGGGGGGGAGGGGGGCGGGAGGGGGGGGAGAGTAGATCCCCGGGGGGGGGGGGGGGGGGGGACGGTGGGGGGGAGGGGAGGGGAGGGGGAGCGCCTGGAGTGTTGAGGGAGGGGCGTCGCGACGGGGCGAGAGGGGTCGTGGTGGGACGAAGCTGGAGGGGAGGTCGGGGGGGGGGGGCAGACGGGGGGGGCGGGGGGGGGGGGGCTCGGGGAGGGGGAGGCTCGGACGGCACAGAGGACGCGGCGGGGAGGAGGGGGGGGGCAGGGGCGGTGCGGGAGGAGGGCGCGGGAGGGGGCGGGAAAGGTAAATAGGGTGAGGGCGGGGGCGGAGGTGGGGGGCGGGGAGGCGGTCGGCCGGGCGGCGGATGGGCGGTCGACTGCCGGCGGGGGACCGGCGGCGGGTGCGGAAGGAGGCGTGGGGGGGGCGGGGAGCGGGGCCCTGGAGGGCGGGGGGGGGAGGGAGGGTGCGGCGGTGGGGGAGGGGAGGGGTCGAGTGTCAAAGGGAGAGGGGGGCGGGGCGGGCGAGGTGGGAACGCCGACTGGCCGGGGCGGGGCGGGCCAGGCTCAGAGCGGGGGGGGGCGGAGGGGCGTCCAGTCAGTCCTCTTCTAATCCTAGACCACTTCACCCCGCCCTAGCTTCCCCACTATCCACTCAACCCCCACGCCAACACACCACAGCCCTGTGCCGCCCTATGACTATCGGGGACGATGGAGCGCGTAGTTGGCGCGGGGCCGGGGGGGTGAGAGGGCGGGGTGAGGATAGAGGCGGGGTTGGAGAGCCGGGGGAAGATGGCGGGGGAGGCGCGGGGACGGGGCGGGTGGCGCGAAAGGGGTCGGGCCCACATCCGGGGGGGGGTCGGGCGGGGTGGGGCAGGGGGGATGGGGGACGCGAGTGGGCTCTTTGGCGTTCCCGTCTGCTGGGTTTTATTTTTTTTTCTTTCTTTTTTCTTTTTCTTTTTATCCTTTAATGTTTTTCTTTTTTTTTTTATTTTTTTCCTCTTTTTCTTTCTTCTTTTTTTCCTATGAAAGATGCGGAAGCGGTAGAGAGAGAATTCGAAGAGAGAACATTAAAATCAATCAGTTAGCTATGAGGAAAATGGGCTTGAGATTTAGAAGATGGACGAAACGCTTCAGTTCGAGCGGGAACGGTGACGAGAGTGCCTTTCATGATAAAAAAGTTAGGAGTTAGAATTAGCAGCGAAGACAGCTGAAGTTTCACAAAGCGAATGTCGCTCCTGTTCCACAACAGCATGCGAATTGCAGGTGACCCGGTTTTGACGTTCAAGAAATCTGAGGTTAGTGCGCCATTTTCTTTGTGAAGGAAGTGGATAACTATTTCTATCCCCCCCCTCACTTTGGAACGTGTGTGTTATCATGAAATGGCCGAAAGGCTTTTGGAATTTATTGCTGCCGTGTGTGTTCACAGGAAAAAGCTCTAGGAAGTTTATTCAGCACTTCATTGGAACAGAGTGGTGAGTATGAGGTTGTGTGAAATCTGCTGTGTTACATGCTCTGAACTCGTGCTTGAGGCATATCGTCTAAAATTTAGGAAGTTGAGTAAAGCTGATGAATGTACTCCTGTTGAATTTGCAAGAGAAAAGAGGAAAACTTATTTGAGCGTTGGTGCCTTCTAATGAAAGTTACAACTAAAAGAGCAGTTTAAGGGTTAGTGCCTCTTAGAGGCGTTCAAACCTTGTGTTCCTCATGTTGTAGCTACACAATCTCACTGAATAAGTGTTTGAATACACTTTTCTAAAGCGCTCTCATGGTGCTGATTTGGTGTTACCCATCTTGGGTCATTCGTTTCTGTTGTATTAAATTCACAATATGAGTGGGGTCTAAGTCTTGTTTTCAACCTAAGACAAAGTCTACTGTGATAAATATGGAATATTGAGCCTACATGGTGCTTGGCTGAACATTTAGTAACCTGTACTCTCCGAGACATGGTTTGCTTTTATTGTAAAAAGCTGGTATAAAAATCTGACTGTCTGATACTCCAGGAAGAAAGAGAGATTTGTCGAAACGGTTGCTATGGTTTGCTTCCTTTCCTAGTTATTGTTGACATTTGTGATGAAAATGATTGTCATTTACTCTGGTTTAGTGGATAAATCTGCTAGCAGGGGGTATAATTTGTTGATTTCCCCCTATATCACTGAGGTGAAATGTGGTCATTGCTGGTTCAAATGTAACGGTTGCCCGTGCGTCTTCGTCGAGATTACAGGGGCTGCGCAGTCGTTCTGTTGAGGGAATTTCCCTTAACTTCTGAACACCGTATGGAACTCCTGTACTATGCGAGGTTTTGAGGATGAGGTTGGTGACGTGCCTTTTGCATCGCATCATCTTTTCCTCTGCCGTTGTCTTGTATGGGTGAAGTGGTAGTTGGTGTTGTGCTGCATGCCAGGCTTGGGATTGCTTTTATCCTTGGAATGATTAGTGGTGGGAATGTTTTGGGGGAGGAGGAGTGTGGTGGCAGCTCACCCATATATAGCCATTCACCCTAGGGAAATCTGTGTGTGAAATGGAAAAGAATTTCCTGATTGGTTTCCAGCATGTGCAGTTACGCGAATCAATGGCATAACTCATTATCTGAAAGTCACGTTGCAGTTCCATGCCCTGACCCTTCTTTTATACTGTTAATACAGGTGATCCAGTGATCTGATGTTGTCTAAATGTCTTGGGCAAAGAGTACCTGAAAGTCTGCTCTTCGTTGTCTTCTAACCAGGAAGATTCGATAGTGCGGCAAAGTGATCTGCGGGATACATCTAAGGTTTCTGTCCACTCCGGTGAAAACAAATGTTGATCTTCTGATGGTTGATGACTGTTCTTTGACGTTCTTTGTTGCAGATTTCTCGGAGGATTAATTCGAGCTCAACAAAATGATGACAGTTTAGACCTTGATTTTCTGCAGTAGGGTTTAAGAAGTGTTTTGTCCTCTCTCCCTTCGTATTTTCTTGAAGATGGGTTACTTTGTGGACAGTGGTCTGCTTATAAAGCTTGTTTCTCAAGAACCTAAAAATCAGATTGTGGTTCTTTTCATAATGAGGGCTCTGTGTGTTGCATTTGGCTCATCAAGGGACTTGCTGCGCATACAGGAGTTCGTAAAAACTTACGATCGCGTCTTGCGACAGTTTTCTATTGGCCTCAGGTCTGGAAACGTGATGTGGCAAAACATTATTCGATCTTGTCATACATGCCTGATCACCGGTTAAGACAAACAAAAAGTTCTGTTGCTCCGTTTGCAACCTATTTCGTCGGTCCACTCCTTTTGGACATTTGGTAGTTGATGTGTTGGTCCTTTGCCTCGGTCCAAGGACTGGTCACCAATACCTTTTAAACCGTTATGTGTCAGACTATCGTTTTATGGCTGTTTATCGTTAAGGTCCTTACTACTAAATCTGTCTGAAGGGCTCTCCACAAAATTTCATGTCGACCTGTGGGAATTCCTAAATGTCATTCAGTCCGATCCGCGGTTCGAACTTCATGTCGAAACAGTTCTCAAAAGCCCTGCGTCAACTTCGAGTAAACAACAATATTCTAGGCTTATTCATCACAGAGTCAAGGAGTCCTTGTGAGGTTTCATCCAACCCTGAAGTCCCTTCTTTTTTAAGGTCCATAAGTGTGGACACTCGATGCGGATTGGGAGGAAGGTCTGCCGTGGATGTATTAGGATACGTGAGGTAATCAAGAAAGTCTTGGGTTTAGCCGATGAATTTAGTGTTCGGACATGTAGTGACGCGGACCTACGGCTGTGTTCGCAGAGGAGTGGCGTTTGCCTAAACTGTCTGAAAACATTTTCGGATTATCGTAAGCGGAATTTCGGGTAAGTTTATATGAGGCAAGAGCTCTCGCTAAAACGAAGTTGAGTAGGACTTCAACTAAAGATGCGCCACGCTTTGAAGAACGCCCTAAGTTAAGAGAATTTCAGGTGGGTGATCAAAGTACTCGGCTTTGCTGTCCCTACTGCTAATCCATTTCAAGCTAATTTTCCAGGCCCCTACAGAGTAGTTAAACGTCTTTTGTAACAATTATCTCGTTGAATACTCCTGACACGGAGGAAAAGAAAAAGGTACACAGTTTGTCACAGTAACCTGTTGAAATTGTTATGGGGCTCTTGTTCGGTTTCTGTTACTGTTAATGTGGGTAAAACCTTTTTGTGCTCTCTTTCAGAATATCTTCCTCTCTTTCACAACGCCGAGTGGGGATTCTGTGGAGAATGCTGATGAGGACGGGGTTTTCTTTCTGAGAAAAGGGTGAGGGCGACTTAAACTTGAGATTCTTTTTAACCTGTCCTCTCATCTCTCTGATCTGACCGAAAAAGAGAGGAGTGATGTCACTGAGTTGGTGATGTCATTTCCTTCTCTTTTCTTGATGTTCCTGGTCGCACCTCTTTCATAGAACATGAAATAGAGTAGGAACCTCATGTCGTGTTAAACCAGATGCCTATCGAGTCAATCCTATTAAACGAGATTGCTGAAACAGCGGTGGAATTATCTGTTGCTCATAATCTGGCTGAATTAGGTTTCAGTTGTGGAGTTCTTGTGTTTCAGTAAATAAACCTGCTGGTCAGTTCGCTTCTGCACAGAATTATCGAAAAAACTTACTCTGTGACAAAGCCGGACTGTTTCCCGTTACCTCGAATGATGATTGCGTCGATCATGTTGGCTCTGCCAGTTATGTCAGCAAAATTCGACTCTTGACGGGGTATTGGCAGGTTGCCTTTGACTAGTGGGCCGACGGAATTATCTGCTTTCGATTAGCAGAGCTATCCTCCCAGTATACGGTTATGCCTTTCGGGTTCCGACAATTGCACCCTGCGACTTTTCAGCGAATGTAAACCGTTTATACTGTATGGAATGTCAGGATGTGAGGCCATAATCTTGATGATCATTGTGGTGTATAGTTCATTTGGTCTGGAACATCTTGACCAGATTTAAAGAACTGTTTTCTGTTTTTTGAGCCAAGCTGATCTTACAGTTTAATCTCGCTAAGTCCGAATTCACAAAGGCAACCGTTACCCTATTTAGGTAGATAGTGGGAAATGGTTGTGTACGACCCATTGAGACTAAGGTCGAAGCTTTCTGTAATTGTCCGCACCCAACACTCGTCGTGAACTGCGACGTTCCTTGGAATGGTGGGTATTTTCGGGAGTTTTTGCGAAATTTTGCAGCGTACTAGTCTCACCTCTTGTACCAGATTTATTGGAGTCGAAGTTGTCTTTCCAGTGGGACTGAATTGTCCGCAAGCTTTCGATAATTTGCAAGGCATTTTGTTGTCCTCGTTTGCCCCGTTTTAACAGTCCAAATTTACCAAAGCCTTTTATTCTTGCCAATCGATGCATGTGCTTGTTGGTAGGGTGCTGTTCTCCTGCAGGCGGACGCGATCCAGGTTCAAACATCCTGTAGTTACTTTTTCTACAGAAAACTTAACCGACATTCCAACCAGGTCTATTCTACCATTGAGAAAGAAGCTCTTGCTCTAGGGTTGGCTGTTCAACATTTTGAAATATAGTCTCGGATCAATTGCTGCACGATTATTTCTATACGATCATAATCTTTTGGTCTTTTGAATCGGATGAGAAAGCGAAATCGCGACTCCTGCGATGGAGTTGATCTTACTAACCTTTCCATCGCGAGATCAAACATATTGAGGAAAAGACAAGTTATAGCTGACGCACTGTCTAGAGTGTACGTAAATGTTCGTCCCATCCGTTCTGTTCTTTGCACTTAGGGCCTCAGAGGTGTTGAAGAATGAAGAGAGACGAGTACCTCTAGATTACAAAAACTTTTATTGTGTTTGTTTGGGTAGTGCTTAACTGTTTTCTTTTCTTTATTATGTGTTCTGATATTCGTTACTGAATCTTTTTTTTTTGTAGGGAGGTGTGACGACCCTGCACTCCCCTGCTCGCCTCTGGGCGGCGGGGATCGTTCAGGAGGGCGTGGGAGCTTGCACACCCTGTTACCTGCTCTCGCATTTGATTATGGAGAGGAATAAACCTTGGATCCTACCTCTCAATGCACTTCGTCCAGGGGATTGGCAGAGCTCTGGAGGAGTAAGTCATTGTTTTGCGACGTTTGCTTTGTTTACAGTCCATACAACCTTTTTTATTCCCCATTGGATTTTATTTTGTCCCT
>CM060639.1:25776551-25779051 GCA_030578275.1 Meda fulgida
TTGTCGGACATGATGTTTTCAGGTTGTCTGGTGTCTGCGCGCGCAATGAGTGGCGCGGCCAATTTGATCATTTTTCGTCTTGACGTCACAACGAAAAGGAAAATGACTCACTGGAAAAAACGATTCATTAAATTGACTCAGAGTCGACTCATACTTTCATATATAAATCTTTGCAGGATGTTTTTGTTCACTTATATCTATGTTACCACTACATGAAAGGTAATTTTCAAAATGCCATAATAGGTGCCCTTTAAACAGGTTAAATTTGACAACCCGACCAACTATGCCATGTTTTTGGCATTTACCAAAGAAACAAAATTTTTTGTGGAACAGCAATGCAACAGATAAGAGGTCAACATGATGTTTCTGACTGTCTCTCACCGAGTGTTTTGTCCCTCCACCTTGACGTCACACAGAGGGGTTCATCGGTCTTTCTCTCTCTCCTCTCAGTCAAAACTGTCTCAGCAACAGCCAGAAACTGAGGAGGCACAGAGTCTGCAGACACACACACACACACACACACACACACTTCACATTATTCAGCTCAAACAATGAGATCATTCATTCATAAGAGTCTGGCTGTGTCCACAACTGCATTCAAGTGCTTGTTTTGAGTACTAGTAATTACTTTGCAATAGCTAATATGAAAGCTTCACTGTCATTCATATGGAATACTGTATTATTTATTATAAATTATAATCATACACATTATTGTGTTAAGTTCCTTTTCCTGGTAATATTGAATGAGAATCAGTTCCTCTTGCAGCATCTCTTCTCTGATGATGTGGGCGGGGCTATAATCTGTCACTCACATGAGATCAGCCAATAGCAAACCACAACCATCCAATCAATTCCCCACAGACGCAATCAAGCCCCGCCCACATCTGTTCTCGTTCCAGAAGCGCTTCATTCAGATATGCATCACAATAGAGGAGAAAAGACGAGCTGAACTACAGTTTCATGCTGAGTTTAAACAATTACATAGACGCCAGTGGTGTGTGACGAGATTGTGTTCACGACAACAAGACGAGATTTTTGCACAATATTTTATAGATCCACAATTATATAAATCTTCAATGACAAAATGCATGACTGGAAAAATAGTCTGCAGGTGCATTTTGAAATGTTTTAAACTAATAATCTTGTAAAGAATGTCATTTCAATTCTACTGTACGAGTATGAATTATATATGCACTGAAAGACAACAATATACAAGCACTGTGAAGAGTTTTGCCACAAATTCAACCGACTGGCTTTTCTCCAGTCTCTTCAGATCTCACTGAACATTAATAATGAGCTTCCAGAACTTCTGACTGAGGCGGAGTGTGACCTCCTCACTGAACTCCTTTACACAAATTGAACACGAGATCTCGTCACACCCCTAATAGACGCACATAAACCAAACGCATAAACTGGTCTTACTTTAGATCCCAGTTCCCGGAAGGGGACTTCTTTCTTCAGGAAGAGCCCAGGCACGGGTTGCAGGGCCTCAAAGCTCCAGATGTATTGCAGGATGATGAGCAAGTTCCCATAAAACACCATGAATGGAGAAGTGATCATCGAGTATTTCCTCCGGTCCCTCACCATCCACAGAGTACAGGACCAGATGAGGAAGACGAAGGTCAGCCAGCTCACATACGTGATGCTCCACGCCTGGGAGGAAGGTCACGCGAAATTAAAGGAGTAGTTCACTTAAAATTTAAATTAGCCCATGATTTACTCACCCTGAAGTCATCCTAGTCATCCCAGACGAATACAATCTGAGCTATATTAAAAAATATCCTGGCTCTTCCCAGCTTTATAATGGGAGTGAATTGCGCCAACAGTTTTAAAGTCCATAAAAGTGCATATATGTGACCCTGGGATCACAAAACCAGTCTCGAGTCGCACGGGGATATCTGTGGCGATAGCCAACAAGACATTGCATGGGTCAAAATGATCGATTTTACGTTGGTGTTGTTGTTGTTGTCAAAAATCATTAGGACGTTAAGTAAAGATCATGATCCATGAAGATATTTGGTATATTTCCTACCGTAAATATCTAAAAGATTTATTTTTGTGAGCGGATGAGAGTGGAATTGGTGCGTGTCTTTGGTAAAATACGGGTTTGTGTACATTTTACTTTATCTGTAAATTAGTTATTGTGCTGTATATTGTTTAATTTTCTGAAAAGCAACATAAAAGGGTGCAATGTGAGTCATCTACACGAGTGTATTAAAATATGAAATATTGTAAGAAATTATAAAAAACAAAAGGAATTATCATGCAAACCAGTGGTTTTAGTATTTTTTTTTAAAGATTAGAGGATTTAAGTGAATCCGTGAACATTAAATCCATTCATGTATGAAGTAAAATAAAATAAAAAAAGGCTATTACTATAGTAAAAATTAATCAACCCAGTATGATGGGTTAAATAACCCAATTTGTTGGGTAAAATTAACCCAACATGTGTTCTGTCCTATATTTACCCAGCCCTTTACTTACCCAAAATGGGTTGTTT
>CM060639.1:25786551-25799051 GCA_030578275.1 Meda fulgida
AGAGTGTAATACAGCACCAAGAGCATGATGGGATTGACAAAGTGGTGCCACGGCAGGTCAGGGTTCACTTTAAGCATCCAGGTGTGGGAGCAGTCAGTCTTTACCACGGGAGAAATGCCAAACAGACTGAGGAAAACAGAGCAAAATTATTCATTCAAAATACATTACAAAAAACTACTGAGATTCTACAAGGAATCTATATATATATATGTGTGTGTGTGTGAGACATATATACAGTCAACATTTAAAGTGGATCGAAAAAGTTCATCAAAGTTGTCCTAAGACAAGAACAGGTATTGGTCAAAATTAATGTATAACTTCGATGAAAGGTTTTGATCAACTTCAAACGTTGACTGTGTGTGTGTGTGTGTGTGTGTGTGTGTGTGTGTGTGTGATGATATGGGAAAGAAAAATAAGATTATCACTCAATCAAAAAGCACTTTACTAAATTTTTCAACAGAGAACAACCGTAAAAGATCTGCTAATTCACTCCAGATTTCTCAGGGTTAAGCTTGTTTATTTTCCCTTTTTTTACTTTCTTTCAGTGGAAGCAAAATTGGACTGCTAAGGGAGAAAATAACAGCAGATGCCTATTTAACACGGTATAAAAGTGGAAAAAAGGGTAAAAGGGATGAATAAAGAGAAAACAGAAGTGCAGCCCAAGACAAGGACACTCATCAGCTCTTCATTCCCGAATACAACATTATAATTTGAGACAGGAGTGTCATCATTCCCATTCAGAATAAAGAGAAGTGGCTTTGAATGTAACTTACACATATAACAATATTTTAGCTGATGAAATCTGTAAAACGGCAGCTTCTCGCAGCTAAAACCCTACACATGCTCATGGTTTTTATAGTTCTGGTGGCGTTAGTTAAATGACTGTGGTTTGCCAGAATGTGGTTTGCCAGATGTGCATTTTGCAGCTACCTCATGCCATAGAGAAAATATGAAGTCAGAATATCTCGCCTTTCATGAATCATCCAAACCCTAAGCGTGACATCCAAGTCCTAATACCACGGCTGAAAATAACGAGTTTAAGCGCAGAAATGTTGCTGGATAGAGATGCTATTCATAATGCAGCGGCCAATTCATAATAAACACACTCTTAAGAAGAAAGAGGTGTCATGAGGAGATCAGACACATAGGAGAGACAAATCATAAAGATCTTTAATAACTGTTAGACCTCAGAAATCTCATGCGTGTCTCCTCTAGATTCAGAAGTGATCTGAACTACGCCTCAAACTTGCCAACGTCTGCACTTTGCTTTCATATCTTGGTTTTTTTTCAGATACCAATTTTTTTTTTAAAGTCTGCTATCCATATTAATTTTATAGCTCTATATTTTTAAATCTACGTCCATTATTGTATCTTTAACATCTATTTGTATGTGTACAAAAGTTTAGGGTTGGTAAGATTTTCTCTTCTACTCACCAAATCTGTATTTATTTGATCAAAAATACAGTAAAAACAGACAATACTAAAGTGTAATTTATTCCTGTGATCAAAGCTGAGTTTCAGCATCATTACTCCAGTCTTCAGTGTCACATGATCCTTCAGAAATCACTCTAATATGATGATCTGATGATCAAGAAACATTTATGATTATTATCAATGTCGATCAATTTTGTGGTGCTTTATATTTTTATGGAAACTGATACATTTTTCACGATTCTTTGATGAATAGAAAGCTCAAAACAACAGCATTTAATTGAAATAGAAATCTCTTGTAATATTAGAAACGCATTTACTGACATTTTTGATAAATTAAATGAATCCTTGCTGAATACAATTGTTACATTTTTTTAAAACAGTATTGTACTTAATTTAAATATGATACATCCATTAAGTCTTTCAAACTATGAACAAGTCGACTCTTGAGCAATAATTCCTGCATTGGTTGCTCTACCAGACAAACCAACATAAACCCATTTGGTTCTAATCTCTGGGTTTGCTAAATTAGCATTTGTTCGACCCGAAATAGACTCTTCTCTGGCATTTCCACATGCTTAAAGTTTAGCTAGTGTGTAATCAAAACTGCGTCCTCACCACAAAGAGCTGGTAGCGATTGTGCTGTTTATGTGAAACTCTTTGTTTTTCATCCCAGACGCAGCGGCTCGCAAATCACCAAATGTTTTTCTAATAGGGTGTTTCTCAGGTTTTGTTTGAGAAAGAAATCCTGCTAAATCCTGTAAAAACCACTTAATTCCATATGGGTTTGGTAAAGCATAATTCTTCGCTTATAACTGACTTTTTTTTTTTTTTGCTTTCTTTGCACATTTTGCCTCTTTTATTCTTCTCCCACACATTGTATTTCTGAAAGGTATCATGGTTTCCTACACACGTCTGTGCCTTTGGCTTGGCCCGTTTCATTTCACTGAGTGTTTTCTGAGCTCGGTTATGTCTTTTATAGAGGCTTTGAATGCGTATGAGATTTCAGGATGTGGATTCAACCCAAATAAGCAGAGTTACAATTTTAAAATTGTACTTTCAGAGGTCAGAATGATTGTTTATTTGTAGTGTTTGGTCATGGGTCTGCCATTTTGAAGTCTTGTCGGGTAGCTAACAGAGAGAGCCCAAACAAACAGCCGAATTTTCAAGACTTCAAGACAGATGTTTTCTAGTGTTTGTATCTCGCTGTCAGCTTCGCGTTCGGGGGCGGCGTTCGCAACATTTTAACGAGACGCAACAGTTGCACGATCATGGTCTCGTATGCGCCGCTAATGGGTCTTTTGAAGGCTTGCTGCTGCCGTTGGGGAATATTAGTGTCAGAATAATACAGGCTGCCATTGGAGACTCCAATCTGCTTCATTTAGAAGAATTGCATCTACGTTACTCAAAGGCTTTTCCAGTCACCTTTGATTGTTTTCTCTCTCTCACATGCAGCAGCGCTCCCTGAAACCAGCTGTGTGATTTAAGCACAGGCCAAGAGCCGTCCTGTCGAAATGAGAAACACCTGGGCTCTCCGAGGCCGCCGGCAACACCAAAACCAGTGGATCTAGATTTTCATCCTTAAGCATCTAGATTTGCCTGTGGGAATATCTATTAGTGATATCAATTAGTGATATTGATTAGTGATATCGATTAGTTATATGATTAGTGATATCGATATGTGATATGATTAGTGATATGATTAGTGATATCGATAAGTGATATGATTAGTGATATGAGATTAGTGATATGATTAGTGATATGATTAGTGATATCGATAAGTGATATGATTAGTGATATGAGATTAGTGATATCGATAAGTGATATGATTAGTGATATCGATTAGTGATATGAGATTAGTGATATCGATAAGTGATATGATTAGTGATATCGATTAGTGATGATAAGTGATACCGATTAGTGATATGATTAGTGATATGATTAGTGATATGATAAGTGATATGATTAGTGATATCGATAAGTGATATGATTAGTGATATGAGATTAGTGATATCGATTAGTGATATCGATTAGTGATATCGATTAGTGATATGATTAGTGATATCGATAAGTGATATGATTAGTGATATGAGATTAGTGATATCGATTAGTGATATGAGATTAGTGATATTATTCGTGATACCAATTAGTGATATGATTAGTGATATCGATAAGTGATATGATTAGTGATATGATTAGTGATATCGATAAGTGATATGATTAGTGATACCGATTAGTGATATGATTAGTGATATCGATAAGTGATATGATTAGTGATATCAATTAGTGATATGATTAGTGATATCGATAAGTGATATGATTAGTGATATCGATTAGTGATATGATTAGTGACATCGATAAGTGATATGATTAGTGATATGATTAGTGATATGATTAGTGATATGATAAGTGATATGATTAGTGATATCGATTAGTGATATGATTAGTGATATCGATCAGTGATATGAGTAGTGATATCGATAATCGATATGATTAGTGATATCGATAATCGATATGATTAGTGATATGAGATTAGTGATATCGATAAGTGATATGATTAGTGATATCGATTAGTGATATGATTAGTGATATCGATAAGTGATATGATTAATGATATCGATAAGTGATATGATTAGTGATATGAGATTAGTGATATCGATAAGTGATATGATAAGTGATATCGATTAGTGATATGAGATTAGTGATATGAGATTAGTGATATCGATAAGTGATATGATTAGTGATATCGATTAGTGATGATAAGTGATACCGATTAGTGATATGATTAGTGATATGATTAGTGATATCGATTAGTGATATGATAAGTGATACCGTTTAGTGATATCGATAAGTGATATGTTTAGTGATATGATTAGTGATACCAATTAGTGATATCGATAAGTGATATGATTAGTGATACCGATTAGTGATATGATTAGTGATATCGATTAGTGATATGATTAGTGATATCGATAAGTGATATGATTAGTGATATCGATTAGTGATATGATTAGTGACATCGATAAGTGATATGATTAGTGATATGATTAGTGATATGATAAGTGATATGATAAGTGATATGATAAGTGATATCGATTAGTGATATCGATTAGTGATATGATTAGTGATATCGATAAGTGATATGATTAGTGATATCAATAAGTGATATGATTAGTGATATGAGATTAGTGATATGAGATTAGTGATATCAATAAGTGATATGATTAGTGATATCGATTAGTGATATGAGATTAGTGATATGAGATTAGTGATATCGATAAGTGATGAGATTAGTGATAAGTGATACCGATTAGTGATATGATTAGTGATATGATTAGTGATATCGATAAGTGATATGATTAGTGATATGATTAGTGATATGATTAGTGATATCGATTAGTGATATAAGTGATACCGTTTAGTGATATCGATAAGTGATATGTTTAGTGATATGATTAGTGATACCAATTAGTGATATGATTAGTGATATCGATAAGTGATATGATTAGTGATACCGATTAGTGATATCGATAAGTGATATGATTAGTGATATGATTAGTGATATGATAAGTGATATGATTAGTGATATTGATTAGTGATTTCGATTAGTGATATCGATTAGTGATATCGATAAGTGATATGATTAGTGATATTGATTAGTGATATGATTAGTGATATGATTAGTGATTCCGATTAGTGATATTGATTAGTGATACCGATTAGTGATTTTGATTAGTGATATCGATTAGTGATATCGATAAGTGATATGATTAGTGATATCGATAAGTGATATTGATTAGTGATATTGATTAGTGATATGATTAGTGATACCGATTAATGATATCGATTAGGGGTGCAACGGATCGCAGTTGATCCGTACGGATCCGGCCACACGGTTCGGTTCGCGGATTCATTGCTAAGTTTAACAATCATAGAGTGAAAGTTTATCATTTGCACGTGTTTTCTTGCTAATTTACACATTCAAACTATTTTAAACCATTCAAGGTTTTTCAGACAGCGCATGAACAAATTCATCTTTTGCATCTCCTTGCGCTTGAACGGACACATGCACACAAAATTAAGTTAAAATACCCGTCTTGGCAAGTATTCTTCGGTTATGTCTTAAGTGAACATAAACAGTTGAGAAAGAAATCGGATGTGTAACATTATATTGTAATCATGCATTCGCTCTTGAAGTGACAGCAGCCTATAAAATACCTGTGCTGGTTGCATAAAGCACCTTATGTGTAATTTTCCCTTAAGAACAGCATTCAATATAATGTTAGACATCTGATTTTTTTCCATTCAATTAAGACATAACAGACTGTCTATGTTAATCCTCACCAATATTCTGAAATAATTCTGTTTCTGTATGTCTGCTTTTAAGAAAGTAGAAATATACTGTATCTGCGGACATCAGACTCAAATGCTTTGCTTCTAAAGGACACACGCAACTTTTTTATTTATATATGAGTAATTTATTTTATTACAATAAAACAGTATATTAATATGTATGATAGACCCATTTAATAACATCGATGCAGAATCGTTCACATCATCACTGCAAAAACGACTATATTCCAACATTCATTAAATTATCTCCATAGATAAAATGAAAGTCATGCAGGTTTGAAACAACATAAAGGATAGTGAATGACTATGAAATGAATCCCTTTAACATGGAGTCAAATCAAACATCAGACCTAAAAGGTTTCAAAGTGATCAAGAACGTCCAGCTTAATTTGCAGCTTATATTCCACAAACCAGAAGCCTTATACAAATAAAAAAAATCATTAGTGAAGAGTTTGATATTCCTGGGCTGTCTGTTGCACTTTACTGAGTTGCAAGGACTTTCCTGGAGCTAAACGCTGGGCAGAAGCCATAGAAAACACAGAACTAAATCAAGATTTCTGAAAGCAACGTGAATATTGACTCTTTAAATCAAACTTTTTGAAATAGAGTGTGACAGAAGGTCGTTTTTGGTTTGAGATGCAAACTAACACTGCCAAGCTCAAACGAGCTTGATGATGACTGATGAGCCGCACAGGCAACAGACTCCTTTAATGGATATTTTCTAGCCAGATATACATGCTATGAATCATATGAGCTCTTCAATAATTAATGCACATCTCTGGCGCTTAAATATTTTCAAAATTGTCCCTACTATCCTTATTAACCCTGTTTGAAGTTGGGTTACTATAACTAAAACTGAAACTAAAACCCATTAAAAATTATTTACTTGACAAAAGAAACATTAACTGAAATAAAATATATTAGAAAAAATAAACATTTTACTTTATTTGTTAGATGCCAAAGTAACATTTCTCATTTTCATTTAGTTTAACTTGATGTACTGTACTGAAATAACTCAAACTAAAAATTATTAAAAACTATAGATAAATTTAAAAAAAAAAAAGTGACAAAAACACAAATATTACTTAAACTTTATTTAAAATTAAAATGAAAACAGACCATATAAAAATAAAAACTGATTCAAAATATGAATAAAACTGTAATTATATCTCAGTGATCGTCACTGAGCATGCAGAACCAGAACTAGCCTTTAATGTTCATCCTTTAATCACTTTAATGACAGGTTGACCTCAACGCTGGTTCAGATCGACACCGGACGCCAGTCGCCGCAACGCCACGAGGCTAAACAGGCTAGGTCGCTAGATTAGCATGATTAAGCCCGCCGGCCACCAGACAGCGAGCTCACATGCAGGATTCCCGCTCGCCGGATCGTTCTAATTGAATTCTCCTTTTGTGTTTCGTTTTCAGCAGCTCTGTAATCTCATTGGTCACAGTAAGGGGATCCGGCTGCACGCGGGCTATACGTGCAAAACGAGCAACAGCATAAATCAAAGCATTCACCTGCTCCAATGAAGATGCACAAACTCAAGCCAATATGAACGAGTCAAGCATTAAAAAGAGCGGGAACTGATCCTGAATACATTTGTTAAAATAACGCAAAAAAACCCCTTCTCTCACTCAGTGTTTTTGTCTTGTTTCCAGTCCAAATATCAAAAAATTCTTAAATCAAGATGGATTTACTAAAGTAGTAAAACATATGTCTTGTTTGGGGGGTCAAAATGAAGTGAGTTTTTTTTATTTATTATCTGCCAATGGGGTGAGAAAAATAATCTTGTTCCCGTTTGAATTAACATTATTTTTCTTCCCCCATTGGCAGATTATTTCACTTGTTTTAAGCAAAAACTCACTTCATTTTTATATTTTTCCCCCAGAAAACAAGACATAATATCTCATGGCATTTTACTCATTTATTACATACATCTTGATTTAAAAACTTTTAGATATTTGAACTGGAAACAAGACAAAAAAATATTAAGACAATCATTTTTTGGCAGTGGGGCTTTTACAGCACCAATGTTTTTCAGACCCAACTTCATTAAATACCCCATTAAAGTCACCATGAAATCGTGTTTTAATGGATTATTGCAGTGTGTATTAGAAATGATTTATCAGTGCACATCATCATTATTGTGTTAAGTTCCTGTTCCTGGTAATATTGAATGAGAATCATTCATGCATCTTCTTGCAGCATCTCTTCTCTTCTCTGATGATGTGGGCGGGGCTATAACCTGTCACTCACATGAGATCAGCCAATAGCAAACCACAACCATTACCAGACGCAATCAAGCCCCGCCCACATCTGTTCTCGTTCCAGAAGCGTTTTCACTTGGATATACGACACAATAGAGGAGAAAAGACGAGCACAACTAGCGACTTTAAGAGGCCTAGGCACTGTGGTCTCACCTGGCGTAACTGTTCCCGGGTGGAACGGCCTCCTGGAAGAACTGGAACTGGTATAGGAAGAGCATGACGAGGTGTCCTGCGCTGAAGATGGCCATGAGGACACACAGACAGCTGAAGAGCAGCGGGTCGAAGGACCGGCAGAACGACCACCAGGTGCACAGGCCCAGGAAGGAGAAGAAATACACACTGGAGGTCAAAGACGGCAGCATCATTCCTGCAACAGGACACACATCGAGAAAAGGAAAGTAATTTGCAGTGCGTCCTAACCAGACATGATGTGATAAGATTCCAGCGAAATCTGACGCAACTACGAGATGCGACAAAATCAATCAAAAACAACAGCCAATCAGAAGAGCATGTGGGCGGAGTCTCTCTGCAAGTGCACTGCACATACACTGTAAAAAACAATGGGCGTAGTGTCTGTGACGTCACCCGTGGTGTTTCTGAAGAGCGGTTTTGAAGCCCAAAGGGGGCGGAGCCGGCCGTCGCCACTCCCGGATAACCGAAAATGTGCAGCGAGCAGATTAGCTGAGGTGACGTGGCGCTAACGCTAGTAGACAAACGGCTAGTGGTGACATCAGCGGCAATCCACCTGTCACTCAAGTGGCCACGCCCTTAATTATGCAGCGCTCATAAATCACCCTCCTCAGTTGTCATGCTATATAGCTATAAATCAGCTATATAGACCAAAACTACTTTTTGCACCAAGCTGTAAACATGTTTTTTTCTGCTGTAAAGCTGGGCATATCAACATGGGGGTGTATAGGACTGAGTCTCTTCTGCAGCCGGCCTCTAGTGGCCAGCCGGTGAACTGCAGTTTAATCACTTCAGTGTTGGATTCACGGGAGAGAAAGGAAGGTTGCCGCTTGGCACTGCACTCACAACTAAACGGATAAGCACATAATCAAATTAATAAATATTACACCATTTTAACATTAATAAGACACATACTAAGTGACCGAATCAGTCTTTGTCATAGAATACACTTGTTTGTTTGTCAATATTCTGGTTTCCTTTTATTTATTTTCAAAAGGTGAATTATCCATGGCTATAAAGGTCACGCAATGATATTTGAACTCAGACTTAATCCGGCTCTGAGATTATGATTATTATATTTGTGTTGTTGAAATTTTGTTGGCAAAAATGTCAGGTTTCCTATTAAAATGACTGGATTAGGTCTGAGAACATTCGGCGAACAGTGGTAAATGTGACGGCACCTGACTGCGGGTGAAGCTCTCTTTCTTTTATTACACAGCTCTCTGAAATACTTGATTCTGATTGGTCAGTCGCAAGATTCGCCGTAAATAGTGCATTAGTGCCCGCCCCCTTTTTCAGCAGTATTTTTTCCCTTCATTTCTCCAAAAGGGATTTTTTAAAAAGTCTTCATTAAAGAGTCATAAGCCATGAAACAAGCCGACCAGCTACGAGAAGCACAACATTACAAACTTTGATTTGAAGCAAAAAGTGTTTGAAAATAAGGCAAAAAGACACAAAGGTACAAGACTGTGAACTTAAAGGCTTTAGTGAGGGAAAGAACTACAATCCCATGAAGCATTGCAAACAGCATTATCAAATTAAAAATACTCAATTACAAATGTTAATTATACACACACACACATATATACATATATATATATATATATATATATATATATATATATATATATAAAGTATTTTGAGACCGACTATTACGTCATTCACAGTGCTTCATGGGAGTGGGCGGAGCTAAAGAGCTATTCTGACTCTGCATAGCATCATGGGTAATGTAGTTTTTCACCAGGAATTCCAGTGTTAAAAACGATTATTTTAAAAATAAGTAGAAATAATGTGGGCTGACGGCTTCAGTAGAAGCAAATACTATCATTATCCCTTCAATGTTCCTTTTTTTTGACCTTTTTAGTTAATCTAGGCTCAAAATCACTTGCTAGGAACTGTTTCCTTCATAGAAGCTTTGGGTTTAATGTCTAATAAAATATTTCAACTCAATACGTGAGATAATCCTGAACACCCTGTCGGGGTTTATTTTGCGATAACAACTGTCTGGATGCACATTATCACTTACATATTTATTTTAGTTTGAGCTTTGGGATATAACAACCCACTTGAGCTTTTCTTCATCTTCAGTTCATAAATGAATGCTGCGCATTGATCGTCTGTGGTGAGTGATGTCGGTCTCAACACTACCCACCTGTAAGGCCCAATAATATGGTTACGACTACTTTTCCTGCAGTGGTAATCAGATTGCCAATGATTTCTTTGAGTTTGGACGCCACGTCTGCTATCTGCCGCAGGATCTTCATTTTGGTACTTTCTTCGACGTCGGCCTCCTCAAGTTCTTCTTCTTCTTCTTCTTCTTCTTCTTCTCCTTCTTCTTCTTCTTCATCCTCGGGAAGAGCACAGTCTTCATCGCCCAGCTCAAAGTCTTCGAACAGCAGCTCGTCCTCGAGTTCCTGCTTCTCACTTTTCTTGTCTTCTTCTTCATCCTCCTTTTCCTGAAACATGACAATGGATGTTACAGAAAGTACCGTACAGAAAGTACAGAAAGAGTTTAAATTGTACTCTTAAACTTCGTAATTTTACCTAAATCCAATGGTTGTACATATGGCTCATATATATATATATGCGCACACACACACACACACACACACACACACACACACACACACACACACACACACACACACACACACACACACACACACACACACACACACACACACACACACACACACACACACACACACACACACACACACACAATTACTGCTGAAAAGTAAAGACATTTATAATGTAACAAAAGCTTATATTTCAAATAAACGCTGTTCTTTTAAACTTTCTATTCATCAAAGAATACTGAAAAATAAAATGTATCCGTTTTCACAACACTATGAACTGTTTTCAACACTGATAATAATCATAAATGTTTCTTGAGCATCAGATCCTCATATTCTCCTGATTTCTAAAGGATCATGTGACACTGAAGACTGGAGTAAAGATGCTGAAACTCAGCTTTGATCACAGGAATAAATTACACTTTACTAGATATTCACATAGAAAACAGCAGATTTACACTGGAATAATATTTCACTGTTTTTACTGTATTTTTAATCACATAAATGCAGTCTTGGTGAGCAGAAGAGACTTCTTTAAAAAACTTTTTGTTTTAAACTTACAGAGCCCAAACTGATATTATATATTAATAACACATTTTAACATTTATAAAATGCTTGGATTGGTCAGAAGTGCCACATTATTGTGGTTATTGCTGATGTCATATCACTTCCGGCGCAAGGAAAATAAAACATGCAACAAAAAAAAAGTGTTTCATGTGTTTTGCCTAAACGTCACTATGAAGCTGCATCCACTGCTGTGTGAGCTCTGCACCAGCGGGCACTGCTCCAGGAGTCTTTATGGAGGGCATTAGAGAGTGACTTGTTCTCCTTCCTAATGAAGTTAACAGGCTAAATGAGTCCAGAAAGACTAGGACAGGATGAGGGTCTGAAGGCTTGATTAAATCCCGCCGGCCTGTTGAGACGGCACTGTCTAGAATCTCTCTTCAAGCGTTTATGAAAGGAAATATGAGGGAAAGTTATTATTCCTCCTTCAGAACAATGAAAAGCTAGTTTTAAAAAAAGTGGTATTTGTCTGAGAAAACCAATGCTATGTAGTTGCTAGAGTGTTCAGGCGACATTTCTCATGTCATTTAGTTTAACTTTATTAAAACTGAAATAAAATGTATATAAACTAACTATATAGATATTATATTATTTATTATATATATATATATATAACCTTTTTTATTACAAAATTACCTTTCAGACTATTACAAAATTACAAAAACTTTAACTGAAATTGTTTATTATTTAATTCATTTAATTGAAATTGGATTTCAAAAAATGTAAATATTAATATTAATATAAACTAAAATACTATATGAATAATACTAAAATAACAATGGCTTAAGTTTGGATGTTGATGATTTAAAAAAAGTTGCAATACCTTGTCTAAAATAAATAAATAAAATAAATAAATAAATCACATGAATTAAAGTCACTTTTATTAATAATCATACCTAAATTAAAGTATGAGGAAGAGTAGCTGTCATTCTTGACTTAGCAAATATCTGTCAAATGTAATATTAAGTATTATTATTATAGAATTCAAGTATTGTAACAACTAACAGTTCTTGGTTGTGAGGATCTGAGCAGATTTCATCATATTCAAACCCATAACTCAGCAAAACTCAGTTCGTACAGTCAGAATAAACTTCAGCTACAGCACAACAGCCGTCA
>CM060639.1:25809051-25836551 GCA_030578275.1 Meda fulgida
ATTGTAATGGACTCCTCACTGGCCTTCCTAAAAAGACCATAAGACAGTTGTAGCTCATACAGAACGCTGAGCAGAACCAGAAAATATGAACACATCACACCAGTCCTCAGGGCTTTCCAGTTACATTTAGGATTGATTTTAAAGTATTATTACTGGTATATAAATCATTTAATGGCCTAGGACCTCAATACATTGCAGATATGCTCACTGAATATAAACCCAACAGATCACTCAGATCATTAGGATCACATCAGCTCTAAGGGTTCACTCTAAGCATGGTGAGTGTGCTTTAAGCTACTGTGCTGGAACCAGCTTCCAGAAGAGATCAGACGTGCTCCTACAGAAGAGATCAGATGTGCTCCTACAGTAGAGATCAGATGTGCTCCTACAGAAGAGATCAGATGTGCTCCTACAGAAGAGATCAGATGTGCTCCTACAGAGGAGATCAGATGTGCTCCTACAGAGGAGATCAGATGTGCTCCTACAGTAGAGATCAGATGTGCTCCTACAGAAGAGATCAGATGTGCTCCTACAGTAGAGATCAGACGTGCTCCTACAGTAGAGATCAGATGTGCTCCTACAGAAGAGATCAGATGTGCTCCTACAGAGGAGATCAGACGTGCTCCTACAGAAGAGATCAGACGTGCTCCTACAGAAGAGATCAGACGTGCTCCTACAGTTGAGATCAGACGTGCTCCTACAGTAGAGATCAGACGTGCTCCTACAGTAGAGATCAGACGTGCTCCTACAGTAGAGATCAGACGTGCTCCTACAGAAGAGATCAGAAGTGCTCCTACAGTAGAGATCAGACGTGCTCCTACAGAAGAGATCAGACGTGCTCCTACAGAAGAGATCAGACGTGCTCCTACAGTAGAGATCAGATGTGCTCCTACAGAAGAGATCAGATGTGCTCCTACAGAAGAGATCAGATGTGCTCCTACAGAGGAGATCAGATGTGCTCCTACAGAGGAGATCAGATGTGCTCCTACAGAAGAGATCAGATGTGCTCCTACAGTAGAGATCAGATGTGCTCCTACAGAAGAGATCAGATGTGCTCCTACAGAAGAGATCAGATGTGCTCCTACAGAAGAGATCAGATGTGCTCCTACAGAGGAGATCAGATGTGCTCCTACAGAAGAGATCAGATGTGCTCCTACAGAAGAGATCAGATGTGCTCCTACAGTAGAGATCAGATGTGCTCCTACAGTAGAGATCAGATGTGCTCCTACAGAAGAGATCAGATGTGCTCCTACAGTAGAGATCAGATGTGCTCCTACAGTAGAGATCAGATGTGCTCCTACAGAAGAGATCAGATGTGCTCCTACAGTAGAGATCAGATGTGCTCCTACAGAGGAGATCAGATGTGCTCCTACAGAGGAGATCAGATGTGCTCCTACAGTTGAGATCAGATGTGCTCCTACAGTAGAGATCAGATGTGCTCCTACAGTAGAGATCAGATGTGCTCCTACAGAAGAGATCAGATGTGCTCCTACAGAAGAGATCAGATGTGCTCCTACAGAAGAGATCAGATGTGCTCCTACAGAAGAGATCAGATGTGCTCCTACAGAAGAGATCAGATGTGCTCCTACAGAAGAGATCAGATGTGCTCCTACAGTAGAGATCAGATGTGCTCCTACAGTAGAGATCAGACGTGCTCCTACAGTAGAGATCAGATGTGCTCCTACAGAAGAGATCAGACGTGCTCCTACAGTAGAGATCAGATGTGCTCCTACAGAAGAGATCAGATGTGCTCCTACAGAAGAGATCACATGTGCTCCTACAGTAGAGATCAGATGTGCTCCCACAGAAGAGATCAGATGTGCTCCTACAGAAGAGATCAGATGTGCTCCTACAGAAGAGATCAGATGTGCTCCTACAGAAGAGATCAGATGTGCTCCTACAGAGGAGATCAGATGTGCTCCTACAGTTGAGATCAGATGTGCTCCTACAGAGGAGATCAGATGTGCTCCTACAGTTGAGATCAGATGTGCTCCTACAGTTGAGATCAGATGTGCTCCTACAGAGGAGATCAGATGTGCTCCTACAGTTGAGATCAGATGTGCTCCTACAGAGGAGATCAGATGTGCTCCTACAGAGGAGATCAGATGTGCTCCTACAGTTGAGATCAGATGTGCTCCTACAGTTGAGATCAGATGTGCTCCTACAGAGGAGATCAGATGTGCTCCTACAGTTGAGATCAGATGTGCTCCTACAGAGGAGATCAGATGTGCTCCTACAGAGGAGATCAGATGTGCTCCTACAGTTGAGATCAGATGTGCTCCTACAGAGGAGATCAGATGTGCTCCTACAGTTGAGATCAGATGTGCTCCTACAGAGGAGATCAGATGTGCTCCTACAGTTGAGATCAGATGTGCTCCTACAGTAGAGATCAGATGTGCTCCTACAGTAGAGATCAGATGTGCTCCTACAGAAGAGATCAGATGTGCTCCTACAGAAGAGATCAGATGTGCTCCTACAGAAGAGATCAGATGTGCTCCTACAGAAGAGATCAGATGTGCTCCTACAGAGGAGATCAGATGTGCTCCTACAGTAGAGATCAGATGTGCTCCTACAGAAGAGATCAGATGTGCTCCTACAGTAGAGATCAGATGTGCTCCTACAGTAGAGATCAGATGTGCTCCTACAGAAGAGATCAGATGTGCTCCTACAGTAGAGATCAGATGTGCTCCTACAGTAGAGATCAGATGTGCTCCTACAGAAGAGATCAGATGTGCTCCTACAGTTGAGATCAGATGTGCTCCTACAGAGGAGATCAGATGTGCTCCTACAGAGGAGATCAGATGTGCTCCTACAGTTGAGATCAGATGTGCTCCTACAGTAGAGATCAGATGTGCTCCTACAGTAGAGATCAGATGTGCTCCTACAGAAGAGATCAGATGTGCTCCTACAGAAGAGATCAGATGTGCTCCTACAGAAGAGATCAGATGTGCTCCTACAGAAGAGATCAGATGTGCTCCTACAGAAGAGATCAGATGTGCTCCTACAGAAGAGATCAGATGTGCTCCTACAGTAGAGATCAGATGTGCTCCTACAGTAGAGATCAGACGTGCTCCTACAGTAGAGATCAGATGTGCTCCTACAGAAGAGATCAGACGTGCTCCTACAGTAGAGATCAGATGTGCTCCTACAGAAGAGATCAGATGTGCTCCTACAGAAGAGATCACATGTGCTCCTACAGAAGAGATCACATGTGCTCCTACAGAAGAGATCACATGTGCTCCTACAGTAGAGATCAGATGTGCTCCTACAGTAGAGATCAGATGTGCTCCTACAGAAGAGATCAGATGTGCTCCTACAGTAGAGATCAGATGTGCTCCTACAGAAGAGATCACATGTGCTCCTACAGAAGAGATCACATGTGCTCCTACAGTAGAGATCAGATGTGCTCCTACAGTAGAGATCAGATGTGCTCCTACAGAAGAGATCAGATGTGCTCCTACAGTAGAGATCAGATGTGCTCCTACAGTAGAGATCAGATGTGCTCCTACAGAAGAGATCAGATGTGCTCCTACAGTAGAGATCAGATGTGCTCCTACAGTAGAGATCAGATGTGCTCCTACAGTAGAGATCAGATGTGCTCCTACAGTTGAGATCAGATGTGCTCCTACAGAGGAGATCAGATGTGCTCCTACAGAGGAGATCAGATGTGCTCCTACAGAGGAGATCAGATGTGCTCCTACAGTTGAGATCAGATGTGCTCCTACAGTAGAGATCAGATGTGCTCCTACAGTAGAGATCAGATGTGCTCCTACAGAAGAGATCAGATGTGCTCCTACAGAAGAGATCAGATGTGCTCCTACAGAAGAGATCAGATGTGCTCCTACAGTAGAGATCAGATGTGCTCCTACAGAAGAGATCAGATGTGCTCCTACAGAAGAGATCAGATGTGCTCCTACAGAAGAGATCAGATGTGCTCCTACAGAAGAGATCAGATGTGCTCCTACAGAAGAGATCACATGTGCTCCTACAGAAGAGATCAGATGTGCTCCTACAGAAGAGATCAGATGTGCTCCTACAGAAGAGATCAGATGTGCTCCTACAGAAGAGATCAGATGTGCTCCTACAGTAGAGATCAGATGTGCTCCTACAGAAGAGATCAGATGTGCTCCTACAGAAGAGATCAGATGTGCTCCTACAGAAGAGATCAGATGTGCTCCTACAGAGGAGATCAGATGTGCTCCTACAGAAGAGATCAGATGTGCTCCTACAGAAGAGATCAGATGTGCTCCTACAGAAGAGATCACATGTGCTCCTACAGTAGAGATCAGATGTGCTCCTACAGTAGAGATCAGATGTGCTCCTACAGAAGAGATCAGATGTGCTCCTACAGAAGAGATCAGATGTGCTCCTACAGAAGAGATCAGATGTGCTCCTACAGTAGAGACCAGATGTGCTCCTACAGAGGAGATCAGATGTGCTCCTACAGTAGAGATCAGATGTGCTCCTACAGTAGAGATCAGATGTGCTCCTACAGTAGAGATCAGATGTGCTCCTACAGAGGAGATCAGATGTGCTCCTAAAGAGGAGATCAGATGTGCTCCTACAGGAGAGATCAGATGTGCTCCTACAGTAGAGATCAGATGTGCTCCTACAGGAGAGATCAGATGTGCTCCTACAGTAGTCACTTTCAAATCCAGACTCAAAACACATCTGTTTAGCTGTGCATTTACTGAATGAGCGCTCGTCCGACTGTTTTTACTGTATTTTTTTTCTAAACTGTTTTAATTATTCTTATTTCTTATGATTATTTTAATTTCTTTATTCTAAACGGCTTTAATTATTCTTATTTCTTTTGATTATTTTAATTTCTTCTATGTAAAGCACTTTGAATTACCATTGTGTATGAAATGTGCTATAAAAATAAACTTGCTCTGCCTAAAAAAGTCGCAATTGCAAAAAAAGTCAGGATTGTGAGATTATTTCTCAATTCTTTTTTTCCCTTAGAATAAGTCAGAATTGTGAGAAAAAAGTCAGAATTTCAACTTTATATCTCCCAATTGTGAGTTAAAAAAGTCGCAAATATCTTTCGAAATGTTTTATTCTGTGACGGAAACAAGCTTCCATACTGTTGAGCCAACGTAACATTTAAGATGAAATGTTTTTTACGAGTGCTCTTAGTGCACTCTTAAAAATGCAGAAAAACAGTGTTCTTCAATAAAAGCCTGTGATTCCCAGTATCCTCGCTCAGAGCGCTCGCACGTCTGGATCTCATTTCCCAGAGTCTAGCGCCTGCCGGGGGGATTTAATGAAACCAATCCATTCAACCCTCAAGAAAACATCACTTCAGAGAGCGGTCATTCCCAACTAAACACTGAAAAACTGAAAGGCATTCTTCCACGCTCATAACGCCACTCCTCAGCTGTAAGATGCTCGTTTCCAGATCTTTAAAGGTTACGCAGCAGAGTTAAGTCACTGCTACAGAGCCGATTAAGCTGCGTCCGATCAGAGGACGATATAGACCTAGTTCACAAATAAACATAGCCGTAAACAAGTTAAACATTTTGCAGATGTGTGCAATAAAGAGTTTTGGAAAATATGGCAAATTCTGAAAACTCGCCTCGCTGGAATTCTCAGTTACACTTGATTATTGGAAAACATGACTGAGTCAGTATAATGCATGTGTATTTTAATATAATACAAGTTATAATTAGACACAATTCAATTACCAAACTTGTATTAAACACTGCATTTATACATTGACTGGGAAAGACTTAGGGTGTAGCCTATTCACAAAGTAAAGTCCGCTAGTTCACTTGCTTTGTTCCGGACCAAATACAATGTTGAATTCTTTTTTTTTGTGGTTTGCTTTCACACTGCCCTTTTTGCAAGGGAACCAAAATTTGTAAACAAAACCACATGTATGCTAAAGGTGTGTGTGTGTGTGTGTGCAGTGAAGTTTTATTCATGTTTATTTTTATTGAAAATTATGTATTATGTATTTATTTATGTTCATATCTGCGCAATTAATGTGTATTTAGTCTGCCTTTGCATCCATCACCCCCAATATCCCATCATGAATGTGATAAACACTGTAACAGAAACAGTGAAGGCACGTCTGTAATGGCGGTGCCTGCGCGAGCTGCAAAAGCAAATAAAAACAGCGCAAGGAGTGATTCGCGATTCACGAACAAATGACTCATACGAGCCGGTCCTTCCAAAATTAAAAATGTACAGCATTATTGTAGACTGACCCGCAAACAAATCAAATTTATAAATAGTTTTTAATGAATATTTCAAGAAGATTGGTTCATAACGAGTTACCGGTTTGGATCAGTCTTTCAACAAAATGGTTATTGACTCAAGCTCACATTTTGAACTGCAATGTATCATTACTTTCGGTGTGTGTCTCGAAATCAAGTACGTCGTTAAGTGTTTGTAGAGTTTATAGAAAAATAAACGAGTATCATGTAGAACATCAACAACATGTAGAACATGAACTGCAGGTGTGTTGACATCGGCGACAAACAGCATGAGAAATTATAATGATACAAGTTCAATATACAACAAGTCAAAAATGACTAACTTACATTTAAAGCAAAATATTTTCAGTAACTTTGTCTATTTTCGTTCTGCCAAACAAAGCACAGCAGAATTACCGTCTCCAAGTGGCATAGCATGGCGGTGTTGCTTCCTGAGTGAATCAGTATTTTGAACAAATCATTTAAATTAATGATTCAATGAATCCCTCATAAAAACGGTCACCTGCCGCCACCACCTGGCCTGTCAGTGTAAGTTGCAAAAAGACTGACTGAAAATCGTAATGTATTCATAATAATAATAATAAAATGTCTGCAAAGTTCAAAAGCACGACATCCCTCCAGTAGGAGTTCTTCTCTATATCAGTGTCAGTGTTTCTGAACTCCCTGAAACGCCTCCATTGTAGTATTGAGTTTTCTTTCTGAAACGAACACGTCACAATATTCATAATTTCAATAAGAACGCAGAATAAAATAATACGCAGGCGGGCCTGGTTGAATTATTTAGTAGTGTGTTGTAACAAGTGCACTAGTGGCATAATCCCACATATAAATATGGGGGGAAGGTGTTTTTGAACATTCAATCATGAAGACCAACTGAATTTGAACTGAAAGCATTTTTAAATGTGTTTATTGTAGGACGAAACCTTTCTTATTTCAATCGGCTGCGCTGATTTCCCTTTTCTGTTGCTGTATTGATGGTGGTAGTGTCGTAATCTTAGTTATGTTGTTGTTGTTGTTGTTTTTAAATGTAATTTTAACTGTTGTCAGTGATGCATATCTGTTCAGAGAAGTTGAAGGCAAATGTCCACTAAGGTGGACAATAAAGTCTAATGAATGAATGAATGGAGACCTATTCTAAAAGGGCATAAATGACCTCTTTACACTGAGATAAGGGGAGAATATTCATAATGGTATCTTGTCAACATGTCAGCATGAAAACAAAGATTTCGTACGCTTGTTTTGCTTAATTGTCGATTGCCTAACCCCGTAAAGAACATGTTTAGGCACATTTACGACAAAACCCCTGCGTTCAAAGCCAAGCTTCCCTGAGTTTCCTCCATGCAGTCGCTTTGAAGGGTGCGATATTTTCTTCGTAAAGCGTAATAAGTGGCAGATGACACGCTGACAACAACCCTAGTGTGAGACGCACGGCGCAGATATGCACTGTAATGACGTCTCGCTGTATCTACACGGTTCACAGTATCGCTCTGATCTCAGCGAGCTCATAAAGACAGACCCGTGAGAGGCGCAAGACAAAACAAGAGGCACACAGATGGCACTGATTTGGGTAAAAGCAATGACTTATGGGAAACACGGTAAAAGTAAACCTTCTATGAGCAATTAAGCCATTGAATGAGATTCAAAAGCGAGCTGAGATGTTGATATTCGTGGATTAGTGGTGAGGTTAGACATCTTGTGAACACAGAGGAGGAATGTGTGTTGGCGTCACAGCAGATCCGAGCCAAATGCTCGATATTACCTTCCCAAATCCAGCGCTTAAATACCAGTCAAATGGAGCAAAGATCAGCAGCTTCCACGCCGGCCAAGAAGAGACTGTCCAAACAAACTGAAGCAAAGCAGCTTTTAGAAAACAAACTGAACAGAGACATTACTGATTCCAGAAAATGCATGCTGGGGCACGACGTCTTTCTGGTGCATTAGATACGCGTATGCCGAGGACAAACACCGCATTAAAACTACACTGCGGTTAGGCATGCATTACAGGAGACTGGCCTGCAAACTCTGAGAAACAAAACTCTTTTATTCACTGGATTGTGTGAATTAAATTGGCAACACTTTACAATAAGGTTCCATGGCATGAGCATTTGTTACTGTATAATCGTTGTTAATGTTAGAGAAAATGGTAACACTTTACAATAAGGTTAATTAGTTAACATGAACTAAGAATGAACAATACTTACAGCATTTATTAATCTTGGTTAATATTAATTTCAACATTTACTAATACGTAAAATAAATAGCCTATTTAAAACCATAGGTTGTTTGTTAACATTAGTTAATGTACCGTGATCTAACATGAACACAGCTGTATTTTTATTAACTAATGTTAACAAAGATTAATAAATACTGTAACAAATGTATTGCTCAATGTTAGTTCATGTTTGCTAACACATTAACTAATGTTTACTAATGAACCTTTAACCTTACTGTAAAGTGTCACAGCGAATAAACTGGAGAAGACATCAGGAATCGGAGTGTTGTGTCTTCAGGGTGAGGATCTTGGCGGCAGTGGCTCAGTGGTTCATGTGGGCTGTGTGCAAACCGGAAGGTTGGTGGTTCAATCCCCGGTTCCACCTGACCAAGTGTCGAGGTGTGTGTGTGTGTGTGTGTGTGTGTGTGTGTGTGTGTGTGTGTGTGTGTGTGTGTGTGTGTGTGTGTGTGTGTGTGTGTGTGTGTGTGTGTGTGTGTGTGTGTGTGTGTGTGTGTGTGTGTCACCTAACCCCAGCTGCTCCCGACGAGCTGGATGGCGCCTTGCATGGCTGACACCGCCGTCGGTGTGTGAATGAGTGAGTGAATGTGAGGCAAAATGTAAAGCGCTTTGGTGGGCATTGGGTCTGTGAAAGCGCCATATAAATGCAGTCCATTTACCATTTATCTTCTGTTGAGTTTAAGTAAACGCATTTCGAAGGTCCAGCAGGCCGTCTGCTGTCGAATAACTCAATTGAATCTCTGAGTGAGATCCGCAGCGGTGATGTGTGTCACCAGACTCGCTCTTCTCAGCAGTGCCGTGCTTCATTAACAGTACTGTAAACATGTGCTGCTCACACAACCGATCACCGATCATTCACACATCAGCTCCAGCACACCGGCACTCTGCGATGATGGCATTAGCCGGGTGATCTCTTCCTCCGCCCGGACGAGGAGAAGCGCTTTAGTTTTGGTAGTTTCACTCCAATTTGGAGACATTTGTAAACAGTGCTGATTAAACGCGTCATAATTTCATGAATGGCTCAGAACCGCTGCTCTTCCAATGGCCTGTGATTGGCCTTCTGACGTCAGCGTGTTCTGATCTCCATTACCACTGAGGCTTACAGGGTCCTGTCACTTGAAACAAACAAAAACAAAAGGCCACACACACACACACACACACACACACACTGGTCCGCTATCTTTGTGGGGACTCTCTATCCCCTTAAACTAACCCTACCCCTAAACCTACCCATCACACACACACACACACAAACACACGCACACACACACACACACACACACACACTAACCCTATCCCTAAACCTACCCATCACACACACACACACACACACACACACACACACACTAACCCTATCCCTAAACCTACCCATCACACAAACACACACACACACACACACAAACTAACCCTATCCCTAAACCTACCCATCACACAAACACACACACACACTAACCCTATCCCTAAACCTACCCATCACACACACACACACATACACACACACACACTAACTCTATCCCCAAACCTACCCATCACACAAACACACACACACACTAACCCTATCCCTAAACCTACCCATCACACAAACAGACACACACTAACCCTATCCCTAAACCTACCCATCACACACACACACATACACACACACACACTAACCCTATCCCTAAACCTACCCATCACACAAACACACACACACACTAACCCTATCCCTAAACCAACCCATCACACACACACACACTAACCCTATCCCTAAACCTGCCCATCACACAAACACACACACACACTAACCCTATCCCTAAACCTACCCATCACAAACACACACACACTAACCCTATGCCTAAACCTGCCCATCACACAAACACACACACACACACACACACTAACCCGATCCCTAAACCTACCCATCACACAAACACACACACACACACACTAACCCTATCCCTAAACCAACCCATCACACACACAGACACACACACACTAACCCTATCCCTAAACCTGCCCATCACACAAACACACACACACACACACTAACCCTATCCCTAAACCTGCCCATCACACAAACACACACAGACACACACACTAACCCTATCCCTAAACCTGCCCATCACACACACACACACACACACACACACACTAACCCTATCCCTAAACCTACCCATCACACACACACACACTAACCCTATCCCTAAACCTGCCCATCACACAAACACACACACACACACACTAACCCTATCCCTAAACCTACCCATCCCACACACACACACACACTAACCCTATCCCTAAACCTGCCCATCACACAAACACACACACTAACCCTATCCCTAAACCTACCCATCACACACACAGACACACACACACTAACCCTATCCCTAAACCTGCCCATCACACACACACACACACACACACACACACTAACCCTATCCCTAAACCTACCCATCACACACACACACACACACACACACACTAACCCTATCCCTAAACCTGCCCATCACACAAACACACACACACACACTAACCCTATCCCTAAACCTGCCCATCACACAAACACACACAGACACACACACTAACCCTATCCCTAAACCTGCCCATCACACACACACACACACACACACACACACACTAACCCTATCCCTAAACCTACCCATCACACACACACACACACACACACACACACACTAACCCTATCCCTAAACCTGCCCATCACACAAACACACACACACACACTAACCCTATCCCTAAACCTACCCATCACACACACACACACACACACACTAACCCTATCCCTAAACCTGCCCATCACACAAACACACACACACACACTAACCCTATCCCTAAACCTACCCATCACACACACACACACACTAACCCTATCCCTAAACCTGCCCATCACACAAACACACACACACACACTAACCCTATCCCTAAACCTACCCATCACACACACACACTAACCCTATCCCTAAACCTACCCATCACACACACACACACACACACACTAACCCTATCCCTAGACCTGCCCATCACACAAACACACACACACACACACTAACCCTATCCCTAAACCTACCCATCACACACACACACACCCTAACCCTATCCCTAAACCTGCCCATCACACAAACACACACACACACACTAACCCTATCCCTAAACCTACCCATCACACACACACACTAACCCTATCCCTAAACCTACCCATCACACACACACACACACACACTAACCCTATCCCTAAACCTACCCATCACACACACAGACACACACACACTAACCCTATCCCTAAACCTGCCCATCACACAAACACACACACACACACACTAACCCTATCCCTAAACCTACCCATCACACACACACACTAACCCTATCCCTAAACCTACCCATCACACACACACACACACACACACACTAACCCTATCCCTAAACCTGCCCATCACACAAACACACACACACACACTAACCCTATCCCTAAACCTACCCATCACAGGAAACTTTCTGCATTTTTACATTTCCAAAAAACATCACTCATTAGGATTTATAAGCTGTTTTCCTCATGGGGACCAAAAAATGTCCCCACAAGGATTTCAGATATTGCCACCTTTGTGGGGACATTTGTTCCTCACAATGTAATATAAACATGAGCACACACAGACACACACACACACACACACACACACACACACACACACACACACACACACACACACACACACACACACACACACACACACACGTTGGTGCAACAGCATTATGAGGACTCTCCATAGGCGTAATGGTTTTATACTGTACAAACTGTATATTCTGTCTCCTTTCACTAACCCTATCCCTAAACCTACCCATAACACACACACACACACACACACACACACACACACACACACACACACACACACACACACACACACACACACACACACACACACACACACACACACACACACTGCCCCTATCCCTAAACCTACCTATCACAGGAGAGATTCTGCTTTTTTACATTTTTAATAAAACATTGTTTTTTATGTTTTTTAAGCTATTTGAATTATGAGGACTTTTGAAATGTCCTCATAAACCACCTATAAGTTGTAATACCAGTGAAATACACATGTCATTATACAAATTTGTGTCCTCATAAATCACATAAACCAACCCACACACACACACATCTCAAACATCCTCCTAATTAAACCCCACGGACAAGAATTACACACTTATTATTTGAGAAACACTTTGCAATAAAGTTCATTAGTTAATATTTAGTTAAGGTAATAACTAACATGAGCTAACAATGAACAAAACAATTGTTACACTGTTTATTAATCTTTGTAAATATTAGGGTTACATTTTATTTTAAGGGGTCATTGTTACAGTGTATATATTATATATTTAAGTACTGAGTAATATTAATAAACTACATGTGCTTACTCTAGGGTTAGGGTTTGGTTGAGGGTTAGTTGCATGTAATTATGCATAATTTACTGTTATTACTATGATAAGTACATGTACATATGTAACGGACACTATAAAATAAGGTGTTTCCAATATTAGTTAGTAAAAATACAGCTGATCATTGTGTGTTTATGTTAGTTCACCATGCATTAACTAATGTTAACAAGTACAACCTCTGATTTTAATAATGTATTAGTTAATGTTGAAACTAAGATTAGTAAATGCTGTAGAAGTATTGTACATTATTAGTTCATGCAAAGGTAGTTAACTAATGTTCACTAATGAACCTTATTGTAAAGTGTTACCGTTATTTGTACAGAAAATAACCCGATGGCGCAGTGCATGCTGGGAAGAGAAGCGTCTCTAAGTCCAAGAGCAACACGAGACACAGAGCTGCGATTCACGATTCATAATGAAGCGGCTGTTCCAATCCCCTTGTGTTTTACACACAGATTCGAGACAAACACATGATTTATGCTGTAAGACTAAAAAAAAGGATTATTTTGACACGTTTTAAAGCCGCATTAATGACAGATTACTAGAGGAAGCTGTGTGTGGAAGTGGGATCTGATATGCTTTATCAGAGCACGTCACATCAACAATGATTTGAAGAATAATCTATATTGGTAAATGATAAAAAGATCAGGCATGGCTAAACTAAGAATATTTAAACCATTGTTGTTTCTTAGAAATCGCAGACGCTAGACTAAGCAAAGACTTTGGGGTAGAAAACTGGCTTGTAAATCTCAAAATTTTAATTTGAAGGAAACTGGTACAACAATAGTCCACAGAACTCGTACAAGAAATGAAATGTTGATATGATCAAGCAAACAAAGGCCTCTTCCGTGAAGTTCAGTACATGTTTCTGATTACCGTCTGAGACAACATCCTTACAGTTACAGTAGCAACATACCTCTCTTTATTTTTTTTATTTTTTTTTAAATATTCATTAAATTTCTATATTTTTGTATCAGAATTTTCCATGTTAGCCCAACTGAAGCTTTTCTTTTTAAGGGTCACATAACCTAAAAACCAGGACCTTTCCTCTTCAAAAACTTGCCTTGACGATGCTAGGGTTTTGTGGATGGTTGCCAGGTTGTTGCTATACAGTTGCTAAGGTATTCAGAGTGTTTAACATATTGTTGTGCAGTTGCTAGAGTGTTGAAGATGGTTGCCAGGGTGTCACTATGCAGTTGCTAAGGTGTTCAGAGTGTTTAAGCATGTTGATGTGTAGTTGCTAGAGTGTTGTATATGGTTGCCAGGGTGTTGCTATGCAGTTGCTAAGGTGTTCAGAGTGTTTAAGGATGTTGTTGAGCAGTTCCTATTCTTGTAGAGGGTTGGCCAGGGTTTCGCTATGCAGTTGCTAATGTGTTTTTTTATAGCATTGAGCAGTTGTTAGGGTGAAAAGTTTGCATTATTTAGGATTTATGTTATCTAACTGCAGACTTTACGACAGCTGCGTAAGGCATTATTATGTATAACCTGCTCTGGGTTCTTCATTATAACACATGGTTTGAGCTAGACTTCCAGACACTGCTTCTCCTCCACAGTCAGGTAAATTACACACGTCTGTCAATAACATCATACAGATCGCGAATAACATGCGTGTTTTAACTGCGTCCAGCTGTTGTGAGACTGCAGTGTTCAGATGGTCTTCTCCACAGCGTTTTCACGATCTGTCAAAAGCCTCATGCCAAGTGGGCCAATGAAATGCAAATGCTGGGTTTAAAATTGTAAGTCACTAATGCTGTAATTGTGAGATGTTCCTGAAATCTAGCCAAGCGTATGAAAGTCTGCCAGGTTACCACACATTAGCATGTGAACATGTATGTAGCCTATGGGTGTTTCTTCAGCTGTGGGTCATTTGATCTTAAAGAGGACATTTTATGCCCTTTTGTAAAACCATGATGTTGTGTTTTTTCTCTACTAGAACAGGTTTTCCTGCTGTAATGTTGATTATTCTCCTCATATTCTCCATTGTTGAGGCTCCTCTCTCTCCAGTCTGCCAGTAACGCTCTGTTCACTTCCTGTCTCTATGAAGCCCCTCCTTCTGAAAAGCACACTGTGCTCTGATTGGTCGGCTGGAGCAATGTGTTGTGATTGGTCGAGCGCTTTGAGTGTGTTTGGGAAATGTCCCGCCCCTTACCATAACCGCCAGTTTAACACACTACTAACTAACTCAAGCAGGCCCCGCCCCTTTATTCTGCGTATGAATTATTATAATGAGGAATATTGTGCATGTTTATTGTCTCACATTTACAGATTAACAGGCAATACAAATATTCTGTTCACTAGTGATATTGCCCTTGATTTGTCTCAAGCATGATCTTAACTGACACTGTTGTCTCCTTGTTAAATAAGAAAACTAGCTTTTGAAAAGTAGCATAGAATAAGCGTCAACAACATGCATTTACACTTTTAATGTGACCTTTCTGTAATGAAAAATCAAGCCCTGGGAAATAAAGTGAAAGAAACACCCGTATGCATGAGAGATGGTAACCAAATGCTCTTTTCTTTCGCACACTAGTGTGTGTGTAGTCCATGATGATGTCAGCGCTGTATGCTACTGACGCCATCTTTATTCCCCAGACCGGACACTCACGAGGAAGACCAACCATGTGCATGCACACAAACACGATTACAAAGATGAAAAAGAAAAGAGGCACTTGAATAAATGATGCCACCCACAATGTCCTAATGACTAAATCCCTCAAGCAAGCCAGATTTAGGCTGGAGCCACCGTCCAGTGCAGGCTACAGATATAATTGATTCATTTGCTTAAGAGACATTATATAATGTTCAATATTACATATAACATCAAATAGTTATATTTACAGCAGATCAAAGTAGAAAAAAAGTGAAAGAACCTTTGTGAAAAAGAAGTGCACTTAATCATATTGACTGAGTGTGCACTTGTAGTGTACTTCAAATCATAAAAGTATATTTAAAAATTAAATAAACTGTACTTGCAGATAATATAATATTAACTAAATAAAAGGCCACTTTAGTAAACTTAAAGAGAGACACTGTCATTACAGTTTAATAAAAAGTGTAATAACGTCAAAATAAATTACATTTTACATTACATCATTTTTTTAAACACAAAGTTCACTTATGTTGATGTGTTGACTAACATACTAAAGCACATGTAAAGCACTTGATTATAATTTTAACGCCAGTGTGTTATTCGACATTACATGTAAACGTAATATTTTATTCTAATCCTAAATGTACTGAATTGCAATTTCATTTTCACACATGTGTAATTACAAATGTATTTAAATACATGACATGAAGTTTCAATAGAAATTACATTAAAGTGTATTTTAGTTTACCATTAATGCTTGTCAGTACACTTTAACATTATTTCAAAGACAATAGAATTATGAAATTTAAAAATGATTCATCTTAAGTGCGTAAAAAAAGCAAAGGTTCAGAACTCTAAAGTTCAGGGAAACGAAATGAAATGAAATAATAAAATGAAATGAAATGAAGTTAAATTAAAGAATACGCTAAAGTGTACTTTAACTTTAACTTTATCTTTAACTTGACTAACATAAACTTAACTTTGCTAAACTGATAGCAGTCATTCTGCAGCTCTAAAGAGATATTTTGTCATTTAAGTTGATCAAGTGCATCATTAAAGTTCATATTTCAACCAATACTGTGGTTGGATGACAATACAAGTATATTGTTTTTCTGCTTTTATGAAAACTATTATCCAGTATCTTTCATTATTCTGTCATATAATATGTGAAGGGGAACAGAAGGACATGTTTAATCCTTTTGTTTTGACATTTAATATTCATAATATTCAATTTTTTGCTAAGTTGGATCATCTTCCGTCTGACTCACGTCCAGGACGGTCATTAAATCAAATCCTCCAAAGAAAACATCACACACTCCGAACAATACGCTTTCTGCGCACACACACACACACACACACACACACACACACACACTCACGCACACTCACACGCACACGCTCACGCACGCGCACACACACACACACACACACACACACACACACACAGACACACACACACACACACAGACACACACACACACTCACACACACACACAGACACACACACACACACACACACACACACACACACACTCACACACACACACACACACACACACACACACACACACACACACACACACACACACACACTCACGCACACTCACACGCACACGCTCACGCACGCGCACGCGCACACACACACACACACACACACACACACACACACACACACTCACATACACACACACACTCACGCACACTCACACGCAGACGCTCACGCACGCGCACGCGCACACACACACTCACACACACACACACACACACACACACACACACACACTCACAAACACACACACACACACACACACACACACACACACACACACACACACACACACTCACACACACACTCACACACACTCACACACACACAGCTGAGGAGAACCGCTCTTACCTCTCAAACCCCAGCTGTCGTATTGATCTCTCCCATGATGAGCCTGCGGAAACAACACAAGATGATGATGAAAACACTAACAGCACGAAGCTGAAGTCTCCGTCTGGAATAATCACATGTTGGGAAATGACGTAGTGAAGTGGCTAAAGCTCAAGGCTAATCAAAAGATCGCAGGTTTGAACCTCAAAAGTAGTGAAGCACGAATTGATTGGACTGGGAAACGTCTCTAAAATGACAGGTTGTCATTTATATTTGATCGTATATTAAGGTTCTGAAACATTACAGAGGCTGCACTTTTGTATGTTACTCCGAGAACAAGTGTGCGGGTCATCAGAATCAGGACAGATGTTGTACCTGCTGTGCACATGCTCCACACACCTCTCTAACATCTGCACAGATCCAAACCAGATGCTGTCCACCACACACACACACACACACACACAGCGCAAACACCACACACACACCACATACACACACACACAGCGCAAACACCACACACACACACACACAGCGCAAACACCACACACACACACACACACCACATACACACACACTGCGCAAACACCACACACACACACACACAGTGCAAACACCACACACACACAGCGCAAACACCACACGCACACACACACACCACATACACACACACACAGCCCAAACACCACACACACACCACATACACACACACACAGCGCAAACACCACACACACCACATACACACTCACAGCGCAAACACCACACACACACACACACAGCGCAAACACCACACACACACACAGCGCAAACACCACACACACACACATCACATACACACACAGCGCAAACACCACACACATACACACACCACATACACACTCACAGCGCAAACACCACACACACACACACACACACAGCGCAAACACCACACACACACACACACACAGCGCAAACACCACACCCACACACACACCACATACACACACACCCAGCGCAAACACCACACACACACACACACACACACACACAAACATCCCGCTCACTTCACACCATACTGGCACGTCTGAATCATGGGCTCATGTTTTTTTGTCAAACCATATTTTTATATTTTTATTTAATTTCATAAAATGTTATACTATTTAATTTTTTAATCTTATTTATTTTTATTTATTTTATAACATTTTATGCTATTTTTTTTTTTATTAAGCCCAAGATTTGACTAATTATTATGTAATTATGCTGTGGGTTGCTCGGCAACACAGTGGAAAACTGGCAAATCAGGCATAAGAACAAAAACATAATTTGTGCAATAAGTCAGTGTTTTGTGCAGAAAGGAACCACTGAAAAGGGTATTTTTGTCAGCCTTTGTGAATTTTATGGTTATATTATCATTTTCAAAGTCGTTTTTAGACGCTTAATTTGCATTTTTACTATAAAATGTACTTTTTATTAAATGTAATAATTATTTATTTAGTCACAGAAATGAATGTGTCCTTCCTAAAATTTGTTTTGATTTTTTGTTTTTCTTCTGCACTAGCGTTGAAAAGTGTCTCACGTCTGCCGAGCCAGAGACTGTTCACGTCACGTCTGCCGAGCCAGAGACCGTTCCTGAGCCCGAGCCGGAGTCTGTTCCTGAGCCCGAGCCGGAGTCTGTTCCTGAGCCCGAGCCGGAGTCTGTTCCTGAGCCCGAGCCGGAGTCTGTTCCTGAGCCCGAGCTGGAGTCTGTTCCTGAGCCCGAGCCGGAGTCTGTTCCTGAGCCCGAGCCAGGGTGTGTGTTGTCTGTCCCTGAGCCAGAGCCGGAGTCTGTTCCTGAGCCCGAGCCGGAGTCTGTTCCTGAGCCCGAGCCGGAGTCTGTTCCTGAGCCCGAGTCGGAGTCTGTTCCTGAGCCCGAGCCAGAGTCTGTTCCTGTGTTTATGTCTGTCCTTGTGGCCGTTACTGTTCTTGTGTCTGTTCTCGAGCCAGTGTGTGTGTTGTCTGTTCCCGAGCCAGTGTGTGAGTTGTCTGTTCCCGAGCCAGTGTGTGTGTTGTCTGTTCCTGAGCCGGTTTCTGCTGTTCCTGAGCCGGTGTCGTCTCCGCCCTGGGCGCCCGAGGGGTCGTCTCCGCCCTGGCCGCCCGAGGGGTCTTCTCCGCCCTGGCCGCCCGAGGGGTCGTCTCCGCCCTGGCCGCCCGAGGGGTCTTCTCCGCCCTGGCCGCCCGAGGGGTCGTCTCCGCCCTGGCCGCCCGAGGGGTCGTCTCCGCCCTGGGCGCCCGAGGGGTCGTCTCCGCCCTGGCCGCCCGAGGGGTCTTCTCCGCCCTGGCCGCCCGAGGGGTCTTCTCCGCCCTGGCCGCCCGAGGGGTCGTCTCCGCCCTGGGCGCCCGAGGGGTCTTCTCCGCCCTGGCCGCCCGAGGGGTCGTCTCCGCCCTGGCCGCCCGAGGGGTCGTCTCCGCCCTGGGCGCCCGAGGGGTCTTCTCCGCCCTGGCCGCCCGAGGGGTCGTCTCCGCCCTGGCCGCCCGAGGGGTCTTCTCCGCCCTGGCCGCCCGAGGGGTCGTCTCCGCCCTGGGCGCCCGAGGGGTCGTCTCCGCCCTGGCCGCCCGAGGGGTCTTCTCCGCCCTGGCCGCCCGAGGGGTCTTCTCCGCCCTGGCCGCCCGAGGGGTCGTCTCCGCCCTGGCCGCCCGAGGGGTCGTCTCCGCCCTGGGCGCCCGAGGGGTCGTCTCCGCCCAGGCCGCCTGCGCATCCTGCTCGGCCCTGGCCGCCTGCGCACCCTGCTCCGCCCTGGCCTCCGCCTGGTCCTGCTCCGCCCTGGCCTCCGCCTGGTCCTGCTCCGCCCTGGCCACCTGTTCAGTCAGGCCCGCCTACGCTACACGGCCCAGGCCCGCCTTGCCTACTTCCAGGTTCTGTTCCCCTGCATGGGCCTGGCCCTCCATCCCTCCCCCAGGACCGCCTCCACTTCACCACCCTCCTGAACTTTAGTGTTTTGTTTTGAGGGGCGTCGGGAGCGCCCTTAGGGGGGGGGGGCTATGTCACGGTGTGGGTTTGTCTTGTCATGTTTAGTGGTTCCCTGTCTGTCTATTAGTCTTCCCAGGTGTTTCCCGTTAACCACGCCCCCTTGTTATCCTGTGTAGATCGTTTGCCCCGGTATTTAAGCCCTGTGTTTCAGTCTAGTCTTTGTGAGTTCTTGTATTGTTGTAATGCTGTATGCACGCTTTCCTGTTCCTGAGTCTGGTTACCTTGTCTTTATTAAAACACTGCTGCATGTGGATCCTGCTTTTGTCTCTGCTTCAGCTGCTACATAACAAGTTAAAGCACATTCTTTCAACTTAAATTCAAAATAACTCACAATTTCATGCATAAGTCTTTTAATTCAGCTCAAATAATATAACATGATATTTCATGCCTCTAGATGTGCTTATATCTCTATATGGAGTAAATGAGCTGTTCCGCTGGGTCCTAAAGTCACTGTGCATTCAGATACACATGTAGACATTATAAAATCATTTTTTGGCAAAGTTTTAGCATTTTTAGTTTGAATTTTGAGTATTTTTTAAAATTTTCTATGCACTGAAGCATTCCTCGCATCCCATTCATTCCTGGGGCTCAAAACGACCCGCGACGGAAGGATTTATTACTTTTTTAAATTTGTTTTAAAACATCCATTATTTTATTTTGTGTGTGTGTCAAAATGTCCGAGGGAGGATGAGGGTTTGTAAGTTGCAGATCATGACTCTCTCGTTCTGGTGTTCTCCAGACTAACTGTTGTCTCAGCATGAATACCATGATGAGGCTCAGGACACCGCAGCTAAACATCATATTTCTCTGTGCAACTCTTAAACTAGCGCACGTGGTTCAGAGCGTCTGTGAAAGTGATCAGCCGGCAGGGAATAAAAGCGCTCCTCGTGTCAGTGACGGCGTGGGGCTTCTCTGCATACACACGTCTGCATACACACGTCTGCTTACTTACGCACGTCTGCTTACTTACACACGTCTGCTTAGTTACACACGTCTGCATACATACGTCTGCTTACACACGTCTGCATACACACGTTTGCTTACTTACGTCTGCTTACACACGTCTGCTTACTTACACACGTCTGCTTACACACGTCTGCTTACACACGTCTGTTTACACACGTCTACTTACACACGTCTGCTTACACACGTCTGCTTACTTACACACGTCTGCTTACACACGTCTGCATACACACGTTTGCTTACTTACGTCTGCTTACACACGTCTACTTACTTACACACGTCTGCTTACACACGTCTGCTTACACACGTCTGTTTACACACGTCTGCTTACACACGTCTGCTTACACACGTCTGCTTAAACACGTCTGCTTACACACGTCTGCTTACTTACACACGTCTGCTTACACACGTCTGCTTACACACGTCTGCTTACACACGTCTGCTTACTTACACATGTCTGCTTACACACGTCTGCTTACACACGTCTGCTTACACACGTCTGCTTAAACGCGTCTGCTTACACACATCTGCTTACACACGTCTGCTTACACACGTCTGCTTACACACGTCTGCTTACACACGTCTGCTTACACACGTCTGCTTACACACGTCTGCTTACACACGTCTGCTTACACACGTCTGCTTACACACGTCTGCTTACACACGTCTGCTTACACACGTCTGCTTACACACGTCTGCTTACACACGTCTGCTTACACACATCTGCTTACTTACACACGTCTGCTTACACACGTCTGCTTACACACGTCTGCTTACACACGTCTGCTTACTTACACACGTCTGCTTACACACGTCTGTTTACACACGTCTGCTTACACACGTCTGCTTACACACGTCTACTTACTTACACACGTCTGCTTACACACGTCTGCTTACACACGTCTGTTTACACACGTCTGCTTACACACGTCTGCTTACACACGTCTGCTTACACACGTCTGCTTACTTACACACGTCTGCTTACACACGTCTGCTTACACACGTCTGCTTACTTACACACGTCTGCTTACACACGTCTGCTTACTTACACACGTCTGCTTACACACGTCTGCATACACACGTCTGCTTACACACGTCTGCATACACACGTCTGCTTACACACGTCTGCATACACACGTTTGCTTACTTACGTCTGCTTACACACGTCTGCTTACTTACACACGTCTGCTTACACGTCTGCTTACACACGTCTGCTTACTTACACACGTTTGCTTACACACGTCTGCTTACTTACACACGTCTGCTTACATACGTCTGCATACACACGTCTGCTTACACACGTCTGCATACACACGTTTGCTTACACACGTCTGCTTAAACACGTCTGCTTACACACGTCTGTTTACATCCGTCTGCTTACACACGTCTGCTTACACACGTCTGCTTACTTACACACGTCTGCTTACACGTCTGCTTACACACGTCTGTTTACACACGTCTGCTTACACACGTCTGCTTACACACGTCTGCTTACTTACACACGTCTGCTTACACACGTCTGCTTACACACGTCTGGTTACTGACACACGTCTGCTTACACACGTCTGCTGACACACGTCTGCTTACACACATCTGCTTACTTACACACGTCTGCTTACACACGTCTGCTTACTTACACACGTCTGCTTACACACGTCTGCTTACTTACACGTGCTGCTTACACACGTCTGCATACACACGTCTGATTACACACGTCTGCATACACACGTCTGCTTACACACGTCTGCTTACACACGTCTGCTTACACGCGTCTGCTTACACACGTCTGCTTACTTACACACGTCTGCTTACACACGTCTGCTTACTTACACGTGCTGCTTACACACGTCTGCTTACACACGTCTGCTTACACACGTCTGCATACACACGTCTGCTTACACACGTCTGCTTACACACGTCTGCTTACACACACGTCTGCTTACACACGTCTGCATACACACGTCTGCATACACACGTCTGCTTACACACGTCTGCTTACACACGTCTGCTTACACACACGTCTGCTTACTTACACACGTCTGCTTACACACGTCTGCTTACACACGTCTGCTTACACACGTCTGCTTACAAACGTCTGCTTACACACGTCTGCATACACACGTCTGCTTACACACGTCTGCATACACACATCTGCATACGCACGTCTGCTTACGCACGTCTGCTTACACGTCTACTTACGCACGTCTGCTTACGCACGTCTGCTTACGCACGTCTGCTTACACGTCTGCTTACGCACGTCTGCTTACGCACGTCTGCTTACGCACGTCTGCTTACATGTCTGCTTACACACGTCTGCTTACACACGTCTGCTTACACGTCTGCTTACACGTCTGCTTACACGTCTGCTTACGCACGTCTGCTTACGCACGTCTGCTTACACGTCTGCTTACACGTCTGCTTACGCACGTCTGCTTACGCACGTCTGCTTACGCACGTCTGCTTACGCACGTCTGCTTACGCACGTCTGCTTACGCACGTCTGCTTACACACGTCTGCATACACATGTCTGCATAAAAAAACGTCTGCTTACACACGTCTGCTTACACACGTCTGCTTACGGACGTCTGCTTACACGCACGTCTGCTTACGCACGTCTGCTTACGCACGTCTGCTTACTTACACACGTCTGCTTACTTACACACATCTGCTTACACACGTCTGCTTACTTACACATATCTGCTTACTTACACACATCTGCTTACTTACACACATCTGCTTACACACGTCTGCTTACTTACACATATCTGCTTACTTACACACATCTGCTTACTTACACGCATCTGCTTACTTACACACATCTGCTTACACACGTCTGCTTACACACGTCTGCTTACACACGTCTGCTTACTTACACACGTCTGCTTACACACGTCTGCTTACTTACACACGTCAGCTTACTTACACACGTCAGCTTACTTACACACGTCTGCTTACACACGTCTGCTTACTTACACACGTCAGCTTACTTACACACGTCAGCTTACACACGTCAGCTTACGCACGTCTGCTTACACACGTCTGCTTACGCACGTCTGCTTACTTACACACGTCTGCTTACTTACACACATCTGCTTACACACGTCTGCTTACACGTCTGCTTACACGTCTGCTTACACACGTCTGCTTACACACGTCTGCTTACACACGTCTGCTTACACACGTCTGCTTACACGTCTGCTTACACACGTCTCTTTACACACGTCTGCTTACACACGTCTGCTTACACATGTCTGCTTACACACGTCTGCTTACACGTCTGCTTACACGTCTGCTTACACACGTCTGCTTACACACGTCTGCTTACACGTCTGCTTACACGTCTGCTTACACACGTCTGCTTACACGTCTGCTTACACGTCTGCTTACACACGTCTGCTTACTTACACATATCTGCTTACTTACACACGTCTGCTTACTTACACACATCTGCTTACACACGTCTGCTTACACGTCTGCTTACACGTCTGTTTACACACGTCTGCTTACACACACGTCTGCTTACACACGTCTGCATACACACGTCTGCTTACACACGTCTGCATACACACGTCTGCTTACACACGTCTGCATACACACGTCTGCTTACACACGTCTGCTTACACACGTCTGCTTACACACGTCTGCATACACACGTCTGCTTACACACGTCTGCATACACACGTCTGCTTACACACGTCTGCTTACACACGTCTGCTTACACACGTCTGCTTACACACGTCTGCTTACACACGTCTGCATACACACGTCTGCTTACACACGTCTGCATACACACGTCTGCTTACACACGTCTGCTTACACACATCTGCTTACACACGTCTGCATACACACGTCTGCTTACACACGTCTGCATACACACGTCTGCTTACACACGTCTGCATACACACGTCTACTTACACACGTCGGCTTACACACGTCGGCTTACACACGTCTGCATACACATGTCTGCATAAAAAAACGTCTGCTTACACACGTCTGAGAGATGTTTTTAGGTGTGCTTGTCAATTCATTCTGAATTATTTTCACAAAATCACACAGAGGCAAAGCAAAAACCAGCCCTGCCAGAAATCCAGCGGTGCGTTATTGCTGAAACTCAGCTGTCCACAGGGGTGTTCATACTGGTAAAAATAAACGGATAAACAAACATTTCTTTTCTTTTATTATTTTCTTTTCCTTTATTATTTATTTTTTCTGTTAATTTTATCCTATTGTATTTTTTATTATTATTATTATTTTTATTTTACTTTTTTATTTTATTATTATTATTTTATTTATTTTTTATTAATTTAATTCATTTTATTTTTCCCATGAAAGGGAAAGCAAGGTTACTGGAGTATGGGTGCACACAAATCAAATACAACTTAATAAATAATAAAAAACAATAATAAATAATAATTGTGAGATAAAGCTTAAAACAAGAAATTGAAGAAAAAAATGTAAAATACATTTACATTGAGAGATATGAAGCCACAATTATGAGAAATATATACGCAACTGTGGAAAAAAATATAGCATCAAAAGAAATAAAATCTTAATTACTGTTTTTATTTTGTAAGGTAGAAAACTTATGACAACACTTACTCTCAAGCAAACACAACAATACATACATATATATATATTTTTAAATATCAACTATTTTTTGAGAGTTAGTCTTATCATATGAAAGCTTGTTTCTGCCTAACAAAAAAAAAGAAGAAATTGTAGAAACGGTGACATTTTATGTTTCAGGATACTTTGATTCTGCCATGAAACTCTCTGAGAGATTATTATTAATGTCTTCACCGTCACTTTTGATCAACTGAATGCCTCCTTGCTAACAAAAAAACGAACTTGATATTTGCCTGGTATATTGTACGATTAGAGGAAGTGTTTACTTGAGGTGACTCCCTCAGCGATGAACAAATAAAGCTTGTGTCACCGTCAGTGGCCTTGAGGAAACACAGGTTTACACAGTCTTTGTTAGAAAGAAAATGTAGGACAAAGTGTGTATTTTTAGCGAGCAGCGAGAGACGCGTCCTGAGGAAGCCGACCTCCATCACGACAGTATCAGGACACTAAAGAGAGTTGTTCTCAGGCCTGATATCACTCATACAAATGCCATCGAGGGGAACAATAGCGTATTAATCCTCTCAGCGAGCAAATACAGCATGCATGCATTCATGTCAATCATGCAAACCAGAGGAAAGGTAGAAGAAGACACCGGTATCTGATCAGAAAAACAAGGATATGTTTGAGTGTGAAACAAAACCGTTTCATTACAGAGTAAAAAATAAAAGAAAATTGTGAGATGAAGCTTAAAATAATAAATATGTTAAATATAGTCACAATGGTGATATTAATTCACTCTGTGAAATATAAAGTCACAAATATGAGAAATAAATATGCAGAAGAAAAATATATAAGAAATAGAATTACCTGTTTTATTTTATTAGGCAGAAACAACCTCTTTATGAAGGAGTGCAATAGTACCTTATAGTAATTTATATCAATTGCATATTGTTAATAATTAAATAACAACTATTTAAACTATTTTAATGTAATATTTACATGTTATGTTGAAATACACAACTGTTAAAAATTAATACAAAAAGTGGTTATGAATTTTCTGGTTGTCAAATATTAGAATGATCTAAAATCATCCACTAAAATAATAAACTCTTTAGAATATTTGATGAAAAAAAAAACTTTTTTTCAAGTTATCTAGCACTGACAAAAGTTCTAGTAGCTTTTTTTATTTTTATTTTTTTGCAGATGATACTTGGGTTAGATATTTTGCCATCAATGCAGTCAAATGTAGAGTTTATACAAGTGTGATTTAAAGACCCCAGTACTCTTCGGCCTCCATATGCAAATCTGTGTAAACTGTTAGTATTGAAGATGCATTCCAGCATTTAGGAAGTTAAATATGAATGAGTTGGATCTGAAGCTGCACGTGTGTGTAAAGTGCACAATACGAACACCTGGTGTTTCCACACAGCTCAGCTGCTCTTTCTGCTCTACAGTCTTACTGTTCTAGAGTCAGTTCTGACGCATGAAAGAGACAGGAAATAAGGGCTAGTGGAGGAAGAGCTGGTCTCAGGTCAGGCGCTACTGAACAATGCGTATTTAAAGGATATAGTTCCTACTGACCGCATCACAACACTCAACACACGGCCCCGGCTGAGCGGTGGAAAGCAGAGGAGAAG
>CM060639.1:25841551-25859051 GCA_030578275.1 Meda fulgida
ACCATGATGGTGGTGAGCGTTTGCTTTAGTTGTGCTCTTGACCCTTGACTCTTTAATATAAAATTTTCTCTGGTTGTTATAATTGTGAGTTTATAAATTACAATGGTTGTAGCTAATAAAAGCCATGAGGTCAGGTGATGTTGGCTGTTTATTGATGATGATGATATCATCATATAATTCCCTGATCTTATTCAGTGTCTAATGCTTTGATTATATAGGACTTGTGGTTTTAATATTGCTTTATTCATAATAGAAATTATTTGTTTCTTCAGAATATCTAGTAGTGTTGTTTATCAAATAATATACTTTTTTTTTTTTTTTTAACTATTTAGTGCACCAAAAACCTTTAATCTATGGCATTACTTAGACGCACACAGACATCAAGAAACAACGTATGAATCTCAACAATGGTGACAATCAAACAAAATATCCAGATAATCAGATCAACTGTGAGCATAAAACAAGCTACAAAAAATCCAGCTCCATAATTTATTAATGCTGCAATGCATGCTGGGAGATATGGGTGAGTTTTGATTGGTGGTACCCAGCATGCACTGCAGCATGAAGCATTTCATTTATTGTCACCATTGTTGAGAGTCATACACTGATTCTTGATGTTTAAGTAATAATGTACAGGAAAAAGTTTAATGCACTAACTGTTTATCCTTTATATTATTTGAGATAACGTTGCTTTCATACTGTAAAATAAAATGGGTTCTGTTATAAAAGTACAATATAATCAAAACTTTCAGGCAATTATATGACGACTTCGTCATCAATAAACAACCATCATCACCTAATCTAATTTTCTCTAGGCTTTTTTGCCACAATAAATGTGCTTCATAAAAACACACAGTTATAGCAGCCAGAGAATATTCACACTAAAGAGTTAAGGGCCAAGAGTCCAACTAAACCAAACACTAACCACCATCATGGTGACTTTAAAATACAACTATTGATTTCATTAAACCGTAAATGAAATAAAGTGAGTCTGGTTAGTAATAAGTGAAGCTGGTAATGCTGTTTGAGTTGTTCACTCCTCCGCTGAGAACTTCACAGATTTAATGCGCTGCCATACATGTCACATTTTTTTGCAGTGCTTATTCCAACCAAAATTCAACATCTGTGTGACGTTGGAGCTTGACTTGGAGCCTGATTTTCATTTTCAACCAAAATATGACGTCTGACTGACGTTGGATTAGTTGGAGTCCAACGTCTGCCTGACGTCACATTGACGCACTGTGCCTGATGGGTCAGCTTGGCCAGAGTCAGCCTTTATCCCGCCTACAGTAATGAAGGAACGGTATTTGTTGGTTCAGTGATGCGTGTGGATCCTCAGGACGGGCATCGGAGGCATTATGGGAGTTTTAAAGCAGAAAGCCGATCCTGGCAGAGGAAGAGCAGATATGATCCAGATGTGTGTGTTGTGTAGCGGCGCAGGACTAAAGGCCTCTCTGTCTACACAGTTTCTCATTACTCGCCTGCGTGTTTGCATGGGCCGTGTAATGGTGGACATGTGGGGTGCATCTGTATTGTCCATGTCCGGGGCTCCAGATATCATTTGCACAGTGCATACAGGACAAATGATTTAGGGTCGGTATGTACTCATTTATATGGTGTTTTTGAAAGAAGTCTCTTCTGCTCACCATTTAAGGCGGTAGTTATTTGATCAAAAATACTCTAATTTAAAAAAAAAATTCTAGTGTAAATCAGCAGTTTTCTATGTGAATATATAGTAAATTTATTCCTGTGATCAAAGCTGAGTATCAGCATCATTACTCCAGTCTTCAGTGTCACATGATCCTTCAGAAATCAGGATAATATGATGATCTGATGCTCAAGACACATTTATGATTGAATGTTGAATGTGAATTTATTTTTTAGGATATGTGATGAAGAGAAAGTTAATAACAACAGCATTTATCTGAAATAGAATCTTTTCTAACATTATAAATGTCTTTACTGTCACTTTCAATCAATTTAATGCATCTTTGCAGATTAAAAGTATTAATTTCTTTTAAAAAAAACTATTCAAATATAAAGAATATAAAGAGTATGTTTACTCTTTTTTTTACCTTCAGAAATCATTCTAATATGCTGATTTGATGCACAAGAAACATTTATGATAATTATCACTGTTGAAAACAGCTTCATATTTTTTGGAAACCGAGATACATGTTATTTATCAGGATTATTTAATGAATAGAAACGTTTTAAATGTATTTACTGTCACTTTTGATCAATTTAATGCATCCTTGCTGAATACAAATATTAATTTCTTGCAAAATAATGTTTGGTGCATCTTTGTTTGAGAGGTCCAAAATATGAAAAATATTTCGCTAATCATATTTAAAGGCAATCTCAGCCAAAGTTGAGCGGATTTGCATCTTCAAGAAGCCCCTTGACTCAGGAACAGAGATGTTTTCGTGAACACGAGTTATTGTAAGTTATGAAGGGTTTAGACGCTGATACACAGACTATACGTGCTGATTTCCACATTGATCGCTTGACCAGCACAGAGACAGCACAACCTCAGTCCGTTGTCTGGTAACACTATCACATCTCCAAAAGCTTTTAGAGACTGAAATGGAAAACACAAAATCTGAATTGACAGCAATGAGCAGGATCGAGTCCAACATAAACACACATAACTTTACTCCCACGGGAATGTCTCTCCTCTCGTAATTGATTTGAATCAATTCATTCTTGCACTTCAATTACTTTCAGCCAGAGGGCAACTCCGGCATTACGCTAGAGTTTAATAGCTGTGACCTGCACAACACACTCAAAAGTGTTAGAAGTGTAAGAGTTTTTACTGTTTTTGACAGAAGTCTCTTCTGCTCACCAATTTAGGCTGCATTTTTTAAATCAAAAATACAGAAAAAACATTGTAAAATATTATTACAATTTAAAATCATTGTAATATGCCGATTTACTCATCCAACAACTTTTATATTTTTGTTATAAACAAAACCACTCAAAAGTTTGGGATCGGTTAGATTTTTAAAATGTTTTTCAAATAAGTTTGATCAAAAATACATTAAAAGAGATTCATTTTATTCCAGTGTAAATCAGCTGTTTTCTATGTGAATATCTAGTAAAGTGTAATTTATTCCTGTGATCAAAGCTGAGTTTCAGCATCATTACTCCAGTCTTCAGTGTCACATGATCCTTCAGAAATCAGGAGAATATGATGATCTGATGCTCAAGAAACATTTATGATTATCATCAGTGTTGAAAACAGCATTTATTTAAAATATAATATGATGTAACATTATAAACGTCTTTAATGTCACTTTCGATTAATTTAATGCATCCTTGCTGAATACAAATATTAATTTCTTTCAAAAACAACATCAACCAAACCCCACCACTGTAATAAAGCGTGGCTCTTAAGACCAAAGCGTGAGACGGATGTTTATTGATCTCAGATTCTTTGGTTAGTGTTTGTCTCAGCATCTGGTTTCTAAGTTTACAACATGTCAAGAAAGTGAATCATCACAACCTCTGATTCATGTATAAAACTCGAGGATCTGACCTTTTCTTACTGGCATTCACAGTCCGATCGCAAACCCGTGTTAGATCAAGCCATCTGACACACACACCACATTCATAAAGGATTCAAGAAACCAACAAATGTGTGTGAGGTGAAATGGATCCACACACAGTCATTTCCTAAAGTGTGAGCGTCATTAATTGGACTAAATGGCCTTTAATCACACTAGATATATCGTCAGTCCTTCAGGGTTATTTATAATCCGGTCTGGTGCCACGAACTTATCAAACTCTGTTTTACAGCAGTGTATTACCGCTTACGGTTTGGCTGAAGGTGGAACGTTTGCAAAAATGTGGGACTAACATGAAAACACAGCAGAAATGCAGGTAACCTCGGTTCAGTGTGATATATTATCCACAGCTCATCTAAAGCATCTGTTCCTGCTTAGTTTTCGGTCACTCATTCGTGAACCACACTTTATTTTGAGGCGATCCGGCCTTGCATTTTGTATACAGAAGTTTTAGTCGATCGAGGAGTCATAATAACTGTGATTTGTGAAAGCAGAGAAAGAAACTCAAAGAAACGTGTTCACTGAGCCAAAACCTTCACAAATCCTGACATTATTTACGTGTGTTGATCCAAACCCAGATGACTTTCTTTTGGTGGAACACAAAATATGACGTTTTGAAGAATGTTCATGCCGCTCTTTTCCATACAATACCATACAATGACCATGGGCTTCCAAGATCCAAAAAACATCATAAAACATAATTGTATGATGGTTTTTGGATTCTATATTACTTTTACAATATATTAACAGTCTTCTGAAGTCATACAATAGCTCTGTATGACAAACAGACTGAAACCCAAGTCATATTTTCATGCTTAAATTAATGCAAAATCCCATTTGAGAACTGATGTCATTGACTGTAAACCACTGGTTCTTGCTATTGAACATGCAGAAGCATGAATGGATTTTGAGAGCTTTATGAATATGACGGTGAGTAAACTGTTCAAAAGTTTGGGGTCAATAAGATTTTTTAAAAAGAAATTAAAACTTTTATTCAGCGAGGATGCATAAATAAATGCTGTTATTATGATCTTTATATTCATCAAAGAATCCTGAAGTAAAATGTATCACGGTTTACACAGACATCTGAACCGTTTTCAACACTGATAATAATCATAAATGTTTCTTGATCATCAGATCATCATATTAGAGTGATTTCTGAAGGATCATGTGACTCTGAAGACTGGAGTAATGATGCTGAAAATTCAGCTTTGATCACAGGAATAAATTACACTTTACTAGATATTCACATAGAAAACTGCTATTTTAAATTTTAATAATATTTCACATTTTTTCTGTATTTTTTTTTTAAATCTTCTGATCCCAAACTTTTCGAATGGTGATGTTTATAACAAAAATATAAAAGAGGTCAGATGAGTATCAAAGATGTTCCCAGAGCAAACGTTTCTTGATATTGACCATGTTCCATGAATAAATAAATAAAGACTGAGTGGCGGTGCGGGCCGTGTGAGGAAGCGTGACCCGTCGGCCGCGCCGGTTCCTGAGGAACTGAGGTTTCGGAGGGCCTTCGGGTCATGGTTCCTCTCTGACGAACTCTGCATTCAGATCTGTTTCCTCAGGAAAACAGCGGGCCTCCTGCTTCCCTCAAGAGGACACATCATCTATCCTGCACTTCTATTCCTCTTTCTCTTGGAATATATGTTTCATTACTTCAATGCTACTCGAACAAAAACTTAATTTGCCCCTATTATGCTTTTTTTTTTTAACGTTCCTAATTTTTTTGTTTTCCCCTACAATAGTTTTACATGCATCCAAGGTCAAGAAACAATCACATTTCCTCAAAATATCCATTGCAGCATCAGCTCTTTTCTCACAGAGTCTGAAATTATTCAATAAAGGATTCAGTCTCTCTAAGCCCCGCCTCTCTGAGAGCTGCTCTGCTCTGATTGGCCAGACGGCTCAGTCTGTTGTGATTGGTCTAGTCTGCTCTGATTGGTCAGAAGGCTCAGTCTGTTATGATTAGACAGAAGGCCCAGTCTGTTGTAATTGGTCTACTCTGCTCTGATTGGTCAGAAGGCTCAGTCTTGTTGTGATTGGTCTACACAGCTCTGATTGGTCAGACAGCTCAGTCTGTTATGATTGGTCAGATGGCCCAGTCTGTCGTTATTGGTCTACTCTGCTCTGATTGGTCAGAAGGCTCAGTCTGTTGTGATTGGTCTACTCTGCTCTGATTGGTCAGAAGGCTCAGTCTGTTGTGATTGGTCTACTCTGTTCTGATTGGTCAGACGGCTCAGTCTGTTGTGATTGGTCAAATGGCTCAGTCTGTTGTGATTGGTCTGCTCTGCTCTGATTGGTCAGACGGCTCAGTCTGTTGTGATTGGTCTACTCTGCTCTGATTGGTCAGACAGCCCAGTCCGTTATGATTGGTCAGATGGCCCAGTCTGTTGTGATTGGTCTACTCTGCTCTGATTGGTCAGACAGCCCAGTCTGTTGTGATTGGTCTACTCTGCTCTGATTGGTCAGACAGCCCAGTCTGTTATGATTGGTCAGATGGCCCAGTCTGTTGTGATTGGTCTACTCTGCTCTGATTGGTCAGACAGCCCAGTCTGTTTTGATTGGTCTGGTCTGTTATGATTGGTCAGATGGCCCAGTCTGTTGTGATTGGTCTACGCTGCTCTGATTGGTCAGACGGCTCAGTCTGTTGTGATTGGTCTACTCTGCTCTGATTGGTCAGACAGCTCAGTCTGTTATGATTGGTCAGATGGCCCAGTCTGTTGTGATTGGTCTACTCTGCTCTGATTGGTCAGACAGCCCAGTCTGTTATGATTGGTCTACTCTGCTCTGATTGGTCAGAAGGCTCAGTCTGTTGTGATTGGTCTACTCTGCTCTGATTGGTCAGACAGCTCAGTCTGTTATGATTGGTCAGATGGCCCAGTCTGTTGTGATTGGTCTACTCTGCTCTGATTGGTCAGACAGCCCAGTCTGTTATGATTGGTCTACTCTGCTCTGATTGGTCAGACGGCTCAGTCTGTTGTGATTGGTCTACTCTGCTCTGATTGGTCAGACAGCCCAGTCCGTTATGATTGGTCAGATGGCCCAGTCTGTTGTGATTGGTCTACTCTGCTCTGATTGGTCAGACAGCCCAGTCTGTTGTGATTTGTCTACTCTGCTCTGATTGGTCAGACAGCCCAGTCTGTTATGATTGGTCAGATGGCCCAGTCTGTTGTGATTGGTCTACTCTGCTCTGATTGGTCAGACAGCCCAGTCTGTTATGATTGGTCTACTCTGCTCTGATTGGTCAGAAGGCCCAGTCTGTTGTGATTGGTCTACTCTGCTCTGATTGGTCAGACAGCCCACTCTGTTATGATTGGTCTAGTCTGTTATGATTGGTCAGATGGCCCAGTCTGTTGTTATTGGTCTACTCTGCTCTGATTGGTCAGACAGCCCAGTCTGTTATGATTGATCTACTCTGCTCTGATTGGTCAGAAGGCTCAGTCTGTTCTGATTGGTCTACTCTGCTCTGATTGGTCAGACAGCTCAGTCTGTTATGATTGGTCAGATGGCCCAGTCTGTTGTGATTGGTCTACTCTGCTCTGATTGGTCAGAAGGCTCAGTCTGTTTTGATTGGTCTAGTCTGTTATGATTGGTCAGATGGCCCAGTCTGTTGTTATTGGTCTACTCTGCTCTGATTGGTCAGAAGGCTCAGTCTGTTGTGATTGGTCTACTCTGCTCTGATTGGTCAGACAGCTCAGTCTGTTATGATTGGTCAGAAGGCTCAGTCTGTTGTGATTGGTCTACTCTGCTCTGATTGGTCAGACAGCCCAGTCTGTTATGATTGGTCTAGTCTGTTATGATTGGTCAGATGGCCCCGTCTGTTGTTATTGGTCTACTCTGCTCTGATTGGTCAGAAGGCTCAGTTTGTTGTGATTGGTCTACTCTGCTCTGATTGGTCAGACGGCCCAGTCTGTTGTGATTGGTCTAGTCTGTTATGATTGGTCAGATGGCCCAGTCTGTTGTGATTGGTCTACGCTGCTCTGATTGGTCAGACGGCTCAGTCTGTTGTGATTGGTCTACTCTGCTCTGATTGGTCAGACAGCTCGGTCTGTTATGATTGGTCAGAAGGCTCAGTCTGTTGTGATTGGTCTACTCTGCTCTGATTGGTCAGACAGCCCAGTCTGTTATGATTGGTCTACTCTGCTCTGATTGGTCAGAAGGCCCAGTCTGTTGTGATTGGTCTACTCTGGTCTGATTGGTCAGACAGCCCACTCTGTTATGATTGGTCTAGTCTGTTATGATTGGTCAGATGGCCCAGTCTGTTGTTATTGGTCTACTCTGCTCTGATTGGTCAAACAGCCCAGTCTGTTATGATTGGTCTACTCTGCTCTGATTGGTCAGAAGGCTCAGTCTGTTGTGATTGGTCTACTCTGCTCTGATTGGTCAGACAGCTCAGTCTGTTATGATTGGTCAGATAGCCCAGTCTGTTGTGATTGGTCTACTCTGCTCTGATTGGTCAGAAGGCTCAGTCTGTTATGATTGGTCTAGTCTGTTATGATTGGTCAGATGGCCCAGTCTGTTGTGATTGGTCTACTCTGCTCTGATTGGTCAGACAGCTCAGTCTGTTATGATTGGTCAGATGGCCCAGTCTGTTGTGATTGGTCTACTCTGCTCTGATTGGTCAGACAGCCCAGTCTGTTATGATTGGTCTACTCTGCTCTGATTGGTCAGACGGCTCAGTCTGTTGTGATTGGTCTACTCTGCTCTGATTGGTCAGACAGCCCAGTCCGTTATGATTGGTCAGATGGCCCAGTCTGTTGTGATTGGTCTACTCTGCTCTGATTGGTCAGACAGCCCAGTCTGTTGTGATTTGTCTACTCTGCTCTGATTGGTCAGACAGCCCAGTCTGTTATGATTGGTCAGATGGCCCAGTCTGTTGTGATTGGTCTACTCTGCTCTGATTGGTCAGACAGCCCAGTCTGTTATGATTGGTCTACTCTGCTCTGATTGGTCAGAAGGCCCAGTCTGTTGTGATTGGTCTACTCTGCTCTGATTGGTCAGACAGCCCACTCTGTTATGATTGGTCTAGTCTGTTATGATTGGTCAGATGGCCCAGTCTGTTGTTATTGGTCTACTCTGCTCTGATTGGTCAGACAGCCCAGTCTGTTATGATTGATCTACTCTGCTCTGATTGGTCAGAAGGCTCAGTCTGTTGTGATTGGTCTACTCTGCTCTGATTGGTCAGACAGCTCAGTCTGTTATGATTGGTCAGATGGCCCAGTCTGTTGTGATTGGTCTACTCTGCTCTGATTGGTCAGAAGGCTCAGTCTGTTATGATTGGTCTAGTCTGTTATGATTGGTCAGATGGCCCAGTCTGTTGTTATTGGTCTACTCTGCTCTGATTGGTCAGAAGGCTCAGTCTGTTGTGATTGGTCTACTCTGCTCTGATTGGTCAGACAGCTCAGTCTGTTATGATTGGTCAGAAGGCTCAGTCTGTTGTGATTGGTCTACTCTGCTCTGATTGGTCAGACAGCCCAGTCTGTTATGATTGGTCTAGTCTGTTATGATTGGTCAGATGGCCCCGTCTGTTGTTATTGGTCTACTCTGCTCTGATTGGTCAGAAGGCTCAGTCTGTTGTGATTGGTCTACTCTGCTCTGATTGGTCAGACGGCCCAGTCTGTTGTGATTGGTCTAGTCTGTTATGATTGGTCAGATGGCCCAGTCTGTTGTGATTGGTCTACGCTGCTCTGATTGGTCAGACGGCTCAGTCTGTTGTGATTGGTCTACTCTGCTCTGATTGGTCAGACAGCTCGGTCTGTTATGATTGGTCAGAAGGCTCAGTCTGTTGTGATTGGTCTACTCTGCTCTGATTGGTCAGACAGCTCAGTCTGTTATGATTGGTCAGAAGGCTCAGTCTGTTGTGATTGGTCTACTCTGCTCTGATTGGTCAGACAGCCCAGTCTGTTATGATTGGTCTACTCTGCTCTGATTGGTCAGAAGGCCCAGTCTGTTGTGATTGGTCTACTCTGGTCTGATTGGTCAGACAGCCCACTCTGTTATGATTGGTCTAGTCTGTTATGATTGGTCAGATGGCCCAGTCTGTTGTTATTGGTCTACTCTGCTCTGATTGGTCAGACAGCCCAGTCTGTTATGATTGGTCTACTCTGCTCTGATTGGTCAGAAGGCTCAGTCTGTTGTGATTGGTCTACTCTGCTCTGATTGGTCAGACAGCTCAGTCTGTTATGATTGGTCAGATAGCCCAGTCTGTTGTGATTGGTCTACTCTGCTCTGATTGGTCAGAAGGCTCAGTCTGTTATGATTGGTCTAGTCTGTTATGATTGGTCAGATGGCCCAGTCTGTTGTTATTGGTCTACTCTGCTCTGATTGGTCAGAAGGCTCAGTCTGTTGTGATTGGTCTACTCTGCTCTGATTGGTCAGACAGCTCAGTCTGTTATGATTGGTCAGAAGGCTCAGTCTGTTGTGATTGGTCTACTCTGCTCTGATTGGTCAGACAGCCCAGTCTGTTATGATTGGTCTAGTCTGTTATGATTGGTCAGATGGCCCCGTCTGTTGTTATTGGTCTACTCTGCTCTGATTGGTCAGAAGGCTCAGTCTGTTGTGATTGGTCTACTCTGCTCTGATTGGTCAGACGGCCCAGTCTGTTGTGATTGGTCTACTCTGCTCTGATTGGTCAGAAGGCTCAGTCTGTTGTGATTGGTCGACCGCTTACAACACGTGTAGAAAGCAAACGCTCATTATCATATTTGAGTCTCAGCTCTTGATCACAGTGATCGAACAGTAACGATGGCGTGGGTTTTACCGCATCAATCTCATCTGGATTTGCTTTGTCAGCAGAAAACAGCGTCTCGACATGAACAACACGAACCAAACTCTTCCAGTCTCAGACACACTACAGTGTTTGAGGGCGGAGCCAAGAGACGCTGCTCAGCCAATCAAGACCACAGGCTGGCATTATGCAAATTAGTTGAGAAGTGAGACTGAATTACTGACGACTCGTTTCAGTTCAGAATCGCTTCTTTCTTTTAGGAGACAATAACTCCATTTATCCGCACTTTTGATCTTCGCAGACCTTTTACATTCACAATCAGCTCGATTAAACACTACATGGCAGGTAATATCCAAAAATGCATTACATGGGCACCTTAAAGTAATAGTTCATTTTCATTTTCATTTCACTTTCAATCATTTTTATTCATTCCAAAACCTAAATGTCTTTCTTTCTTCAGTGACACATATTTGGTATGATATTGTGAAGATTTCACTAACTCTGTAACTCACAGATTCCAGTATGACCTGATTATATCAAGTTGAGTCGCAGTATAATTTGTGAGCTGTAATAAAATGTGCTAAAGAAACTGACATATGTTTTAAAATCCAGCTTGGGCTTCACACGTCCCTCGAGACGAGCCGTTGCACACCATCCGCTCACATGCACAGGTGAAGTGTGTGAATCACGACATCTGCTCGTAATGAGGGTTAGACTCACATAAGCAGACCTAACAGCCACTACCGCATTACAGCCGGTTCCTTACTGTAAATCTAAAGCTGAGGACACTGAACTGTGGAGGAGTATCTGATGCAATAAAGGGTTTCTAAAGAACTCAAAATACATCTAAATGTAATGTGTGGCGGGGGGGGGGGGGGCAATTTATATCACAGTAACTTTATAAATCACTATAGTTATTTTTTGCAGTGAAAATTGATATATTTATTATATATTTATCAATTATAAAATAATAAATCAGTTTATATTAAATAACCATGTGGTAATATCTAGATTTGCATAGTCCAATTAATTATTTATTTAATTTGAGTTTTTAGACTCAAACCAAACGATAAAATGATTAATGACAAATTTAAAGTCTGACATTAATGCATATATCTATATTTAAAAAAAATTAAATGTATTGTATTCATTAAATTGATCAAAAGTGACAGAAAAGACATTTATAAAGTTACAAAACATTATAAAAATATGAACTGTTTTCAACACTGACGATGATCATAAATGTTTCTGAAGCATCAAATCAGCATCAAGGATCATGTGACACTGAAGACTGGAGTAATGATGCTGAAACTCAGCTTTAATAAATTACACTTTACTAGATATTCACATAGAAAACTGCTGATTTACATTACAATAATATTACTGTTTTTAATGCATTTTCTATCAAATGAATGCAGCCTTTTGACCGGTAGTGCCGTTCTGCTAATAAATTCAGTGTTAATGAGTCAACTGTAAGTAGCTTGTGATCAGGTTGTGCAAAAAAAAAAAAAAAAACCTTGTTTCTTTAAAACACTTCATGTAATACTGACATGTAAATACTGTAAACCGGTCCACGGACACACATGGAGGGATATCTATAATGAGCGATGCGTGAACATCCGGCCCGGATTCAGCTCCACAGACGGGAAATGTGTGAGTGTGTCGAGCGCGGGCAGGGCGACCTCTTGACCTCTTCACCTTTGACCGTGTGTATAAGATATCTGCGGTTCCCGGTAAACAGCTGTGTTTAAATCAGCTCCAGGTGTGGGGAAGTGACGGCTCAAACGGCTTTCCTCAGGGAAGTTCTGCAAGGGCAAATTCACTGATGCTTTTAACGCAATTCATTATGCATTTAAGAGCCAAATCTATGATTTCAAGAATAAAGTCATTACATTTTTGAGAAGAATCTCATTAATAAGTGTTATTTTAGTATCATTATAGTAGGAGATTATATTGTTCTTGTTAATATATCGAATCAGTTTTTATTTTTATATTTTCTGTTTTCATTTTAATTTCAGTTAAAGTTTTAGTAATTTTGCTGTCCATATTTTTGTCTATATATTTCTTCAATATTTTTTTTATTCATTCAGTATTTGTTTTAGGATCAAGTTAAACTAAATTAAATAAAACTTAAACTTTATGGTTTAAGTTTTAGTTTAAATTAAATATGATTTAAAAATATGAATTATGAATTAAGTATATATACATCGCAAGAAAAATAACCTCTAAGCAGAGTTATTATAGTTAACCACAACATTTAAAAAAAATGTTACATGAAATAAAATAATTGTTAACTGAAATAAAATATATAAAAAACTTAAACTTATTTTATTTCAGCTAGGCAATTTCTCATTGTCATTTTAAATGGATGTACTAAAACAACTGAAATAAACAATAAAAGCCAATAAAAATAATAGTAATGGCAAAAACGCAAAAACTAATTTAACTTAAGATGTAATAAATAGATAAATAAAAACTTATTCATAATATTAATAAAAATTACAAGAATACAAAAATAACTAAAAATTAAATCAAAATAAAATAATAGTTTTTTCGAGGATAGACCCAATGTCACTTATTTAATAACATATCCTTATTATTAATATATTCTTTCTGAACTAATTTTATATAAAATATCACTTTAAGAGCTTGTTTGTGTAAAATATCAGTTAGTAAATGTCAGTCGATTGGATCTTTCGGCTGTTTTATTGACGTCCAGGTGAGAATTCTCAGTCTGATCAATTCAATTATTACAATTTTTATTTGTTACAGTGCTTTTTGCAATCCATATCGTTTCAAAGCAGCTTTACAGAAAACGCTTGTTTCATAGTTACAATTTAGGAAGACTTCAGTTTTCAGTGATCATTGGTATAATTCATGTTCACGAACGGTTTGAAGAGAAATGAGGGATCAGTAACAACAGCAGAGCTTGTCTAATCAGGCGACGCGAGTCTCGAACGCAGACGAGCTCACGATACACACACACACACACACACACACACCACAGTCAGTGTGAGCAAAACAGCTCAGCCGTACACACACACACACACACACACACACACACCACAGTCAGTGTGAGCAAAACAGCTCAGCCGTACACACACACACACACACCAGAGTCAGTGTGAGCACAACATAAACATAAACATAAACTCACGAGCACATAAACTCACAAACTCACAAACTCACGAACACACAAACTCATGAACACACAAACACACAAACTCACGAACACACAAACTCACGAACTCACGAACACACAAACACACAAACTCACGAACACACAAACTCACGAACTCACGAACACACAAACACACAAACTCACGAACACACAAACTCACGAACTCACGAACACACAAACTCAAGAACTCACGAACACACAAACTCACGAACTCACAAACTCACGAACACACAAACTCACGAACACACAAACTCACAAACTCACAAACTCACGAACACACAAACTCACGAACACACAAACTCAAGAACACACAAACTCACGAACACACAAACTCACGAACACACAAACTCACGAACTCCCGAACACACAAACACACAAACACACAAACTCACAAACTCACGAACACACAAACTCACGAACACACAAACTCACGAACACACAAACTCACGACCACACAAACTCACGACCACACAAACTCACGAACACACGAACTCACGAACACACAAACTCACGAACACACAAACTCACGAACACACAAACTCACGAGCACACAAACTCACGAACCCAAAAACTCACGAACACAAAAACTCACGAACACACGAACTCACGAACACACAAACTCACGAACTCACGAACTCACGAACACACAAACTCACAAACTCACGAACACACAAACTCACGAACACACAAACTCACGAACACACAAACTCACGAACACACAAACTCACGTACACAAACTCACAAACTCACAAACTCACGAACACACAAACTCACGAACTCCCGAACACACAAACACACAAACTCACAAACTCACGAACACACAAACTCACAAACTCACGACCACACAAACTCACGACCACACAAACTCACGACCACACAAACTCACGAACACACAAACTCACGAACACACAAACTCACGAACACACAAACTCACGAACTCCCGAACACACAAACACACAAACTCACAAACTCACGAACACACAAACTCACAAACTCACGAACACACAAACTCACGACCACACAAACTCACGACCACACAAACTCACGAACACACAAACTCACGAACTCCCGAACACACAAACTCACAAACTCACGAACACACAAACTCACAAACTCACAAACTCACAAACTCACGAACACACAAACTCACGACCACACAAACTCACGACCACACAAACTCACGAACACACAAACTCACGAACACAAAAACTCACGAACACACGAACTCACGAACACACAAACTCACGAACACACAAACTCACGAACTCACGAACTCACGAACACAAAAACTCACAAACTCACGAACACACAAACTCACGAACACACAAACTCACGAACACACAAACTCACGAACACACAAACTCACGGACACACAAACTCACCAACTCACAAACTCACGAACACACAAACTCACGAACTCCCGAACACACAAACACACAAACACACAAACTCACAAACTCACGAACACACAAACTCACGAACACACAAACTCACGACCACACAAACTCACGAACACACGAACTCACGAACACACAAACTCACGAACACACAAACTCACGAACACACAAACTCACGAACACAAAAACTCACGAACACACGAACTCACGAACACACAAACTCACGAACTCACGAACTCACGAACACACAAACTCACAAACTCACAAACTCACGAACACACAAACTCACAAACTCACCAACTCACAAACTCACGAACACACAAACTCACGAACTCCCGAACACACAAACTCACGAACACACAAACTCACGACCACACAAACTCACGACCACACAAACTCACGAACACACAATCTAACGACCACACAAACTCACGAACACACGAACTCACGAACACACAAACTCACGAACACACAAACTCACGAACACAAAAACTCACGAACACACGAACTCACGAACACACAAACTCACGAACACACGAACTCACGAACACACGAGCTCACGAACACAAAAACTCACGAACACACGAACTCACGAACACAAAAACTCAGGAACACACAAACTCACGAACACACAAACTCACGAACACACAAACTCACGAACACACAAACTCACAAACTCACAAACTCACGAACACACAAACTCAGGAACACACAAACTCACGAACACACAAACTCACGAACTCCCGAACACACAAACACACAAACACACAAACTCACAAACTCACTAGCACACAAACTCACGACCACACAAACTCACGACCACACAAACTCACGACCACACAAACTCACGAACACACGAACTCACGAACACACGAACTCACGAACACACAAACTCACGAACACACAAACTCACGACCACACAAACTCACGACCACACGAACTCACGAACACACGAACTCACGAACACACAAACTCACGAACACACAAACTCACGAACACACAAACTCACGAACACAAAAACTCACGAACACACGAACTCACGAACACACACACTCACGAACTCACGAACTCACGAACACACAAACTCACAAACTCACAAACTCACGAACACACAAACTCACGAACACACAAACTCACGAACACACAAACTCACGAACACACAAACTCACGAACACACAAACTCACGAACAAACAAACTCACCAACTCACAAACTCACGAACACACAAACTCACCAACTCCCGAACACACAAACACACAAACTCACAAACTCACGAACACACAAACTCACGAACACACAAACTCACGACCACACAAACTCACGAACACACAAACTCACGACCACACAAACTCACGACCACACAAACTCACGAACACACGAACTCACGAACACACAAACTCACGAACACACAAACTCACGAACACACAAACTCACGAACACAAAAACTCACGAACACACGAACTCACGAACACACAAACTCACGAACACACGAACTCACGAACACACGAACTCACGAACACACGAACTCACGAACACAAAAACTCACGAACACACGAACTCACGAACACACGAACTCAGGAACACACAAACTCACGAACACACAAACTCACGAACACACAAACTCACGAACACACAAACTCACGAACACACAAACTCACGAACACACAAACTCACGAACACACAAACTCACAAACTCACAAAGTCACAAACTCACAAAGTCACAAACTCACGAACACACAAACTCACGAACTCACGAACACACAAACTCACGAACACACAAACTCACGAACACACGAACTCACGAACACACGAACTCACGAACTCACAAACTCACAAACTCACAAACTCACAAACTCACGAACACACAAACTCACGAACACACAAACTCACGAACACACGAACTCACGAACACACAAACTCACGAACACACAAACTCACGAACACAAAAACTCACGAACACACGAACTCACGAACACACAAACTCACGAACACACGAACTCACGAACACATGAACACACAAACTCACAAACTCTTAAACTCACGAAAACACAAACTCACGAACACACAAACTCACGAACACACAAACTCACGAACACACAAACTCACCAACTCACAAACTCACGAACACACAAACTCACGAACTCCCGAACACACAAACACACAAACACACAAACTCACAAACTCACGAACACACAAACTCACGACCACACAAACTCACGACCACACAAACTCACGACCACACAAACTCACGAACACACGAACTCACGAACACACAAACTCACCAACACACAAACTCACGAACACACAAACTCACGAACACAAAAACTCACGAACAAAAAAACTCACGAACACACGAACTCACGAACACACGAACTCGCGAACACACGAACTCGCGAACACACGAACTCACGAACACACGAACTCACGAACACACGAACTCACGAACACACGAACTCACGAACACACGAACTCACGAACTCACGAACACACAAACTCACGAACACACAAACTCACGAACACACGAACTCACGAACACACGAACTCACGAACACACGAACTCACGAACACACAAACTCACGAACACACAAACTCAGGAACACACAAACTCACAAACA
>CM060639.1:25864051-25896551 GCA_030578275.1 Meda fulgida
TTATTTTCCTTTGCCGCGCTGCAAAAACTGCCACTCATTAGCCGTAAACTGTTAGCATGAGCGCTGCAGTTGTCTGAAGCGCAGGCGTATTTGCAGGTTTGCACAGCTCTTTGACGGGGTGGAGATTAAGCAGTGTTAGCATCTCACAAAAACATTCTGGGATTGAACAATGCTATGAATTGGACTGTTGTTGGTGATTATAATTGTTTCACACAGATGTTTAAACCTTGCCGCTGTGGTTTTGTGTGTTAGTGTGACGTTATGTTTTTTAATCTGGGTCTTCTAAACTGCATGGGGACAAATAATGGACTAATGGAAACTATGGTGGCAAAATACAAATCATTGTATATAATACTGAGTATTTTGTAGCTTATTATGATTATTTGCAGCAGTCATTTTAGTAATGATACCAGTTGTGGCTATAGCGGCTACTGAATCCAATGATGATACTGCTGAGAGACTAAGACAGGGATTTATGCACTTTTTACGCATAAATACAACATCGATGAGGCAAATGATCTTTTACTAGCAATTATTTATTGCTGGCTGATGTTTCTTGATGGTACAAAGTTTAGTGGTCAACAAAGAATACATCGCCCCTGCTCACCCCCTCTCACCTGACTTAATCAGTGAACAGGTGACTAATATTCACATTCCTACGTAATCCCATGACCCCCCGCCATGATCACGTGACAATCAAAAACATTAACTCTTTCATGTCTACTACATTCCAGCCCCTAATTATTATCAAATAATGATTACATTTTCATTAGAGACATGAATTTTTCAAATTAACAATGCATTAACAACATCATATAAGCTAATGTCCATTTCTTCTTCCAAAAAAGGAAAAAATCTTGAAAAAAGTCTAGTAAAAAGGTGTTCATACTCATATTCAAAGTATTCTTTCCATTTTATCTTTGTCCAGCCCATCGGCCAATGTCAAAGTCAAAAAGAAATGTCAGGTAACAAGTGAAGTTATCCATCTTCTGCTTCTTGTAAAAGACAGACCTTGGTTATCGGCCTGTCCAGACAGCTGCTTTTAGTCTTAATTTGCACATGACGCACAAATCCTTTTCTGTCTGGGAAAGTTTGAATTATGCGTCCCATAAGCCAAGAGTTTCGAGGTGCTGTGTTATCCACTATAAGCACTATGTCTCCTGATTTAAAATTGCGTTTGACTCTTGACCATTTCTGATGTTCTTGAAGCTGCGGTAAATACTCCTGAACCCATCTCTTCCAGAACAAATCTGACATATACCGGACTTGTTTCCATCGTTTACGAGCAAAAACATCATCCTTTTTGAATTCTCCTGGTGGCAAAGATGGTGAAGTCCTCCAAAGCAACAGGTGGTTTGGTTGGTGTAAATGCTTCCAAGTCCCTGGAGTCTGTGGATGCTAAGGTAATTGGCCGACCATTAATAATAGCTTCCACTTCACAAAGAACGGTGTGTAGGCCTTCTTCATCTAGATTCTGCACCTTTAAGATAGAATTCAGAACTTTCCGCACAGATCTAATTAACCTCTCCCAAACCCCTCCATAATGTGATAGAGTTGGGGGGTTAAACGTCCATTTAATTCCTTTCTAAAGGAGGATATCATTGATTTTACACTGATTCCATTCCTTTATGGAGACTCTTAACTCACGTTCTGCTCCAACAAAGTTCTTTCCATTATCAGATCGAAGTTCCTGGACTTGTCCACGTCTTGCAGTGAAACGTCGCAGTGCATTTATGAAAGAATCTGTGTCCAATGAGGTTGCAACTTCAATATGTATGGCTCGTATGGCTAAACAGGTGAAGATTACTCCATACCTTTTAACAACCCTTCTTCTGCTCTTTACCTCAAAAGGTCCAAAATAATCTACCCCAACACGGGTAAATGGAGGTTCATTCGGAGTAACTCTTTCTGATGGCAAATCTGCCATCTTTTGGCATCCTGGAAGTGAATTCAGTCTTCGACAGATGATGCATTTGGACAATACTCTTCTTATTGCTGTACTTACACCAGTAATCCAATACTTTTGTCGTCATTTGGACAACATATGATTACGACCAGCATGTCCTACCTCCTGGTGTATGTGTCTCAGGAGGATATCCGAGATGTGAGAATTCTTGGCCAAAATGACTGGATGTTTGGATTCTTCAGGCATTGATGCCCTACTCAATCGTCCACCAACCCTCAAAACATCATCAAGAACAGGGCAAAGTCCATGAATGCAGCTACTTTTCTTTAAGCTTTCGCCTCTTTTTAGGCTAGCAAGCTCATCAGGAAACATCTTTTCTTGTGAGAGTCTAATAATCTCCAATTCAGCAGTCTCAAGTTCTTCTATTGAGAGGTGAGATTGTTCAAGTTGACCTTTGAAAATCTCCATTTCTCTTTCCACAGAGATTAGTTGTTGGTCATTTGAATCAGAATGAGCAAAATCAAGTCTCAGTTGTTTCCTCTTCTCACTAAAAGACAAGAGCAGATTCTTAAATCTCAAAATCCACACCAAAGCTTTCTTTAAACGGAACCAAGAAGAAAAGTGATGGATGAAACGTGAAAGCACATCATCCTCTTCTTTGAGCTGTACAGAGTGAACCTCAATGCTTTCCTTGACCTCAGGGTCATCCACTTCAAGTTTCTCAAGTTCTTTGAGATTAGGAGGCTACTTACTTTCATAAAGAAGAAGAAAGGCAGGACCTGAGGTCCATGTCTTGTTCTTAAGAAACACGTGGACGGTTGATCCTCTGGAAGCAACATCAGCTGGATTGCTAGCTGTGTCTACATACCTCCACTGTGAAGCTTGAGAGGCCTTGAGGATTTCTGTCACTCGATTGGCTACAAATATTCGAAATCGTGAGGTCTCATTCTTGATGTATTTGAGAACAGAAGCACTGTCCGTCCAAAAGACAGAATCTTGAAGCTGCAGATGCAGTTCCTTCTTCCATAACACATCCATTCGGCTTGCCATGGTAGCAGCAATGAGCTCCATACGAGGGATGGTAACAGACTTAATTGGTACTACTCTTGATTTTCCCATGATAAAAGCACAATGTACTTGGGAATGCATGTTGTGTAGAAAGCAAGTATGTCACAGGTCCATAACCATCCTGGCTCGAATCAGAAAAATGATGCAACTGTGCATTTGTGATGTCACCAAAGTTGGGAGGTTTTAAACATCTGGGAAGCACAAAACTTTCCAGATGGTGAAGTTCTTGCAGCCATGTGGTCCATTTTTTAACAACCAATTCAGGCAAGACATCATCAGATCCTGAATCTCCTTTGCAGATATCTTGCAAAAAATTTTTTGCAGACAACACTACAGGACTCACAATTCCCAACGGATCGTAGATGGAACCAATCATGGATAGGATTCCTCTTCTGGTCAGAGGTCTGTCTTTGATTGCAATCTTGAATTTGAATACGTCAGACTGAATGCACCACTGCACTCCCAACACTCTCTCAACTGATGGAGAATCCCAATCCATACTCAAGTCTTTCACTGTCTTTGCTCTTTGATCCTCCGGTATTGCGTTTAGCACTTGACACCTGTTGCTCATCCATTTTGTGAGCCTAAATCCGCCCTTGGCACATATGGATACAAGCTCCTGGTAAAAAATTAGCGCTTTTTCAACTGAAGTAACTGAAACCAAGCAATCATCTACATAAAACGAATGTAAGATTTTATCCACTGTGTCCCTGTTGAACTGCTTTTTACGATCTTGTGCACATTTCCTAAGTGCAAAGTTTGCGCAACTAGGAGATGATGTTGCTCCAAAGAGGTGTACCCGCATCCTAAAGTCAACTGGATCTTGACTTAAGTCCCCATCTGGCCACTTAAGAAACCTTAACAAATCAACATCATCAGCAGGCACCCTAACTTGATGGAACATTGATTCAACATCTGCCATGATCACCACTGGTTCCTTTCGGAATCTTGTTATCACCCCCATGAGTGAGCTGGTAAGGTCTGGTCCTTGCAAGAGTTGAGCATTAAGTGATGTTCGCTGAAAACTTGCTCCACAATCAAATACCACACAGATTTTTTCCTTAGTAGGATGGTAGACACCATGATGTGGGATGTACCAGATCTTTCCATCATTGCGTGTCATATCGTCTGCTGGTACTTGCTCTGCATAACCTTTGGAGACCATATCCTTCACAAAGGCTTTATAGTCAGCAAAAAAAACGGAATCCTTTTGAAGTCTCTTCTTTAGATGAAAGGCACGTTGCTCCACAACTTTTCGATTGTTTGGTATTTGAACTCTCTTTCTCAGAGGTAAACCAATTTCATAATGCCCATCAACAAGTTTGACAGAATGTGTCACCATTTCCATGAATTTTTGATCTTCTTTTGAATAGCCAGTTTGTTCATCTTGGCTACATTCTGGGAAGTCCATTTTAAACTGCTGTTGCCATAAGTCTTCCACATTCATAACTGAAATTCTGTTGACAGTGACTTCTGGCTGAGCACAATCCATTTGGTTATCGCTGTCTCCAGAGAGTGGGCCATTCACAGTCCATCCCAACATTGTCCTGATTGCATAGGGTCCATCATTTACGCTGCGGATTACCTCCAATGGTTCCAATGCTTTAGGAACATTTGTCCCGATCAGCAGCTCAATCCCTGCCTCAATCTCAGGTAAATGAACACTCTTTAAATGGGGCCATCTGTAAAGATCTCTTCCTCTAGGTATATTCCCTTTATGAACTGGCATACTTTCCTGTGTATAAACTTGATGTAATTCACAAAAGTTGTGGCCATTCAAGCCAGCTACCTCCAGTCCAGATAAAACATAAGACTACTTACAACCTTTTCTTGCCCCATAGTTCGTAGAAGTATGCGCACTTTGTTTCCTGTGAGGTTGAGTCTTCTCATTAAACTCTCCGTACAAAACACAGCAGTGCTCCCTTGATCTAAAAAGGCATAAGTGGTGACAATTTTACTGCCTTTTTTGGCCTTGATCTGTACAGGCACAATCGGGAGTTTACAATCATGATTACCAGCCCCAGTAAGACCGCAAGATACTAAGACATCATCCACTGCCATTTTTGCTTTCCTCTCAGTTATATCAGTTCCCTTTACTTTGGGAAAGATATGCAGCAAAGTAGGATGTCTAAGACCACAAACATCACAATAAAGACGCTTTTTGCACTCTTTACAGATATGCCCAATACACAAACACCCAAAACAAATTCCACTTTCTTTCAAGAAGCCAATCTTCTCTTTTTGGGATTGTTTTCTCAACTGAGGACACATATCCAATGTGTGTGCACCTCTACAGCAGAAACATTCTTTCATATCAAATCCAACCTTTTTCTTTGCTGTATTTTCGGATTCATTTTCTTTGCTCGCAGCGGCCACTGTGGTAGCAAAGCTGGTTCCTTTTATTCCAGGCCGAAATTGTGATTTTGGTCTCTTCGCATCTTTATTAATTGCTACAGGAACATCCTGTATGTTTCCAAATACTGGGTCAGTTACAACTTTGACTTGATGTTCTAAAAAGGGAACAATATCAATGAAGGAAACTCTGCGTCTATGTCTTTCTTGTAGTTCACAAGCCACTGTTCTCCATTTATCCCGGAGTCTGTAGGGCAATTTCTTTATGATTATCATCATATTGGCAGGCATGTCCAAATAATACAGATACTGCACTTCCTCCATGATGTTACCACATCCTCTAAGAAAAAGACTGTATTCTTGCAAAGCATTCACCTCTTCAGCTTTAATTGAGGCCATGAAAGAGCTTTATTAATATAAGCAGATGCAACTTTCTGCTCATTGCCAAAATGTTCCTGCAACAAAGTTTTGGCTCTAATGTATCCTCTTTGTGGATCAATATGCTGACAACTCTGTATCAAATCCCTTGGAAAACCAACAGTATACTGTTCAAGGTAGTACAGGCAATCACTGTCGTTATTGGTCTTACTTTCAACGCTATTTTTGAAAGCTCTCATGAATGCATGATACTGTAATGGATCACCATCAAACACATTAATCTTTTTTTTCCGTAACTGTTCCTCTTGATCCTCCAGCTCATGCTTATCCTTCAAGAATTTTTGTTGTGCCCTTAATGCTGCCAACTCAGCCTCTGCTTTGAGACGTACAGAAGAAGTAGATGATGCCACAGATCTTTTTTCTGTTGTTGAGCTTTGAATTTTGGATAATATACTCCCCACATTTGATACACTGTCAGTTGGTTTGATGTCATCTTGTAAATTATCTGATGTAACGATGGATGACTCATGATCAAGCACTTGAGGATTGGGAAAATCTTCCTGCATTGCACCAGCACAAGACTGAACAGACATAACATTCTCCAATGATCCTTCTGGTTCACTCAACCAATGTTGAACAGCTTCTTTAAATGTGTTGCTGTATTTCATAATACTCCAAAACCATTCATTTTGTTTTTCCTGTTCATCTTTAGGAAGTAAAGGAATCACCATGTTATGGATCTTGCTGGCATCTTCACCAAACTGAACAAGAGTTTTAAACTGAATTTGCACCTGGGAGGTATTTTCCTTTCTTTTCATCAGATTTTACATCTCTGGTATCTGGCTCTTAATTTTGTTTACATTTGATTTTCTTTTTATTTGCAAACTTTCAATTTTGTTCGCCAAGGCCTTTGCAGTAAGTTTAGTTTCTCTTTTACCGCAATCCATTTCAAAGCCAGTGACGTCATCAACACTCACTTCACTCATGTATGTGTTTTCTCACAAGTCAACAATGTTCGTATATTCATTCAAATCCTCCAACATCACAGCCTCAGCGACACGTAAACAAATGCCGTCAACATCGCGACATGATTCTTTTTCAACACAAACGGATCGCCAACGATAAGATTTAAACACCAGAGCTCTGTGCAACTCAACTGAAGCCAAACAACAAACAATAACACAACCGCGCGATCATCCCCAATTGATAGATAGCGACGAACACAATTCAATCTGCGCGCAATCCAATACTGCACAGCTGATTAGAACAAAGCCCAACAGGCTTACCTATGCGGTGATTGTTTGCTTGCTTCTCTTCGGAGCTTTGCTAATCAAGTTTCGCTGGCGTTTCAACTTCTGCGGCTGTAGAATTCCTTTCCTTTTAATTGAGCAGAATCCTGTCCTCCGTGATACGATGCGAACTTAATCCGTTTGGCGCGTCCACTGAAAATTTGTTGACATAATATAGCGGCTACTGAATCCAATGATGATACTGCTTAGAGACTAAGACAGGGACTTATGCACTTTTGACGCATAAATACAACATCGATGAGGCAAATGATCTTTTACTAGCAATTATTTATTGCTGGCTGATGTTTCTTGATGGTACAAAGTTTAGTGGTCAACAAAGAATACATCGCCCCTGCTCACCCCCTCTCACCTGACTTAATCAGTGAACAGGTGACTAATATTCACATTCCTACGTAATCCCATGACCCCCCCGCCATGATCACGTGACAATCAAAAACATTAACTCTTTCATGTCTACTACAGTGGCGTTTTAATCTACTGAGATGTAGAGAATAAAACTTGTATGTACAAGGCAATTCGTTTTCAACACAACTGACATCAGATATTGGAGCGATCTATGACAAATTTATGACAAATTTATGACAAATTTATGACAAATTTATGACAAATTAAATCAATCAATCAATCAAGCAATCAAGCAATCAATCAATCATCAGACATACTAATAAATCAAATCAAATATTATGCAAGAGCAATATATGTATATATATATACAGTAGTCAACATTTGAAGTGGATCAAAAAAGTTAATCAGAGTTGTGTTTAGACAAGAACGGGTATTGATCCAAATTTCATAAATAACTAACAATGTTTACTCTAATATGCATCTTATTTCTGAGGTTTTAACATTTAGTAGATTTGATGGATTGATTGATTCAATTAGTCATGAATTAGGTTTTGATATCTCTATCTAATGTCAGTTTATATATATACTCACAGTAGTCAACATTTGAAGTGGACAAAAAAACTAATTCATGACTAATTAAATCAATCAATCAATCAATCAATCAATCAATCAATCAATCAATCAATCAATCAATCCTACTAAATGTTAAAACCTAAATAATAAGATGCTTATTAAAGTAAACATTGTTAGTTTCCCTGCAGTAAAAATGTAAAATAACTACAAAAAGGCAATGTATTTAGTTAAATAAATAATAATTCAATATATTTTAATTATTTTAATGACCTGACACTCGCAATTTATTTGTCAAACTGAAACATCCCAGCAGCTCAAGCTGAAATATCCCAGCAGCTCAAACTGAAATATCCCAGCAGCTCAAGCTGAAATATCCCAGCAGCTCAAACTGAAACATCCCAGCAGCTCAAACTGAAACATCCCAGCAGCTCAAGCTGAAACATCCCAGCAGCTCAAACTGAAACATCCCAGCAGCTCAAGCTGAAATATCCCAGCAGCTCAAACTGAAACATCCCAGCAGCTCAAGCTGAAATATCCCAGCAGCTCAAGCTGAAATATCCCAGCAGCTCAAGCTGAAATATCCCAGCAGCTCAAGCTGAAATATCCCAGCAGCTCAAGCTGAAATATCCCAGCAGCTCAAGCTGAAATATCCCAGCAGCTCAAGCTGAAATATCCCAGCAGCTCAAGCTGAAATATCCCAGCAGCTCAAGCTGAAACATCCCAGCAGCTCAAGCTGAAACATCCCAGCAGCTCAAGCTGAAATATCCCAGCAGCTCAAGCTGAAATATCCCAGCAGCTCAAGCTGAAATATCCCAGCAGCTCAAGCTGAAATATCCCAGCAGCTCAAGCTGAAATATCCCAGCAGCTCAAGCTGAAATATCCCAGCAGCTCAAGCTGAAATATCCCAGCAGCTCAAGCTGAAACATCCCAGCAGCTCAAGCTGAAACATCCCAGCAGCTCAAGCTGAAACATCCCAGCAGCTCAAGCTGAAATATCCCAGCAGCTCAAGCTGAAATATCCCAGCAGCTCAAGCTGAAATATCCCAGCAGCTCAAGCTGAAACATCCCAGCAGCTCAAGCTGAAACATCCCAGCAGCTCAAGCTGAAATATCCCAGCAGCTCAAGCTGAAACATCCCAGCAGCTCAAGCTGAAACATCCCAGCAGCTCAAACTGAAACATCCCAGCAGCTCAAGCTGAAATATCCCAGCAGCTCAAGCTGAAATATCCCAGCAGCTCAAGCTGAAATATCCCAGCAGCTCAAGCTGAAATATCCCAGCAGCTCAAACTGAAACATCCCAGCAGCTCAAGCTGAAATATCCCAGCAGCTCAAGCTGAAATATCCCAGCAGCTAACCCTAACCCTAACCCTAACTCTAACCCTAACTCTTCCTGTGCAACTGCGACTGAGCTGATGTTCTTCAGACAGAAGCCTCTAATCAAGCACTGCTGTTTCCTCCGAGCGAGTTTACATGTGAACAGCCTCGCCTTGATCTTCTTTCCACAGTAAAAAATACCTTGTGAAGTGATGTCTGGAGCTGCTGATTCTACTGTCTGTTACCGTGAATGAAAGATAATTCTCTATTCCACGGATTGCTTTGTTAGTACACAGATTATGTAGTTTCATTGATTTCATTTTAAGACCAAATTGTGTGCGCTCTTGATTTCACGAAGGATCTTTTCTAGTAGATTAATATATCTTAGAGTTCTAGGCTGCAAGGAAATATTCAAAATACAGCAGCACTTATGATTTGAAACTTAACATAATCTTTGTTATATGAGAGTGAATCATCTGTGATCGATGCTTCAGATTCATATAATTAATCAAGGAAAAATACAACACAGGATATCAATCAAATGCCAAATATCCTTCAATGCAGTGTCCCAAACGCAGTCAATGCTGCTCCTGTGAGTCACTTATCTTACAAGACAACACAGTAGTATTAGCATACAGCAGCACTTATGGGTAACACTCCAGGATACGCTTCCTTCCCTAATGAATGACTACAAAGGAACACAATATTAAGAATCTAATAACTACTATTAACTAACAAGAAACTCTCATTAACGAATTAGTGAGTAATAGCACACACAGGAAAGTGGCAGTTCACTATTACTATTACTAGTTCACTAATCAATAACTACTATTTATTTTATGCTTCCCAGATAACTACTGAAAAAGTTTTATAATTCATGCAAAACTAATGAATAACTAATGCAGGACAAATGACTAGACACAAGAGTTACATACTTCTAAAGGATCCGTATTCTAAAGTGAAGATCATGGTAACTAACTAGTAATGACTCAAGTGTTACTACATACTTACATACACTACATACACTTCATACAAGTGTTACTACATACTTACATACACTACATACAAGTGTTACTATTTACTTATACACTACATACAAGTGTTACTACATACTTATATACACTACATACAAGTGTTACTATTTACTTATACACTATATACAAGTGTTACTACATACTTACACTACAACACTACATACAAGTGTTACTACATACTTACATACACTACAACACTACATTCAAGAGTTACTACATACACTACATACAAGTGTTACTACATACTTACATACACTACAACACTACATTCAAGAGTTACTACATACACTACAACACTACATACAAGTGTTACTACATACTTACATACACTACAACACTACATTCAAGAGTTACTACATACACTACATACACTACATACAAGTGTTACTATTTACTTATACACTACATACAAGTGTTACTACATACATACACTACAACACTACATACAAGTGTTACTACATACACTACATACACTACAACACTACATACAAGTGTTACTATTTACTTATACACTACATACAAGTGTTACTATTTACTTATACACTACATACAAGTGTTACTACATACTTACATACACTACATACAAGTGTTACTACATACACTACATACACTACAACACTACATACAAGTGTAACTACATACTTACATTACATACACTACAACACTACATACAAGTGTTACTACATACACTACATACACTACAACGCTACATACAAGTGTTATTACATACTTACATACACAACATACAAGTGTTACTACAGACTTACACTACATACACTACATACAAGTGTTACTACATACATACACTACAACACTACATACAAGTGTTACTACATACATACACTACATACAAGTGTTACTACAGACTTACATACACTACAACACTACATACACTACATAAAAGTGTTACTACAGACTTACATACCCTACAACACTACATACACTACATAAAAGTGTTACTACAGACTTACATACACTACAATGCTACATACACTACAACACTACAACACTACATAAAAGTGTTACTACAGACTTACATACACTACATACACTACATACAAGTGTTACTAAATATTTACATACACTACATACAAGTGTTACTATATACTTACATCCACTGCAACACTACATACACTACATAAAAGTGTTACTACATACACTACATACAAGTGTTACTACATACTTACACTACAACACTACATACAAGTGTTACTACATACTTACATACACTACATAAAAGTGTTACTACATACTTACACTACAACACTACATACAAGTGTTACTACATACTTACATACACTACAACACTACATACAAGTGTTACTACATACACTACATACAAGTGTTACTACATACTTACATACACTACATAAAAGTGTTACTACAGACTTACACTACAACACTACATACAAGTGTTACTACATACTTACATACACTACAACACTACATACAAGTGTTACTACATACACTACATACAAGTGTTACTACATACTTACATACACTACATACAAGTGTTACTACAGACTTACACTACAACACTACATACAAGTGTTACTACATACATACACTACAACACTACATACAAGTGTTACTATATACTTACATACACTACAACACTACATACAAGTGTTACTACATACACTACATACAAGTGTTACTACATACTTACATACACTACATACAAGTGTTACTACAGACTTACACTACAACACTACATACAAGTGTTACTACATACATACACTACAACACTACATACAAGTGTTACTATATACTTACATACACTACAACACTACATTCAAGAGTTACTACATACACTACATACACTACATACAAGTGTTACTATTTACTTATACACTACATACAAGTGTTACTACATACATACACTACAACACTACATACAAGTGTTACTACATACACTACATACACTACAACACTACATACAAGAGTAACTACATACACTACATACAAGTGTTACTATTTACTTATACACTACCTACAAGTGTTACTACATACTTACATACACTACAACACTACATACAAGTGTTACTACATACACTACATACACTACAACACTACATACAAGTGTAACTACATACTTACATTACATACACTACAACACTACATACAAGTGTTACTACATACACTACATACACTACAACGCTACATACAAGTGTTATTACATACTTACATACACAACATACAAGTGTTACTACAGACTTACACTACATACACTACATACAAGTGTTACTACATACATACACTACAAGACTACATACAAGTGTTACTACATACATACACTACATACAAGTGTTACTACAGACTTACATACACTACAACACTACATACACTACATAAAAGTGTTACTACAGACTTACATACCCTACAACACTACATACACTACATAAAAGTGTTACTACAGACTTACATACACTACAATGCTACATACACTACAACACTACATAAACTACATAAAAGTGTTACTACAGACTTACATACACTACATACACTACATACAAGTGTTACTAAATATTTACATACACTACATACAAGTGTTACTATATACTTACATCCACTGCAACACTACATACACTACATAAAAGTGTTACTACATACATACACTACATACAAGTGTTACTACATACTTACACTACAACACTACATACAAGTGTTACTACATATATACACTACATACAAGAGTTACTACATACTTACATACACTACATAAAAGTGTTACTACATACTTACACTACAACACTACATACAAGTGTTACTACATACTTACATACACTACAACACTACATATAAGTGTTACTACATACACTACATACAAGTGTTACTACATACTTACATACACTACATACAAGTGTTACTACAGACTTACACTACAACACTACATACAAGTGTTACTATATACTTACATACACTACAACACTACATTCACTACATAAGTGTTACTATGTACTTACATACACTACATACACTACATAAAAGTGTCACTGCATATTTACACTACAACACTAAATACACTACATACAAGTGTTACTACATACTTACATATACTACATACAAGTGTTACTACATACATACACTACAACACTACATACAAGTGTTACTATATACTTACATACACTACAACACTACATTCACTACATAAGTGTTACTATGTACTTACATACACTACATACACTACATAAAAGTGTCACTGCATATTTACACTACAACACTAAATACACTACATACAAGTGTTACTACATACTTACATATACTACATACAAGTGTTACTTAATACACAACACTACATACAAGTGTTACTACATACTTACATACACTACATACAAGTGTTACTACATACATTACTAGCTAGTTACCATGATCTTCACTTTAGAATATGGATCCAAATATTTAGTAATTCCTTTGGAAGTATGTAGTAACACTTGAGTCATTTCTAGTTAGTTACCATGATTCTTACAGTAGTTACTAATGAAAAGCCAATCCTAAAGTGTAGAATTTCACAATCATTAACAAGATATTCACACACACACACACACACACACACACACACACACACACACACACACACACACACACACACACACACACACACACACACACACACACACACACACACACAGGTAGGATAAATATTAAGATCACTGTATGTGGTATTTGGATGGCTGATGACTCAGTGTGTTCCAGTAGTCTCCATGACTCTAGTGATTCGATGCGAGTCCAGAGGAATGCCTGAAAATTGGTCACAGGACGAGTAAGGTCCGACAACTGCATTTAAAAATCCATTTCTTTAAAATTATTCATATAATTAATCGATGAAAAATACAACACATGATATCAATCAAAATGTCGAATATCCTTCTCGATCTCAGTCCTCAGTGCAGTTCCTGTGAGTCAGGCGCTGGCGCTGTGGGCTTCTGTCTTAAAACAATGTTTGAGAAAATCTCCAAGCTCTCTGGCAGCGAGACAGACCACTAAGACCTTTGATTTAATGAGTCACTCACCGAGCTTAAAGCCAGAAATGAAAATATCCCAAACAGCATGCAGACCACTAACCATTTGATAATGGGGTCCAGTCTAACTGAGATGTTTAGATCTTTTGTTCAGTCAGTTTGTGTAGGATGCAAGACGGCTTTTAAACAACAAAATCTGGTTGGGAGTGGGAATTATATGCCTTTTATGTTCCTGTTAAGGATTTTTTAAAAGTCTTCATTCGAGCATTATAAGCCATTAACCAAACCAACCAGCGATGAGGTGAATCACGACATTACACACTTAAATTTGAAAGCAAAAACTATTTCAAAATTAAAAACATGGGAAGATTTATATAGTAACACTTGAAAGCATTAGGACTGACTTTATTACGTCATTCACGTGATTAATGGAGTGGGCGGAGCTTCTTAAGCAGCAATTTCTCTGATTGGTGGAGATTCTCATTGGTAATGTAGTTTTTCAGCAGGAATTCTCCTGTTAAAAAACATTTGAAATTATGCAGGTTAATGGCTTTAACATTGTAGCTCACAGTAAGTCTGTCTGTAACGGTTTATAAGTTAACGTTAAAAATCAATTCTCCGAAGGAGAAAATTAGAAAACATATGACTGCTGAATGCCGCGATTGACCAATCAGAATCGAGTATTCCAGGGAGCCATGTAAAAATGTTTTATAACTGTGAGTGATGACTGTGAGTTTCAATTATTCATGAAAATATAATTCTTTGTAAGGCATACCTTTATAATGCACAAAGGCTTCAAGTAAATTGTAACTCTGTTTTTTTTTAGTTTTTTTTTTAGCAATGTTCTAATGTTAAGGTGAATGAAAATATGCATACATGCTGAGATTTGGCATACGCTTTTTATTTGGTTTGCTGTTGGAATTAAATGTCCCAGCATTCCTGGCAAGGACTTTTACACCCAAACTAAATAACACTGATGTTGACATTGAAATAATACCAAAGTTGACAAAAATATACTCAAAAACATTCAAAATACCAAATTTTATATTAGAACTAAACATTAACGTCAAACATAAATGTGTCAGTTCATTGATGCTGGGGAATTTATGAGAGTTTGAGAGGACAGAAACCTCAGGCAGGAATAGTGTAGTTCGTGTGATTCAAAACCATGTTCCCTTGCTGATTCTCTCTCTCTATACACACACACACACACACACACACACACACACACACACACACACACACACACACACACACACACACACACACACACACACACACACACACACACACACACACACACACACACACACACACACACACACACACACACACACACAGACGCACACGCAGACAGACAGGCACACGAACACACGCACACACACTAGATTAACTCATTTTACACCAGTACCAGGATCTGTTATTTTTTCAGCTCTGTTTTCACTTAAAACCTTAAAAACTCACCGGCCAGGAAAGATTCCAAAAAGCTCAAAATGTCTCTTTCGACCATCTCGAAGACCTCAGCATCTATTCCAGCAAATCTGCAATTCTGTTTCAAAATTATTAGCGAATAAAACCTCAACGAATGATAACTTAGGTCCACTGCATTTACAATGTGTTATATTGCTTGATCCGCAAAAACAAACCTCATTGGCTCTTGCTGAAGCTCAAACGCGCTGCGTAACACGAGAATGATCCTCATTGGCTCTTGCTGAAGCTCAAACGCGCTGCGTAACTAGAGAATTATCCTCATTGGCTCTTGCTGAAGCTCAAACGCGCTGCGTAACACGAGAATGATCCTCATTGGCTCTTGCTGAAGCTCAAACGTGCTGCGTAACACGAGAATGATCCTCATTGGCTCTTGCTGAAGCTCAAACGCGCTGCGTAACACGAGAATGATCCTCATTGGCTCTTGCTGAAGCTCAAACGCGCTGCGTAACACGAGAATGATCCTCATTGGCTCTTGCTGAAGCTCAAACGCGCTGCGTAACACGAGAATGATCCTCATTGGCTCTTGCTGAAGCTCAAACGCGCTGCGTAACACGAGAATGATCCTCATTGGCTCTTGCTGAAGCTCAAACGCGCTGCGTAACACGAGAATGATCCTCATTGGCTCTTGCTGAAGCTCAAACGCGCTGCGTAACACGAGAATGAACCTCATTGGCTCTTGCTGAAGCTCAAACGCGCTGCGTAACACGAGAATGATCCTCATTGGCTCTTGCTGAAGCTCAAACGCGCTGCGTAACACGAGAATGATCCTCATTGGCTCTTGCTGAAGCTCAAACGCGCTGCGTAACACGAGAATGATCCTCATTGGCTCTTGCTGAAGCTCAAACGCGCTGCGTAACACGAGAATGATCCTCATTGGCTCTTGCTGAAGCTCAAACGCGCTGCGTAACACGAGAATGATCCTCATTGGCTCTTGCTGAAGATCAAAGGCGCTGCGTAACACGAGAATGATCCTCATTGGCTCTTGCTGAAGCTCAAACGTGCTGCGTAACACGAGAATGATCCTCATTGGCTCTTGCTGAAGCTCAAACGCGCTGCGTAACACGAGAATGATCCTCATTGGCTCTTGCTGAAGCTCAAACGCGCTGCGTAACACGAGAATGATCCTCATTGGCTCTTGCTGAAGCTCAAACGCGCTGCGTAACACGAGAATGATCCTCATTGGCTCTTGCTGAAGCTCAAACGCGCTGCGTAACACGAGAATGATCCTCATTGGCTCTTGCTGAAGCTCAAACGCGCTGCGTAACACGAGAATGATCCTCATTGGCTCTTGCTGAAGCTCAAACGCGCTGCGTAACACGAGAATGATCCTCATTGGCTCTTGCTGAAGCTCAAACGCGCTGCGTAACACGAGAATGATCCTCATTGGCTCTTGCTGAAGCTCAAACGCGCTGCGTAACACGAGAATGATCCTCATTGGCTCTTGCTGAAGCTCAAACGCGCTGCGTAACACGAGAATGATCCTCATTGGCTCTTGCTGAAGCTCAAACGCGCTGCGTAACACGAGAATGATCCTCATTGGCTCTTGCTGAAGCTCAAACGCGCTGCGTAACACGAGAATGATCCTCATTGGCTCTTGCTGAAGCTCAAACGCGCTGCGTAACACGAGAATGATCCTCATTGGCTCTTGCTGAAGCTCAAACGCGCTGCGTAACACGAGAATGATCCTCATTGGCTCTTGCTGAAGCTCAAACGCGCTGCGTAACACGAGAATGATCCTCATTGGCTCTTGCTGAAGCTCAAACGCGCTGCGTAACACGAGAATGATCCTCATTGGCTCTTGCTGAAGCTCAAACGCGCTGCGTAACACGAGAATGATCCTCATTGGCTCTTGCTGAAGCTCAAAGGCGCTGCGTAACACGAGAATGATCCTCATTGGCTCTTGCTGAAGCTCAAACGCGCTGCGTAACACGAGAATGATCCTCATTGGCTCTTGCTGAAGCTCAAACGCGCTGCGTAACACGAGAATGATCCTCATTGGCTCTTGCTGAAGATCAAAGGCGCTGCGTAACACGAGAATGATCCTCATTGGCTCTTGCTGAAGCTCAAACGCGCTGCGTAACACGAGAATGATCCTCATTGGCTCTTGCTGAAGCTCAAACGCGCTGCGTAACACGAGAATGATCCTCATTGGCTCTTGCTGAAGATCAAAGGCGCTGCGTAACACGAGAATGATCCTCATTGGCTCTTTTCCACTGCATGGTACGGCTCGGTACGGCTCGGTACAGTTCGGCGCGGCATGGCTCAGTTCGCTTTAGCTCGGTTTCTTTTCCACTGCAGTTAGTGCCGCTTCAAAGTGGGTGGGATAATGACTGATCGTTATAGTTTATCCGCTCCTTGGCAACCAACAAGAGGAACGTCTGCGCTTCTCGTCCACTGACCACGATTCAGCCATTTCTTTTTTGGACGTTTTTTTTTTCTTCAAGCAAGTCAAGCAAGTATTTTTAAACAGGTGCTACAGCGGTGGCCATTACTGGCTATTTAAATCTAGCGGGTTTGATGTCTTGCAAATACAATGACGCTGGTAGTGACAATTCTGTCTGTCTGACCAATCAGTGATCTGCAGTGTTTTTACGTCACATTTTAGTATCGGTACGGTACGCTTGGAACCTCAACAGAGGTGGTACCATTTAAAGCGTGTCGAAGCGAGCCGTACCGTACCGTACCATGCAGTGGAAAAGCGCCATTACTTTACTGAGATTTTACTTCTAAATTGAAAAAAATAAACATAAATAGTTGTAGTTTGTCTTTGAGACTGTCTGTACGTTTCAGTGTCTATTATGTACACTTATGTAGGAACACCTACAACTCTGAATAAGATCAGCCTTGTAAAGTTTTATATATTGCGTCTGTATAATATGTATTTAATGTCTATATTTTGACAAAAGGCCAAATTAAAGTTCTTTAACCTCTATATATTGGTGTTTTCCTGAGAGAAAATGAACTAGGCCTGAGTAGTTTTAATGTCCATCATCGTATATGTTAAATCAACATAAATCTAATATGCTTACGTCTACAGCCTATTAAAACGTTTCATAAGCCTCATTTAATATTTAACCAGTACTGGGTCAAGTCACAGCGTATTGATGGTTTTGATTGATCATGATGTGCTGGATATCTTTCATCTGACTGCTTTCTGAAAAATAAAGTAAACTCTCTTTACTGTGTTGCCACTAATAACATATCTGTCAACATGACTTCTTTCGTCAGTCGCTCGCTGGAAGGAAAGGAAGCAGAAAGCGGCCATGCAGGACCGATTTTACTTTTAATATTTCATTTCATAGTGTTTATGACTCAGAACGATGCAAAAGGGCTCATTGACTAGTCATTGCATTTATAAGAAACCATAATGAGAGTGTGAGTAGATTAGAAACACTGGATGATAACTGATTCATTCACATTAAACGATGGACAGATTAAATCAAAGGAACTCAAAGGAATATGCATAATGATATTTTAAACTCCTGTGGTTGTGCCAACAGCTAATTAAAATAAATTAATAATAATATTAAATTAATTCAACATACATTATCTGTCTCAAGTCTCACTATCTCATGCAAATTAATTGTTTGCAAGCATATCTTTACTGCAAAACAAGACTGATTAAAAGATATGTTGTAAATCCCTGAATGTTCACACAAAGATCATGCAATTGCGCGTAAAGCTACCACAAGTTGTCATTAAGCAACAATTGTGTCTGAAGTGTCAATGCACACACGAACAGCGAAGGTTCTGGCGTGTTTGTTTTGTCTGCAGATGAACGCTCTGCAACTAAAGGTTTCACACTTCATTCAGAGCAGCGGTAACCTTCAGCGTCCGCTCGTCACTTCACACACACCCACAAACAAAGCAGGACCGCAGCTGTTTAACCTCCAGCAGAGCTGACAGAAGCCAGAAGATGACGTGACACTCAGAAACACTGGGCCACACCTGCATCTGATGCTTCTGAAGTATTACTGCTGGACAGATTACATGGGCAGGACCTGTTTTCAACACCAGGATTTTAGGTCAAAATTTGTATGAGTGATGTCTGGATGATATTTAGATAATGTATAGTTCAGTTTGATACTCAGAGAGAACTAAGGGTACGTTTACAAAACAACGATATGCTTAAAACAGAAGTTTTTCCAGACGACACAACTGTCAGAACAATCCCTATTCACACGGATCCGCGAAAACGATTAAAAGCGCTGTATTCTGCTGCCAGGCCACTAGATGGCGATGAAACACTATAGATTGAACATTTAATACGCATGTGCATGACATCATCACCTTCAGAGATTCACATTTTTGTTGTTTACATGGAGAGCGTTTAAAAAAAATTGCACTTTGAAACACGTTTTTAAAAGTTTGCGTTTCCAGGCACCCAAAACGCAGTTGTCATGTAAATGAACAGCCAAAACACATACAAAGTTTTACATTTTTCGTTAAAACGGTGGCATGTAAACAGCCCCTAAACCATTCGTTAGTTGATCACACTGTGGCACAATCAAAAACATTTGTTTGTTAATCCGACCAGCCAGACACGGAAACAGCGACTTAGCCAATGGCATGAGTTTGGGGCGGGGCCATCTGAGTTTCTAACCAATGGCAGGGGCGGGGGTGGGGGGGGGGGGGAATAAAAAAAATCAATTTTAAAATGTTTACCTTTAAAAAAAACATTTTTAGTACATATCCTAAAAGTCCTGCCATGCTAAATTAATGAGTTAATGAGTTCTGCATGCCTAAAACAATTTTAAAATGTTATTTAAAATAGCTTTATTGTCGTAACATATACTAACAACATGTTATAATAACTTTGCAATAAGATTGGTTGTGTAAGTTTGGTGATGCCTAAGGAAAAATAATATTGAAAATTTATATAGGATTTAAAAACAGGAACCATATTTGAGTGTAAATGGCTTTGGAAAATGTATGTTTTTCTAGTGCTGGGCAACGATTAATCACATCCAATATAAAAGTATGTGTTTACATAACATATGTGTGTGTACTGTATTAAATATAACTGTATAATTATTCTGTATATATTAATACACACACATGCATGTATATATTTAAGAATTTGTTTTATTTATATATAAAATATGTATATTTATATATAATATAAATTATGTATAAATATATATATATATACAGTATATACAAATAGTTCCTTAATATATATACATGCATATGTGTGTTTTCATATATACAAAATAATTATACATAGCACACACACACATATATAATGTAAACACAAACTTTTATTTTGGATTCGATTAATCGTTGCTCAGAACTAGTTTTTACTTAAAAGTAATTTAAATTAAAAACTAGAAATTAGAAAAGCAGATAACTCAAGCAATGCTGTATTAGTATATCGAAATCATATGATTTCAAAGACTTATTGCAAATGATTTGCAATAGCAATAAATAAGAGCCTCAGATGTACAGCGCCAGAAAGGACTATTGCACGAACTTGGCTTGAGTAACAATGGCCGCCTCTTTATTCTTTATGAACACCAGGACTTTGAGGTGTGATGTACAGCGGCACTGTTGCTGGCAGCTTCGCTTTAATTGCTGGGGTGCGAAAAAGTCTGAATTTAGTTTTTGGTTGGCCAATATTGCACAAAAGGTCCTTTCAGGTAGTCGAATGTATTTCAGAGGGTGAGCTGTCAGATTACAGACAGGAAACGTTTAAGATAAAACTGTATGAATAGTCCCACTATGTAGCATGAGAAGAAAAAGCAACACCCAAGGAACACATGGGTGATCAAAACGTATTTAATATAAAATTGGCTTTGGACCATTTCAAACCACCGTGTGTATGATGACTCTTTCTGGAAATGAAATATGGCATGGTATATATATGATGTAGAGCCTGATTAAACACAGCCATGTGAGCGATCCAGTCCTGAATATGATATGGAAAGCTTTAAAACACAATTATTCTATGAGCTGCTTTGATATGCGATCTGTATTGTGACAAATGGCCCTCTGGAAACATCAAAACTCAACATGAGAGTGAAGGCTTTAAGTTGAAATCTCCACTGTCTCCTTCAAGACATCATTAACGTGTAGAGTCGAACTGTCTGGACTAGCTCAAGCGCAACTGAACTTCTTCTCAATGGGAGATAAAGTTGAGAGCCAACTGCATTACAAATGAGCCTAGTGTTCTGCAGAAGAAACAACGCTATCATTGATGTTTTGCAAATTCTTCTTGACTTCTTCCATTGGCTGCTCCAATCCTGAGAGCTTTTGTCTGCTGTAAAGCCGACTCCTGCCTGGAATCAGACACAAAGAGGCACGAACACACGAGACAAAGCGCTAGTGAAGCCGCAGAGTCTGAGTAAGCCGTGACTAAATGGAGCATGACTCAAACCACGCTCTCTGCCATCATCTGTGACTGTACATGTCAATGACTGACAGATTGCAGAACGCTGTAGGAGAGGTGTTGAAGTCACGTTTACCAGTGTTTTCACCAATTTTTGTGGGCGAAATCCAGTCTTTTTAAAGGCCCACTGAAGTGCATTGGATCGCGCAGCTTTGTTTGATGCGTTGATGTAACTTCCACTGAAACAGGAAGTTAAGGCGGGAGATATTGAATGGCTCCTCCCCCTTTTCAAACAGGCCAATAGCGTTTAGTTTAGCTCACAGACTGACAGCACCATGGAAGCGAATCCGAGCGCTGATGATACGCTGGATTCAATAGTAGAAATTACAGCCATTTCATTCTTAACCAACGAACGGTTGGAAACCGAAATAAAACTCGAACCGAACACACATCTTTAACCCATAATCCTCTGTGACGCGTCAATGCTCGCTTTGGCCTGGTGGTGTTTATAGCAGAGGGGGCGGAGCTTAGATTCTAGAGAGCATTTGATAGGACAGAAGATGTGATGAGAAGTGGTGATGTCATAAAAATCCCTAGCTAACATATTCATACTAAAAGCTTAAAAACATACAATTTGATTTCAGGGGGCCTTCGATAAGAAAGAACGTTAACGTTTCAGAACCGTTAACAGATGCTCATTCAAAGTTACCTGGTCTTTAATAACGTTCTCAAAACACCTGGAACCTTTTGTTACAGAATCTTCAGTAAACATTCAAAAGTAACGATCCCAAAATGAAATGTTCTCTGAACGTTCACACGACCCAAAAAAAAAAAAACGTAAAAAACAAAAAAAAAACGTTTTTGAAAAAAAAAAAATAAGTTTTTGAAAAAAAAATAAGTTTTTGAAAAAAAAATAAGTTTTTGAAAAAAAAATAAGTTTTTGAAAAAATAAATACGTTTTTAAAAAACTGGGCATTTTGAACATTCAGAAATGACATAATTATTGACAATAGACAATTAATCTTTTCGTACCTTTAATGTAAATTAGTCAAGAATTGCTATTGGCGACCCATTTTACATTATTTCCATAAAGTCCTATTTCCGAGTGAATCCCCCTTCACCTTACATTTCATTTTGACAGTGAATATGATTTTGTCACCACAGGAACGTTTTCCAATGATCCTGGATTGTATTTTATCAGAATACAGACTAGATTACGAGGTTTCAGAAATTGGTAGTAATTTGGCTAGCGGCTAACATTCTCTGTATGGAAAAATCAAAGTTCAAAGTCAATGTCATCTTTAAATTTAGACTTTAACAACATTGTATTTTATTTGAGCAAACAAATCTGGTCTGCTTTCAATCAGTCAAGGCTAGTGGAGTCCTCTAGTCCTCAGTAACTTCACAGCGGGCCATTTAGAGGAACACAGAGCCGTAATGAGAGCGTGACTGTGTGTCAACAACGTCTTTAATGTTACAAACTGTCTTTTTAATTCTGCAAAGCCACAAATGTTAGCTTTCTGACAAAACACTATGTGTGGTTCAAGTTCAACCCCCTCCAAACCCCAGTTCAAACAACACACACAGAACAGAGACGTGGATCTCTAAAGCAGATCTTCATCCTGTACTGAAGCCGGAGACACATCAAACCTACAATTATTCAGACACCAGATATAAGTTTTGATATTTTGTTACTAGTGTGTGAGGACACTATAGGTCATTTATGTAAGTGAGGAGAGCTAAATATAGTAAACTGACATATTATACCCAAAAACTCTTCATACAGTGTCTACCAGTGACATTTATACACATTTGTGTCAAAATGATTTGCCACTTTGAGCTGATCATGTTTTCTTCAGTGTTCTTCTGAAACTGCTAATGCTGTTTTTACACACACACTGAACAACATGAAGCATTGCTTGCTCACTGGTGGAGCTAAACTGGTATTATCTAATTGTGTATTAAATTTACCAGCTGACAGATATTCATCATAATTCATGTGTGAGAGTCTAACAGAAGGACGGACAAAACCAGTGAAATATCAGCTGAGTTCATAACTCTGAGTTCTGCTCATGTTCTATTATCATAAACTATAGCGAATAACCTGATGATGTGAGAAATGTTGAAGGTGTCTGAATATATTTAGGTTTGCTTGTATATGCAAGTGTGTGATCATAAACGCTTCTACCTGTGCAGGGTCGAATTAAAGCACTGTTATGGTCCAAATGTCAGATCGTAAGTAATAATTCAACATAATGCAAAGTTTGCATGTTGTTTCTGATGAAGAGAGCCAAACAAAAGGAAGCAGTCACAAATATTTGCACAAACTGATGCAGTTTTTGGTAGGTTTGGTTGTACCTTTGTGTATCACATCCTCTATAAAGGTAAATAACTGTTGTTTACTTTCTTTATACGCGCAAACAAAATATTTCCTCAGCGTGCAATAAAATATTTAGGTCTACCTAAAACCTAGGTTCCCCTCCGTCAGCGTCCCGCCCGCGAGAGTGTTTACAGCGATCACTTAGAGTTGTGTTCCTTACGTGATCGCCTGATACGGATATAACGTTTCAAATCATTCATTTGGGTCAAAGAGTGAATGCTTTATTTGGACTATTAATGTGAATGTCTTTTTAGACGCCGGATGGTTTGTGCCTCGCAAAAGAGCAGGATTTGACCTTTACAGGATCCTTGAGAATTAAATACAGACACTTTCTATCGCAGTCCAAAAGTGAGCAACATCATTAAACATCAGAAATGACTGTATACTGACGCACACTGCAACAACTTTTGTTGTGTTTTGTGCTAGTATATTGCTATGCACAAAAATACTGGGTGAAATACATGTGGACAGAATAACTGAACGCAACTTTTGTGAAATATTTATAACCATAATTTCTCTTTACTTGCCTGAGCTTTTTTGCACTGCATTCTGGAACTGCTATGAAGCAACAGATCCTGCAATTCTTATTTTTTTATGGAATATCGCGGTGTTTATTCAAAATTATTTATGACCAATTTGGCCGATACGATAACTGATAGTTCTTTACACTTGAAAGCCAATAACCGATAAATCCAAATCCAAATTTGTATATAATTTTAAACCTGATTACAAAAACAAAAGTCTCACCATTAATAGCCATGTCACAATTATAATGTTCTCATGATAATGTTATGACAGACTTTAAATGTTGCACTTTTACTGTATTTCCTTATTTGAAGTGATTCCAATCATATTTCAAGCATTTCAAAACCATAATTGACATACAGTGCGCATCTGAAGCCTCTCAGCTGAAGGAAATAATACATTATTTATCGGCTTTAATATATCAGATTTTCTTATTGGGCCGATAACAAAAGCATTAAAAATGAACGTATATCAGCCGATACCGATATTGTGGCTGATATATCGTGCATTCCTAATTGACTCAACCTGTCACTCACATGAGATCGGCCAATAGCAAACCACAACCATCCAATCAGTTCCTCTGATTCCTACATTTCCAATTCCTACATTTGTTCTGGTTCCAGAAGCACAACTGCAGTTTCATGCGGACTTTATTGGGATTCTTGTAGTTATGTTCCCTCATTAAAGACCATACGTGCACAGTCTTGTCTTTTTAAGTGATTTTTAAATACTTTTTTTTTTCTTCAAATCAAAGTTCTCAAAGTTCTATGATTCTCCTCATAGCTGGTTGATTTGGGTCATGAACTCTTTAACAAAAACTTTTTTAAGGAAAAAATGACTGGAAAAAATTCAAGGCTGCTGAAAAAGTGGACAGGAACACCTGCTTTGCTTTACTTTTCTTTACTTTATACTTTATCGTCCCATTCCCGGGAAATGTGTCTTGGACAACATGACACGGCCAGTACACAACTTCGATCACACACAACACAGTACACAGCATACAATAACTAGAACATAACAACATTCCAATAATAAAACTAGCAGCATCCTACATCAATTTTGAAAATCTCTATTTAAAACTTGGCACAAGAGTTATCACGATTAGACTTACACGACCCAATGTTTAACATCATTTTGCGGCCCGTTTTTGAGCGTAGGGAACACACCATCGCCGCTGACTAGATTACGAGTTCTGTGTTCAGTAAAACAGGGAAGTTGGACCCTCAGATCTTGACTTCATTGGGCGTTTTATCTCAGATAAACAGTGCTGGGTGTTTCTGGCGTAGCAGTGGGCCGTGGGAAGCAGAGATCTCGATTGTTAGAGACCCGAGACAGGAGGCTTAAGAAGTTCAAGCCCTCACTATCTGTAAAAACACACTGTGTGTGAGTCAGACGAGGCCGATGTTTTCATCACACATTTAACACTATCAGGACACAGAAGAAGGCGTTTCACTCAAACCAGACGATTGAGAATGTAAATATAAAGGGTTCTGTATTGGATCTCGGGAAACCCAGAGGCGAGAGCGGAAGAGATCCACAGTGTGTGTGACAGACAGCGAGTGCAGGATTACTCATCTCACGCCAAACTGAGTTATCACAGGGAAACACTGCATTCACAACTGCGATGGACTATCCGTCACATACGCTGGCCGTAATGAAGCGTACGATCGGGAGGGGTTTCAATAATAATAAATCCACTAGGGAAACCACTGGAGCATATCAGGGATATTATATTCTATACTGTTTTCTGAAGAAGTTGGGACAAACACACTACTCCGCCATAATTGCGTTTTTAACTAACCTTTATAGTGTGCATCCTGTCACCGTTTAAACTGCCCTGTCAATCATCTTTCACAGTTAAAATCCTCCACATTTAATTCAATTTAATGTCCTACTTTTGGGAGAAATAGAAGCACATTGATCTTTCATACAGAGACTTTAAATGACATATCTTCATAAAAGTCCACAATGCTGTTGCAGATGAAATATAATGTGGATAATATTGAATAAATATTTTCAGCAGGTTAGATACTGTATATTAATCACTCAAATCCTTTATCTAAACCGCTCTACTTAACCGGCAGACTCGCAGGTCCACCATTTTGTAGTTTTTTAACAATTTTTATTGGAGTTTGTACTTCTAATTGAATCCTCGTCCAAAACAAAATATTATCAATTGCATTGATCTGCATTTCGGATTATAACCGGAAAAAGTAGGACATCGGATATCTTTGGACTTCTCATTTCAACATACGGTTTGAGAGGCTCTAATTCTAATTTGAAATACTATTTAGGACAGCTAGTGTGCGAATTGGGATGCAGCAAAAGAGTAACGAGGCAAATAAATGAACAACAGGTGAACATCATCAGTAACTAAAGGAACAAACTGGCACACACTAACTAGGACAACTAACACTGACTGGGAACAAGGCAAACAGAAGACAGAGCATACACGTGACCATATTAAAACTGCACCCAAATCAGGGCTTTTACATAGTTCACTTTTAAAGGCTCTGCATCAAACATTCCAGCAAAAATAGCAATGAAACGTTACAAGAGTAAAACAAACGCTCATGTAAGAGTGGCATACATCTGCAAATTCACATTTAATAATGTGGACACATTTTTGCACTATAAATCAATAAATCCAGAATCAATCATAATATAATCATAATCGATGGCTTTTTATGTGCTGTGTTGTGCTGGGTCTTTCACGGCTATTTAAGAGTTGTTCACCTCTGAGGCTCGTTCCTTCACTCATTTACAGTCTCAGTCCAGTCAATGCAACATTCAGACACACGACTCTCTCGGCACACGGTTCTTCAGTGACCACACCGCCAGCCAAGCTAGTGATTAGATGCTAATTTATTCCATTAATTACAGTCCAGAAAGTAGTGGACCATAATCAGTGCAATGTCAAGCTTTAGTATCAGTATACATTTATAGGCAAGTCTTCATAAGTCTTGTATAGTCTTTAATATCAGTATACATTTATAGGCAAGTCTTCATAAGTCTTGTATAGTCTTTAATATCAGTATACATTTATAGGCAAGTCTTCATAAGTCTTGTATAGTCTTTAATATCAGTATACATTTATAGGCAAGTCTTCATAAGTCTTGTATAGTCTTTAATATCAGTATACATTTATAGGCAAGTCTTCATAAGTCTTGTATAGTCTTTAATATCAGTATACATTTATAGGCAAGGAGTTTTTGACAGCGCCTCGTTTAAAAATGATTGTACACTGCAAACAATTATGTTCTTTCTCAGTGTTTTTGTCTTGTTTTCCAGTAATACGTTACAATAAGGTTTTGTTTGTTAACATAATGAAATGTATATCAACATGTATTACCGAACCATACATTTGTTACTGTATTTGTTCATCTTTGTTACCGTTAGTTAATATAAATCCAGCTGTTCATTGTGTGTTCATGTTAGTTCACAGAGCATTAACTAATGTTAATTATGTGTTAGTAAATGTTGAAATTAACATTAACTAATTTTAATAAATGCTGTAGAAGTGCAGTTAATTATTAATTCATGTTAACTAATGCAACTTTATTGTAAAGTTACTTTTTTTTCCCAGAACAAAATATTGTATAAATACTAAATATTCTTAAATCAAGATACATTTACAGGAGAAGCAAAATAACTTCAAATATTAAGTCTGGATTTTTGAAATTTTTTATCAAAGTTTTATTCTTGTAAGTTTATTTTTCCAAGCCCATTGGCAGATATTTGTTCTTGATTTATGCATAAACTCACAAGTTCGGTCATTTCCCCCCAGTAAACAAGACTTCATATCTTCTGTCATTTTGCTTCTCCAGTAAATGCATTTTAATTTAAGAACCCTTAGATATTTGTGCTGGAAAAAAAAGACAAAAATATTGAGGAAGAACTTACTTTTTTGTGTAGTGTATTGATTGAACAGCATAAAAAAATGCCATAAAAATTGGAAATGCATATTAAACAAGACAAGACACGTTCAATAAGCCATCTAGTAAACCAGTTACTGTATATAACCATATTTAATTACAATTTGGCTTATCAACAATCATTGATAGTCATTGTACATGAGTAAAAATAAGGTAGTTTGATTGAAGATTAAAAAATAGTTTTCAATGATATGAAGATTTACTAATATTTTAAAAGTTATACTGATTTTGTATTATTTTAATGGGTTATATAATCCTGTTAGCTCAACCAAATGTTGCTTGATTTGTGTGTAGTGTTTTCTTACCTGCAGCGAGGCACACCGGGAGAATGAGTCTGAATATGAGTCCACACACCACCTCCGAGGCCATCATATCAGCACAATAATAATAACTGAGATCAGAATTCACAAATCTCTCCAAGTCCAGTCTTTCTGTCGGCTTCGGCCGCAGCACATCCCGGATCCTGGATCAGTCTACAGTCCGCATGGTAAACATCAGTTTAAAGTCCAGATAATCCCGAAGGTTCTGCTTCAGGACTCCTCAGACATGTTTTGATGTTTTGCTCCTCTCCAAACTGGGTTTTGCTCCTCTCCAAACTGGGTTTTGCTCCTCTCCAAACTGGGTTTTGCTCCTCTCCAAACTGGGTTTTGCTCCTCTCCAAACTGGGTTTTGCTCCTCTCCAAACTGGGTTTTGCTCCTCTCCAAACTGGGTTACTCTTACCTGTTGACAGGAGAGATCATGGTGCTTCACGCGCACTGCGAAACATCAACAAGTTGCATATTTATTCGCTCCAAGTTTGTTGGGTTTCCTCCAAAACTGCGTGGCGTGATATTTCACAGTCCCGGGCGATTGTTAAAGGCGTTCGCTCGCGCTTTCCTCAGTTCTGGAGCGTTTAACGCGCGTTTACGCGGCACAGCTGTGCGCACACTGGCATCTGGGCTCACTTTTTCTCCTCCTCAATGAACAGCCTGAAGGACCACCCTGCAAAACTGACGAATAACTCCAGCAGGACTCGAGCACTCATGAAGAGGAGTGTGTGTGTGTGTGTGTGTGTGTGTGTGTGTGTGTGTGTGTGTGTGTTAGTCCCGGAGACGCGAGAGAAACTGACGCGCACGACTTTATACAGGAATAACGAGTGGTTGTAGAATCACACGCATATAAAAATAATAATAAAAAAAGCCATTGCGTATTTCTCACTATTTCATGTATTTATTACAAAGAAAGCTTGAAAAAAGAAATGCAATGTAGTTTACCCAAAGAAAATGTAACCAAAAATCTATTTAATTGTATTTTTATTTCATTTATTAAATGTACATTTATATTTTTAAATATATGGATCGTCAAATATGTCATTACATGATGCATTTGTCGAGTTTGTGAAGTAATATCTGTAATAACTGTTCGAGTCTAATAGCGGCAGCGCCCCCTGCCGAGCGCCGCACTGAACTCCACAACAGCTGACTCGATGTCGAGATTTACATAGGCGTTAATGCAGACACGTCTATGATGTAAACTATTAACTATTGCATAAAAATAAACTGCTAAATATTGTGAAAGACCATTTCATACAACCATGTCTACTCACATGTAGCCCATAAATTAGTAGGCTTGGCTGTTCTCCATATACACACTTTAATATTCACATATAAAACAGCTGTTTTACATTTTAGAAATATTTCATAATATTGAAGTTTATTTTTAATGGAATAAATGTAGAAGATGCTTTTTTGTAAAAACATTATACATCTTACCATCCCAAACTTTTGCATGGCAGTGTGTGTATGCATATATTTATATATATTTTTTAAATTGTCAAACATCAGCCATTTTTTTTGCAGCATAAAGTGTTAAGAAAATGTAATTTTAGCAGGGAGTAAAAGTCAGAAAGCAAGAGCTCAGGGAAGCCAAATGTGCAACAATAGAGTTGATGTTTCATCTTTATATTTCATTCCCAAGAGCTCTAGCATATGAACACAGCCGGACCGTGACACCTTTAGAGATCCAGCGTAATAATGGCATCAGACAAGCCTATTCTATTCCAAGCAAATAATGAACGTCTTATTAGATTCATGAGGCTGAATTACTGAGAAATATCACATTTGAATCCTGAGAAAAGTCCTCTGCTTTTGCTCCCACATTCAGAAACACAGCATGCAGAAAACGGCACAATCATAAGAGTGAATGCGGTTGATTTGGAGTGAATAATGAGCGGACAGCACTGATTTCATCGTCTGCTTTTAATTGGTCACACTGGAGGAACGTGCCCTGATCAAAGTGATCCACACGCAGGAGGAAGTATACGAGCTCCATGCGACTCTACAGAGCCTCCGTCAGCACAAACACAGGGAGTGTGGAACGGGTTTAGCGGCAGTGCGTTCAGAGGGCCATCGTGTATAATATTACCTGCGTATGAACACGTACAACCGGATTCCTGTCATGTTTTCCTTCTAAACACGTTTAAAACAAGATCAAGGTTTACATTTATTCTCTGAACACAAGCTCTAATATCTTATTTCGCAGATCCAGATCAACACTGAGTTTAGCAGTGTTTGTGCACGCGTGACACTCCAAACATCACAATGTCCTGCAGAAGTGTGTGTGTCAGTAATTCACATTAAAAGGTGAAACTAATATATTTAGTTTATATATCTATATACATATGCATGATTATACTTTTCAGAGGGCTGACATTTCTGTAATTAAAATCCTTTTTTTATTGATTTCATGTAATATTCTAGTTTTCTGAGATGTTGAATGTGGGGTTTTCATAAGCTGTGCGCCATAATCATCACAATTATAACTTTTGCACGATATTGTAATTTTTAATGCTAGTTAATGCTCAGTTATTTCATACTTTCTTCCATTGCAAAGTAATAATTCCTGAGTAATGATCTGATTTCACTACTGTAAAAGATTTAAACTCAGCAGAAGTTGGCATGATCCGCGCACTTCCACGGCTGCCCTGTCGAGCGTCCCGTGTTCAGTACTCCTGCGGGGGTTAAAGGGTCAGAGGTTAAAGGTCGTGGCTCCAGTGATTACGGGTTATCTTCGGGACTTTAGGATGTTGAAACGTGTGGATATATCGTTGAAAGGACACTGCAGATGCGCCGTGGCAGGATTGTGGGTTCTGAGGTAGGATAGGGTCAGGGGTCAGGGGTCACGGCCAGGTCGTCGGGGTCACTGTCGTCACGCCCATAGTTTATAGGCTGAAGCTGCTTCACCACATAGTCTGCGATCTCACGAGTCCCAGCGGCCACAACCCTTCTGGACATCAGGTCGAGTGTGTTCCCTGCGACACACACACACACACACACATATCAGGTCGAGTGTGTTCCCTGCGACACACACACACACACACACATATCAGGTCGAGTGTGTTCCCTGCGACACACACACACACACACATATCAGGTCGAGTGTGTTCCCTGCGACACACACACACACACACACATATCAGGTCGAGTGTGTTCCCTGCGACACACACACACACACACATATCAGGTCGAGTGTGTTCCCTGCGACACACACACACACACACACATCAGGTCGAGTGTGTTCCCTGCGACACACACACACACACACACATCAGGTCGAGTGTGT
>CM060639.1:25904051-25916551 GCA_030578275.1 Meda fulgida
ATCAGATCATCATATTCTCCTGATTTCTGAAGGATCATGTGACACTGAAGACTGGAGTAATGATGCTGAAACTCAGCTTTGATCACAGGAATAAATTACACTTTACTAGATATTCACATAGAAAACAGCTGATTTACACTGGAATAATATTTTAGAATATTACTGTCATGGCTTCCCTTGTATTTTTGTGTTATGTGACTTTTATTTTGAAGTGTGTTTTCTAGTTTCTCTTTTTAGAACTTTTTTTCTATAGTTACTGTTGTTTGTAACCATAGTGATTGATTACTATCACCTGTAACTTGTCAGCCCTTGTTAAAGTTAAATAATTTGCTGACCTTTTTCTTTGTTTTCATTTTAAATTGTTTTAGTAATTTTGTAATGTGTTTTTGTCTTCTTTTTTTTTAAATGTGGGTTTAGCTTTAATTTATTTTGTATTCAAGTTATTTATTTATTATTATATTTATTTTTAGTTTCAAGTTTTTTTTATTGATCAAGGAAACATTTTATAGTTTAACAATGGTCTAATCAGCATTCAGGACCGTAACTATGTGCTTTATAATTCAAATCAGCTTTACTTTGCCATTATAAAGCGACAAGTTGATTATCATTTATTGCAAAAAAATAAGTTAAATAATTTGCTGACCTTTTTCTTTGGAAACCTGTAGTCGAACACCATTGCGAAAGGCTCCGTGTCCTTTTCTGGCGGTGTACAGTGTCCCGTCGAAGCAGTGGTAGATCACACCAAACTCCAGCTGACACACACACACACATTTATTATTCACACACACTTTATGCTGTACATGTACATCATCAGGGAGTGAACCAGTCATTGGGATTCATCCGTGCTTTACCTCTTTCCTCACAGCGAATCCGATGCTCACGGCCACCATAGGAAAACTGCAAGCCAAGGATTGTGTGTTGGAAATATATTTCTATGATGATTTAAACACAATAAATGAAGTTATAAATGATGGTACCTGTGCACGAAGTTACAGGTCCCGTCGATGGGATCTATTATCCAGGTCGGGCTGTCGGTCAGTTCACACTTCACTCCGGTGGCAGACGATTCCTCTCCGATAAACCTTTCAGTAACATGTGACACACAAAACATCAACATTACACCAACAGTTATTACTAAAGAATGGTCACACATTAAACAGTCTGTAGTGCCCTTTTATAGAAATCTTCTACAGGAAAACCATTTCAATTTTCAAAACACTTCATTATCATGTTCATATAACCTGATATTTACATGGTACTTCAGTCTTATTATAGAATTATTTAGTATATGTTTTAGGATTATAGTATCAATTTATATGCTGAATTAGCTTTAATTTTTATATTTTCAATTTTTACTTTAATATTAGATTAAGTTTTAGTAATTTTGCCCAGCAGTTTGTCTCCTGTGCCTCCGTCAAGGTGACCAGGCCATTGAGAACTATGTTGAGGAGTAATGTGCAATTTGTCACTAAGTAGATTTTAATGACATCACCCTGAAGGACATTTTTTGTGTGGGTTTGAAGGAACTCATTCGTTCACGGCTACCTGGGGGAAATATCCACTGGTCCCTGGCACAATATATTGACTATGCCCTTTTGTTGAGCAGCTCGTCATTTACTCTGGGCTTTGCAGACGAGGAGCCCCGCAATGCTACAGTACCCTTTAAGCCTGAGTCACTTCACGTTGTGTCTGCCGAGCCTGAGTCACTTCACTTCATGCCTGCCGAGCCTGAGTCAGCTCTGGAAGATGCAGCGCTGATCATATGGGCCATGGCTATTTTGTGTGTGTGGGCAGCACATACATCCGCACCAGGCCGTGAGCCCTCGGCCAAGATGGCCGTCGCCATTCCAGAGTCTCGTCCCAAGATGGCTGCAACGCCAGAGCCCTCTACCAAGAAGTCCAGAGAGGACTCCAGCCCCTGACCAGCGTCCAGAGTGGACTCCAGCCCGTGACCAGCATCCAGGAGTCCAGCCCCTGACCAGAGTTCAGAGAGGACACCAGCCCCTGACCAGCATCCAGGAGTCCAGCCCCTGACCAGCGTCCAGAGAGGACTCCGGCCCCTGACCAGCGTCCAGAGAGGACTCCAGCCCCTGACCAGAGTCCAGAGAGGACTCCAGCCCCTGACCAGCATCCAGGAGTCCAGCCCCTGACCAGAGTTCAGAGAGGACTCCGGCCCCTGACCAGCGTCCAGAGAGGACTCCAGCCCCTGACCAGAGTCCAGAGAGGACTCCAGCCCCTGACCAGCATCCAGGAGTCCAGCCCCTGACCAGCATCCAGGAGTCCAGCCCCTGACCAGCGTCCAGAGAGGACTCCGGCCCCTGACCAGCGTCCAGAGAGGACTCCAGCCCCTGACCAGAGTCCAGAGAGGACTCCAGCCCCTGACCAGCATCCAGGAGTCCAGCCCCTGACCAGAGTTCAGAGAGGACTCCGGCCCCTGACCAGCGTCCAGAGAGGACTCCAGCCCCTGACCAGAGTCCAGAGAGGACTCCAGCCCGTGACCAGCATCCAGGAGTCCAGCCCCTGACCAGAGTTCAGAGAGGACTCCGGCCCCTGACCAGCGTCCAGAGAGGACTCCAGCCCCTGACCAGAGTCCAGAGAGGACTCCAGCCCCTGACCAGCATCCAGGAGTCCAGCCCCTGACCAGAGTTCAGAGAGGACTCCGGCCCCTGACCAGCGTCCAGAGAGGACTCCAGCCCCTGACCAGAGTCCAGAGAGGACTCCAGCCCGTGACCAGCATCCAGGAGTCCAGCCCCTGACCAGAGTTCAGAGAGGACTCCGGCCCCTGACCAGCGTCCAGAGAGGACTCCAGCCCCTGACCAGAGTCCAGAGAGGACTCCAGCCCCTGACCAGCATCCAGGAGTCCAGCCCCTGACCAGCATCCAGGAGTCCAGCCCCTGACCAGAGTTCAGAGAGGACTCCGGCCCCTGACCAGCGTCCAGAGAGGACTCCGGCCCCTGACCAGCGTCCAGGAGTCCAGCCCCTGACCAGCGTCCAGGAGTCCAGCCCCTGACCAGCGTCCAGAGAGGACTCCGGCCCCTGACCAGCGTCCGGAGAGGACTCCGGCCCCTGACCAGCGTCCGGAGAGGACTACGGCCCCTGACAAGCGTCCGGAGAGGACTCCGGCCCCTGACCAGCATCCGGGAGTCCGGCCCCTGACCAGCGTCCGGAGAGGACTCCGGCCCCTGACCAGCGTCCGGAGAGGAGTCCTGCCCCTGACCAGCGTCCGGAGAGGACTCCGGCCCCTGACCAGCGTCCGGAGAGGAGTCCTGCCCCTGACCAGCGTCCGGAGAGGACTCCGGCCCCTGACCAGCGTCCGGAGAGGACTCCGGCCCCTGACCAGCGTCCGGAGAGGACTCCGGCCCCTGACCAGCGTCCGGAGAGGACTCCGGCCCCTGACCAGCGTCCGGAGAGGACTCCGGCCCCAGACCAGCGTCCGGAGAGGACTCCGGCCCCAGACCAGCGTCCGGAGAGGACTCCGGCCCCTGACCAGCGTCCGGAGAGGACTCCGGCCCCTGACCAGCGTCCGGAGAGGACTCCGGCCCCTGACCAGCGTCCGGAGAGGACTCCGGCCCCTGACCAGCATCCGGAGAGGACTACGGCCCCTGACAAGCGTCCGGAGAGGACTCCGGCCCCTGACCAGCGTTAGGGTCACTGAGGCATCTCCTGCACTGCTGGCTACGCCCACACTCCACGGCCCAGGCCCCCCATACCACTGGTGTGAGTGTAACAAGTCTCCAGATGTGCACCTGTGCTCCGGGAATCTGCTTCTGAGGGTGGAGATGATGAGCTCCTCCACCTGCTGATCCGCCTCCGTCACCAGATCTGTGGGAGTGCTTTTACTGTGCACACACTTCTCCTGCTGCACCGCACACGCCACCACCTGACGGAGGACACACACAAACAGCTGAAGGAGGACACACACACCAACATCTCACAGCTGCACTGCACACACCACCACCTGACGGAGGAGACACACACACACCTGATGGAGGACACACACACCAACATCTCACAGCTGCACCACACACCACCACCTGATGGAGGACACACACACACACACCTGATGGAGGAGACACACACCACCTGACGGAGGAGACACACACACACCTGATGGAGGACACACACACCAACATCTCACAGCTTCACCACACACCACCACTTGACGGAGGACACACACAAACACACCTGATGGAGGAGACACACACCACCACCTGACGGAGGAGACACACAAACACACCTGACGGAGGAGACACCCACACCAACATCTCACAGCAACACCACACACACCACCACCTGACGGAGGACACACAAACACACACACACCTGATGGAGGAGACACACACCACCACCTGACGGAGGAGATACACACACCTGACGGACAGCACTTACAGCACACACACTGACTGACAGCACTTACAGCACACACACACACACACACACACACACCACCACCTGACGGAGGAAACACACACACACACATCTCACAGCAGCACCACCACACATTACACCATTCTCAGTCAGCGAAATAATGCTGGAACTAATTATTAGATTAAAATTTTTAATCTTGTCTTGGGAACATACTGAAATAACTTTGACAAACTAAAATTATTAAAACTAAAACTAAAATGTATTAAAACTCTATAAAAAGAAGTTGTATAGAAATATATTAAAGCTATATATTAACACCACCTAATAAAAACACCTGACTGACAGCACTGCACACACCACCACCTGACAGAAGAGACACACACCACCACCACACCACCACCTGACGGAGGAGACACACACACACCTGACGGAGGAGACACCCACACCAACATCTCACAGCAACACCACACACACCACCACCTGACGGAGGACACACACACACACACACCTGATGGAGGAGACACACACCACCACTTGACGGAGGAGATACACACACCTGACGGAAGAGACACACACACACCTGACTGAGGAGACACACACACCTGACTGACATCACTGCACACACCACCACCTGACAGAAGAGACACACACCACCACCTGACGGAGGAGACACACACACACACCTGACAGAGGTGACACACACACCACCACCTGACGGAGGACACACACACACACACACACACACACCTGACGGAAGAGACACACACACACCTGACTGAGGAGACACACACACCTGACTGACAGCACTGCACACACCACCACCTGACGGAGGAGATACACACACCTGACGGAAGAGACACACACACACCTGACTGAGGAGACACACACACCTGACTGACAGCACTGCACACACCACCACCTGACAGAAGAGACACACACCACCACCTGACAGAAGAGACACACACCACCACCTGACAGAGGAGACACACACACACACCTGACAGAGGTGACACACACACCACCATCTGACGGAGGACACACACACACACACACACCTGATGGAGGAGACACACACCACCACCTGATGGAGGAGATACACACACCTGACGGAAGAGACACACACACACCTGACTGAGGAGACACACACACCTGACTGACAGCACTGCACACACCACCACCTGACACAAGAGACACACACCACCACCTGACGGAGGTGACACACACACACACCTGACTGACAGCACTGCACACACCACCACCTGACAGAAGAGACACACACCACCACCTGACAGAAGAGACACACACCACCACCTGACAGAGGAGACACACACACACACCTGACAGAGGTGACACACACACCACCATCTGACGGAGGACACACACACACACACACACCTGATGGAGGAGACACACACCACCACCTGATGGAGGAGATACACACACCTGACGGAAGAGACACACACACACCTGACTGAGGAGACACACACACCTGACTGACAGCACTGCACACACCACCACCTGACACAAGAGACACACACCACCACCTGACGGAGGTGACACACACACACACCTGACAGAGGTGACACACACACACACACACACACACCTGATGGAGGAGACACACACCACCACCTGATGGAGGAGATACACACACCTGACGGAAGAGACACACACACACCTGACTGAGGAGACACACACACCTGACTGACAGCACTGCACACACCACCACCTGACAGAAGAGACCCACACCACCACCTGACGGAGGTGACACACACACACACACACACACACACACACACACACCTGATGGAGGAGACACACACCACCACCTGATGGAGGAGATACACACACCTGACGGAAGAGACACACACACACCTGACTGAGGAGACACACACACCTGACTGACAGCACTGCACACACCACCACCTGACAGAAGAGACCCACACCACCACCTGACGGAGGTGACACACACACACACACACACACACACACACACACCTGATGGAGACACACACACACACACACACACTCAGTCAGCGAAATAATGCTGGAACTAATTATTAGATTAAAAATTTTAATCTTCTCTTGGGAACATACTGAAATAACTTTGACAAACTAAAATGATTAAAACTAAAACTAAAATGTATTAAAACTCTATAAAAAGAAGTTGTATAGAAATATATTAAAGCTATATATTAACACCACCTAATAAAAATGACAAAAGCACATAGCCTACAAAATTAATAAAGCTTAAATGCTCTACTATAATAAATATAGCATATGCTATAATAAAGCTATACTTATTTATATTTAAATGTATAATAATCATGAACTACTTTTGTTATTATTTATAATAATTTATATTTAATAATAATATACTATTGTTATTATAATTACTTGTATAAATGTATAATCATTGATGATAATAATAATAAAAATGATAATATTGAACTACTTTTGTTATCATTATTTATATTTAATAATAACAACAACAACAACAACAACAGACTATTATAACTAATTTTTTATTATTTATATGTATTGACAAAAACAACAACAATAATAATAAAAAAATAATAATAATAATGATGATGATGATGATAATAAGTATTGTCCTAATGCTTCTACACAGGTTACATTAGTCCACCCTGGATCAGATAACAGGCTTTATCAGGTTTATTTATATAACAGGTAACAAGAAAATATCATGAGTCGAACAGATCCTATAGTTCATTCTATTTATAGTGCTTCGACTATTACAGGTCTCAATACTGATTCATACAAGTTCTGTTATAATGCAGTATTTGTGTTGGACTTGTTAACACAGTCGCGTGTCAACATGCTGATTCAACAACAAGGAAATACCGGGTAAAAACAGTGCAGTGTTTATTATCTGTACAGCACGTCCTTTAACGTTTCAGCATTATAACTGTTAGCTGGATATGATTGTTATGAATTAACATAATTGTACCTGCCCGGCTCTGCGCGCGACCCGCACTGCCTCATCCAAACACTGGGCCCAGTCCTCCATCGGTAACACGCGTCACGGGAATCCGTCAATCCGTCGCGTCAGCGCATCTCCCGCCTCTCTCCCGGTGCTCTGAGGTCCGGTTCCGTGTTCACGGGCGAGGCCTACACGACACATTAATGACCGCTAATCGATCAAATCATCACCGCGGACCCGCAACCACCCAGGATCACTGGCGCTTTAAATAGCAGGACACTACTGATACATACGCGCTAATTCTGTAGATTTAATACAGATTTTATCAGTTTACGTTTTTAGTTCTACAATATGTTACACCTATTTACCAACAGATACATGTATGTTAATATTAATAATAATAATTTTTAAAAAGCAAAACCAAATAATGTGTTTGATAAGCTCAAAACAATTACATGACGTCACGCAGCAGAGGGCGCCAAAACAAAGGCCATTTCCATAGAGCTTTTCATAGACTGTAACGGTTATCAGGAGCGTCAATCGTGCAGCTTTTTGTATTGTCATTTTTTAAAAGCTGTATGTACATTATATCACTAAACGCTGCTGTGAGGGTGATTCTAATACAGCGGCTATGGTGGGAGTAATGGTAAAAATGACATCTTTCTTTATTCTGACTGCCATTATCAAACTCTCAATTGTATTTTTTTTTTCTTTTACTCTTTTTGAAAGTTGTGAAAACACTGTTGCTGGGGTTTCTTTTGCTATTTGAGGAAATGGGAACACACACACACACACACACACACAAATAAAAATAATTTAATGTAGTCATAAATTAATTGATAGTCTCATTCACCACCACAGAAGTTTACCCAACCATGACGACTTCCGCTTCCGAGAAACACGGAAATGTGAAAAGGGTCTCTTTTGTTTATTTGTTTGTGAACTTCTACTTGGTTTTTCAAAGTCAAACTAAGCTGTGTTTTTGTCACGGTTCCCACACCATGCCTAACCTCAAATTCAAGGACCTTTCAAGGACTTTCCAGGTCCAATACCCTCAAATTCAAGGACTTAATATGATGACACATTTCAAGAGAGAGCAAGGTGACATCATTTCCAGCCTATATTTGCAGTGTTTCACGGTGTGTCTGCGAAACGTTGAGGTGTCATCATAGAAGTTTGGTGCACATTTGAACGTCATGGCAAAGTACAACACGAAGTACCTAATGCGGGAACACTTAACGTAATGCGTAAATGCCCGTAGCTAACGTAAATCAAGCAAGCTAGTATGCATAGGCCACTAAGTGTTGGCAACCACTAGTTGGATATCCCAACTACGCTTCGCACACTACACAGAAAAAGCGGTCGCGTGTGTGAGCCAATCAGAAATCTTGCTGGCAGCTCTCAGCCAATCACGCGAGTTAAGGGAGGGACTATATGCTTGAGTCGAAAAAATCGTTTACTGCAGCTTTAATGTTGTATATTTAATTAATTGAGCTGTTGTAGTTTGAGATAATTTGTTACATTTATCCTCTGGTTTTTATACGCTTATAGTTTTTAGCAAACAACTGTCTTTAGACTTGAATTGCCAAATAGATTACATATATATATATATATATATACATACTGTTAAATCGTATTATTGAACAAATGTTACAGTCTCCACCAATTTTACACCTTGTGTTCAGGTGAACAGTTGATTGTGCATGACATTTATTTAGATTCATAAGTATTAATAATAATAAAATAATCATCATAATAATGAGTGGCCTTCAAGACAATATTTATTTACAGCATCAAGACAGTCACTTGGAAATTTGTTGCCATTAAAATATTCTTTATAGTGACAAATCAATTTACAGTTATAACTCTAACATGAGTTAAAATAAACTCACAGAAATACATTTTCTTCATATATATGTGTAAATGTGTTATTGCTGTGGAAATCTTTACCCAGGAATGACCTGAACATACAAAATGGCTTTTTAAACATGACACTGAAATACTCTTAATATAAAATTAGATTAATTTACATTTAATTCTGCTTGCCTCTGGATTGCAGAAAAAACAAACATTAATTTTGTACAAACATAGCAAGGGCAACCAGAAGACGACATCACAAGAAACGTTTATGACCCTCCTCATCAAAATCTTGAAGCATGGCACCAACAGGAAGTGGACAGAACGAAAGAGTGCGAGAGCATCCAGCACGGCTCCGTCTTCAGGAACACAACCATGTAAAGATAAAGCAGCACAAACAGAGAGAACGGACACCAACAACATGTTTGGCTTACAGGTTCGGATCACGAGGAGAGGGAAATCAGCTGTAAAAAATGATCAGTTGACTTCACTTATTTCTTTGTAAACCCGTTGCCTTAAAATTATGAAGTAAATAAACGTCATGCTTAAAGAAAAAAAAAAAAGTAATGTGGGATTATCAAGTTGACAATTTTTTCAATTAAGCATTAAGTTAATTTACTTAAAATAAATTGTAAACCCATTGCCTTAAAATTATGAAGTAAATAAACTTGAACTTGACAATTCCACTACTTATTTTTTTCCATTACTTAATTTTAAGGGAACGGGTTTCCTCAATCTTTTAAGTAAGTGAACCGAGCAGTTTTCACAGTGAGGAGACGAGTGTGTGTGTCAGTATATGAATCCCCCGGGAAGCGTGGAGAAGGGCTCCTGGAACTTGAAGCATTTGGAGATGGCCTTGGGGTCGGGGGTGTATGAGGCCATGACGAAGAGCTCCTCCTCCTCTTCATCATCAGGGCTGACGGGCTCACAGAGGCTCTCCTTCAGGTCCTGCTCCTTCAGCAGAAGCCACTGGTGTTTGAGACAGTCTTCTGCGGTCGCTCGGCTCCTGCACACACAACATCAGCGTCAGAAACGTCCGGAGTTCAGTTTTAGTTCAAAATAACCCAACTTAGTGACCCAATACGTGTAACCCAACGTTTTGTTTTTACTAGAAACAACCTTCACATCATGCATTGAAGTTTCACATGTACTGCATGTTTACTGTTAAAACAACTGGCAGTTTATTAAGATTGCTTTTTTTCCCCTTTTATCTAATCAACATTAGTTTTAATTTGTGATCAATGTAAAAAAAAAAGAAAGAAAAAAAAGTGGAATCATTTTATAGGGAAAACAATATTAAAATTTCAACCTGATTGATTAAATTGCAGATATATACGGTTCACTTATCTTAAGCGATTGTATCTCAGAGGAAGTCTGATAGCACTGCAGGACTAGATTACAGCCAACTATTTAAATGCTGAGCGAGCGATCTCATTGGCTGCAGGATCAGCAGAGCCAATCAGCTTGAGCCATGAGCATCAGTCTGAGCCCTCTCGAGTGTCCTGACTGAACTAGATATTCGTTTAGAAGCGCGGGTCTCACTCAGGTTCTTTGATGAGCAGGGACTTGATGAAGTGGACGGCGGATTCGTCCAGCGTCTCGAACTCTTCCTCGGTGTAGCTGACGTTAATCTGAGAGATGTTGAGGAACGTCTCCTGCTTATCGTCGCCCAGGAACGGAGAAACACCCGTCAGCATCACGTACACGAGCACACCGATGCTCCTATCAGAGAGAGGAGAGATGATGATGATGATGATGACACTTCCTCAGGACGTCCTACATATAGATTTTTCTCAAAGCAGTATTGTTGATAAAAGACTTTAGGTTACAAATGTTCTTGCAGAATATATCCTGAAGCCGAACAAACCACCAACACTTTCAACAATGAACACAGCGTTTGTTTCGGAGGAAATCCAGCACTGGAGGACAGATCATAAGCGTGATGTAAACACCAGAAAGGTATCCACTGTGCTCATGACCTCCAGGAACATGGTCACTCACCACATGTCAGTTGCTGTGCTTATTGGCTCATAGTTCAGGACTTCTGGAGCTGTAATGATAAAACATAAATTCAGTCGTTTGTCCAAACAGTCTTAAAAATAAAGCTTCTTTATTGGCATTGAGAGCCTTAAACTAAAAAACTGAAGAAAGAATCTATCGATGTTAAACTAAGAAAAAACAGGTTTTTCTCTACTAGAGCAGGTTTTCCTGCTGTAATGTTGATTATTCTCCTCATATTCTCCATTGTTGCGGCTCCTCTCTCTCCAGTCTGTCAGTAACGCTCTGTTCACTTCCTGTCTCTATGAAGCCCCTCCTCCTGAAAAGCACACTGTGCTCTGATTGGTCGGCTGGAGCAGTGTGCTGTGATTGGTCGATCGGTTTGGTTTGGGAGATGCCCCGCCCCTTCCCATAACCGCCAGTTTAACACACTACTAACTAACTCAACCAGGCCCCGCCCCTTTATTCTGCGTATGAATTATTATAATGAGGAATATTGTGGCGTGTTCCTGGAAAAACTCAAGATACACTGGAGAAACACTGACACTGATATAGAGAAGACCTGGAGCTTGTTCACGCTCAAACAGCAACAGCACACACTAAACACAGGTGTAAAAAGCATAACATGAACCCAAATTGGTTCTTTAGGAAACACCCTTAGGAACCTTTATGTTTAAGAGTGTAGTGTGTGTGCATATGATGCCTGAATATGATTGGTGCCCACCTACATACTCCGGTGTTCCCATGATCTCCCTGATCTCGTGGCTGCTGCTCACCAGCCTCGACAGCCCGAAGTCCACCAGCTTTATGTGTCCGAGAGGAGACTCGCCGCTGAGGAGGATGTTCTGAGGCTGAGGAGAAAACACTCAACTGTACAGTAAAGCTGCGCTGCATAATTATAATGGAGGAATAATTATATACTTTCAGCCCTGGTGTAATTACACACTTGTAGCGCTGGTGAATAAAGCAGATGTATTTAGCCCACAAAAATGTCCACTTCATCAAACACAGCCCTGACACCCTCTGGAGCTCTTAGGATACATTTTAGTTCATGTTTTTTATTTAATATTTTGTGTTTTTATGCTACTAAATTATATTACGCAGTAATATAACCTGATTTTTTTTCTAACTTAAAGTGTGGTAAATCATGAATGCTTTAGAGCACAGACGACACGTGGAAGATTATTGTTGAAGTGAAAAAAAGTTTAAAAAGTGAACTTAAAAAAAGTTACAGAATTGTATGTTTATTGTTACGAAAAATGAGCAAAAAAAAATCTGAAAATCAAAGCCATAAATCTAAACGAGTTTTGAGGCTGGTATGTGAGTGAATGAG
>CM060639.1:25921551-25991551 GCA_030578275.1 Meda fulgida
GCACACGTTGATCTGATTGGTTACAAGGTCGTTTGTGACGTCAGAAACACCAGCGATTTCACATTGTATTAATGACTCAGAATCACAGTACGCTTGCTTTATTACAGTGAGTGAGTCCGAGCGGCAGCTGTTTATCACTGGCGTGGACTCAAGAGCACCAGCTTTAGTTTAATAGTCATGTTCAGTATGTACAGAATTGCACTTATTTGTGTCCGTCTGTTGTGCCACGCTACCATTCCCACCAAGCTAACTAACTGAGCTGTAGCGCCTATACTGTAAAACCTCCAGACCTTTCAAGTTAGGTGAGATGATATAGCATCTATAATGCGACGTGTTCATGAATCAATGCCAGTGGAATCACAATTCGTCATTGATTTTCTGCTAATTCCACAGCACACACAAACGAGTCGAGGTTTGCTATTGTCAATGCTCAGTGTTTCCCAGTGGCCAATAGAGCCAGCGCCGACTCCTTCACTTCGTTCTTCTAACACATTTGCGACCCATCCAGGACTCAACAGCGCGAGCATTTCACTCGCACACGACTAAACATCGATGTGTGTGAACTGTAACATGTTTAGGAGAGTGTGCACATAAAAGTCCCTGCAGATCTTTAAAAAGCCTTGCATTCAGTTAGAAGTATAGGTAGCACTTTACCATAAGGTTCATTAGTTTACGTTAGTTAACATGAACTAATAATGAACTGCACTTATACAGTATTTACTAATCTTTGTTAATGTTAACATTTACTAATACTTTATTAAAATCTTGTTAACAATAGTTAATGCACTGTGAACTAACAAAGAACAGCTGTATTTTTATTAACTAACATTAACAAAGATTTACAAAATACAGTAACAAATGTTTTGCTCATGGTTAGGTCATGCTAGTTAATTCATTAACTAAATGTTAATTAATGAACCTCATTGTAAAGTGTTACCGAAGTCTCTTAATGATCTTAAATTATATAACAAGTCCTCATTGTCATTTTACGATGAATGTGATTAAACTTCATTTAAACTTGTTCACGTAAAGACTTTTGCTTGTTCTAAAGGCTCACGGTTTCAGATCAGTTCACAATCAATGAATACTGCGCATCAACGCCAATATATTGCTTATGATGTACTGTTAATGAATTATGACATGTTTGTAGTTTTACAGTTTGTTCTATTTTAGGTGGTTTTAGTGCATATTTTATCTCACCAATGTTTGAATGAGAAGTTGGGAGTAGTAAAGATATTTCAAAATAAGAGTCTCAGGCTTGTTTATAATTAAAAGTCCCACTGAGAGGGTTAATAACCACTCCGGCCTCGAGTCCCACGGAGGAACTCTGGGAGGATAAGAGGAGGAGGGATGAGACTACGTTGGCGTTTTGTTTTCATTTAGTTGTTTATGTTTATTTTGTGGTTAGTTACGTTTACCGTTCGCCAGTTCCCGTCTCGTCCTTCCCTGAACTTAAACACAATATTTTCTAGTTATTGTTGGCCACAAAAACTGTATCTGCCAACATTTATAATAACACACAACTATTCTAATAAATACAATTTGAAGCAGAAATATGTAAAAACCAGGGGTGCGGGATTATATCTTCTACCGATTTGCATCGATTCACAGATTTCAAAAATCGATTTTCTGAAGTGTTACACTTCTTTAACTTGCAGTACTAAAAGTTAATTACAGTTATTGATATTAATCACAATAAGGTGCGAACAAGGACTCAATAGATACAATTTGAGTTTATTTAATTTGTATATTTTGTCTATTGTATTTGTCCTATTGTTTGAAATTAGCTTTGTTCCTAATTTTAATTTTAAAAAAAATAAAAAATTGCATGCCTACCGTAGTCATAAAAGGAAAGTAGCACAAAACAGTAAACTACAATTAAATCTATGCATATATCGAATCGAAATTGTATTCAGAATCTAAAATGTATTTTGAATCGAATTTTGACCTCAAGAATCAATTTGAATCGAATCGTGAGGCACCAAAATATTCCCACCCCTATTAAAAACCTAGTGATTTTTTTGTAAATAAAAATAAGTAAATAATTTCCTTGTATCTCAAATGATTTGATAATTTTTTATTGTGCACCCAAAAGTTCTTTATGCACTCCTACATTTTTCAAAGTAGAAATTTTCAAAGAAAGTAAGAATCCAAAACGAATGCCAAAAATAAGACGGTTCTGATTGTAGTCAGCTTAAAGGGCATTTGTTTTATAACATCAAGTTGACTAAAATGGGAAGAAAACCAAATAAATTTCAAGGATCACATTTAATTCAGTAGGATATTTTTTTCTTCTAGACTTATTAAACTGTCTACCGCAGTCAAATATGAAACGTACACAAAATAATTACATTTATGCACATAGTGAATCAAATCCTGACCTCATGAATCAATTTGTGGGGTACCAAAAGATTCCCACCCCTATTAAAAACCTAGTTTTTAAACCTAGTGTTTTTTTTGTCTTGTTTTCAAAATAAGTAAATAATTTCCTTGTTTCTCCTTGTATCTGAAATTATTTGATACATTTTCATTGCACACCCTAAAATCCTTAATGCACTCCTAAATGTCTCAAATTTGGAGCACTTGAGCTCCTTAGGGAAAAAAATAAGAATCCAAAATGAATGCCAAAAATAAGATATGCTGTAGCAGGTGCAGGGCTGATATGCATTCATTGGCGAATGAGTGATTGCTTAAACCAGCACTGTAGGCAGGTCTTCCCAACCCTCGCTCTGGAGATTAAATCCATAGAGTAGTTATTCGTCCCCCTCTCTCTCTCTGGGCTCACGGCCACGGTCCGGCTGTTCACGTGCCGGAGCCGAGAGCATTGACATAATGAACTCCCAGCTGGAGCTCTCGCTCAACGAGGCCACGTTCCTGAGCCGAGCCGCATCGAGCTCCCGGGATCCCCGGACTCGCCCCAACAGATGAATGAATAAACCCTCTATCTCTCCAGCCAGAGCCCTTACAAAACCACATCGCCTCCTTTACCCCATGCCCCGAAATATCCCTCGCCCGAGGGAAGACGGACAGAAAGGAAAAATCTGTTGATTACAACTGGCTCTTTCTGGAGTTCACTTGCTCATGAAAGAGGGAAATTCATTACGCTCTACTTCCCCACGATTGAAAGAGCACTAAAAAGAGTAGGATCATCATGGCGGACAGTCGGGGGACAAAAGGGCTAATTTCAGGCACTTTACTCACTGCTTTTCATATCTTGCGAACATAAGGCCCTGATATACTTCCAGTGAAATTGAAGAATGGACTGGTGTGACGAACAAAATCAGGCCAAAATAAAGTTCGCCCCGGCTGGTAAACACGTTTGAACTATAATTGGTCCATGCTGATGATGCGTTGACGTGTCAATCTTCTCCGGTTCACTTCTTCTGTTCAGGCCGTCGAGGTCAGACGCGAGCAGAAACAGGGAGAGCTGCTTTATAGTGGAATCTGACGTCGTAATTAGGTGTTCAAGCACAAAGTGCTGAAAACTTATTGTAATTGTAAGGATTTGTCAAACAGATTGTGCAGACCAAACCGTACTACTAGAATGTGTTCAATTGTGGTAAACCATACTAGAACTTGGTATATCATGGTAAACTATGGTAAATCATGCTAGATTCATGGTAAATCATACTGGAATCATGGTAAATCATGAAAAATCACACTTACATGTTGTATATCATGCTAAATCATGCTAATACATGGTCTATTCCATCTATGATGTCAGTGGTTAAATGCTTGCTACATAAAACTTAATGTCTTTTGATGCTTGTGTGCTTAAAAATCTTAACTGCCTCAACTGCTTGAACACCGCTAAATGCTGCTTGCAGCTTTAATTCTAATCGAAACAGCATAATCACTGGTCAGGTATTTCAAACTTCTTTCTGCCCCAAGTGAAGGACGAAAAGAGCTTGGCCTTGAGTATTTCAGGGTCTTTACCCCTAATACGGGCTCAGGAATGAGACTGGAGGTTTAGGACGAGGGAAGCGCGGTAGCAAATTAAGGAACAATTTAAGAGAGATTAAATACTAATCCCAGAAACAAAAAGAATATAATCCTTCCAAGGCAACACAACTATCTTTACAATGCAGGGTTACTAGCTTGTTAATACAAACAGTTGTAGACCAAGTCTGACTAATTAGTTTTCACTGTTTACTAAAAGACGACCTAACATGGCCTATTCGGACAGGTTTATAGACCTCATGTGAATTCATCTGGAAAAAAATGCTTGTGCGGGTTATTGGGGTCAAAGTTGAGAATTTGCTTGACCGGCAGCTTGTTTTAGGATGCTAATCTGCCGTTGTAATCTATTATCTGCCTAATGGCCCCTCCGACCCCCCGGGGTCTTGGTAAGATGTGGTCAAAGCAGATTTACTGCAACATATTAAGGCAATCAGGATGACAACTATCGTCTAAAACAGGCCGTGGTTCTTATAGTTCATCAATGCTTGATTAAAACACAGTTTTAAAATATGATCTTTCCCATTCTGGCAACCCTACCTTGTAATTTGCAATGGCTGGACACTCAGGTTGCTTCTCTATACAACCAATCAAAGGCAGACACGTGTGTGCGGTTGGAGTCGACCTGATTCGACACAGTTATGTTCGCTCTACATGCACCGACTGCTCCAGTTATATCTATTTGGAAGCAATTTGACTAATCTAGGCTGTGTGTGTGACTTAGCGTGCATCACAAACTGTATTGAGTATTGCTGTTAATAGGATGGGTTTGTCGGGCTGTGACTTTACGTTCGAAAATCGATTGCACAATCGATTGGACCAACCAACACAAGTTTCGAAAACGAAAACAGGGAATCAATTTTGACACTCTTTTTTTTTAATTACCAAAAGTTGTTTTAGTTGGACAGATCAATACAGTACACAGAACTCGTAGGATGTTGGAAAATAACAATGTCTTTTCTGTTAACCAAATGCTTTTTAATATTCGCTATTACTTCAATGCACGTGAACAAGCGCGCCGTTATTTGTTGCATAGTGACCTGTGTTCAAGTAAGCCAGAAATGAGCAGATTCTGCGCAATACGTTGTATTTAATATATCATGATAACTCACGAGTTGCATATTTGCGCTAAATCCGCGCAGATTTGGCTACACGAACTCCCGCAGAAAAGTGAGTACACAGAAACACACCAAATTGGCTCGTGATTTGACAGCGTTTCCCGCCAAAGTTATTTTTTACCCGCGTTTGGCGGATTGGCGGGTGTTAATTTCAAACCCTGAATATTGCACGCCTGTTTTTCATTGAGCACGAAACCTCACGCCAATAAATCATCAGAAATATTGCTGACTTGTGACTCAAGCGCACTCTTTACGTTCGTCCGAATGCCGGTTAGTTGTCCGTGGATTTGCCTATATTTGTTTTTGAAAATGGAAACGTCTTTAGACGAGGAAAATCGATTTTTACAATCGATTCATTGAACACTTATATCTCAAAAATCGAACAGGATTTTTTCACAAAAGTGACAGCTCTATGGGTTTGTATCGACTCCTGAAATTTGCTAGGGTTGTAACCATAAAAAAAAAAAAGGACATGTGACACCATGAACACAAGTTAGGTTTTCATCATCAGCATACTGTGCACTTGTAGCAAGGTTTATCTATCAGTGCATCATTTATATGCTCAGGTCACGTACCGGTATGTGCCTTGAATGTTTTTGCACTGATCAGTTTGTCTCCAAGGTGGCAACACTGACTGACCCTTTAAAAAAAAAGAAATGGATGAGACAACAACAAACTACTGGAGACGGCAACATTAGACGATGGCTTGTGTGAGGTGTACCAATTCAATTGATACTGTACACACAACTCTAGTTTAAACAAGTACCAAAATATTTTTCGGTCATAACTTTTGGAGAGAGAAATAGCAGATACTGGACCAGGATGAACATTTAATTGCATGTGTTGACCAACTGTGTTTGTGCACACTTTCAAATTGAGTATGTTTTGATCGTTAAGAATAAGCGTTTGCATGAAAACTGAAGCGTACTTTAGGCTTTGGATTTTGGAAATGTGTGCAATGGCCAGCACCACTTTTGCAAGTTACACTAATAACATCAGTCTTGCTTTCTAAATGCATGAAGAAACTGTAAAAAGTAGTCATACACGCAATGAATTCTGAACAATGTTGGCAAAAGTGGTATAAAAAAACCAACTGATTTTTAACAATGCTTTCTGTCAAATGCATGTGAAAATCCCCCATGTTTGGATCCAGCTGCTCGTGAAGGAGGGCCGTGTGGGCCGATGAGGAGAGATCTGAACCCAGTCCAGCTGTGCACATGCCATTCACAGTCGAGGAGAGGAACGGACCTCGAGCGCAGAGATCTCCTCGAGGCGAGCCTCTCGTCAATATGTTCAGGCGTGCTGCAAAATCATCAACTCTTGCTCATCATAGGATTTCTGCTTCTCTTGATTAATTAAGGATATTTGTCTGTGAAAAAATGTTTAATTTTCACTACCTGGCATAGCTACCAAGCTTTAATGTTTAACCTCCCAAATCAGTCTCCCTGTGGTCAATAATTTTATCCCTTAAAACTCATCTTTGATCACTAAAAATTACCTATTTAAAATTTTTTTCCTTGAAAAAAAAATGCCTTAAAATATCTTGAATGTAACTCGACACCCTCGCCTCATTTAGTATATACGGCTCTATGAATATGCAAACGAGCCCCGCCTCCACTCACTCAGAGATCCACTGGTTGACGATCACACGTTGATCTGATTGGTTACAAGGTAGTTTTTGACGTCAGAAACACCAGCGATTTCTCTAACTTGAATTTCACTGGTTTAGCTTTTGAAGAAGCTTCTTGTAACGTTTTCATTAATGTAAAAAGTGTCAATTTATATGAGAAATATAATCCATCAGGAATCTAGATGAGGTCAAATAAACCATGCAAGTTGATGTTCCCTTGATTTGTGCAATAATACTGATTAAGTGTAAAGAGAAATGTCTAAAATGACAATAATCGTGATTATAATTTTTGAGCAAACTAATCGTGATTATCAGTTTAACTATAGTCGTGCAGCCCAAACTCTTCCTAAACGGAGGAGTCTCTTGGCTTCCATGTTTGGGAGACTCTATGGGATCTGTGTGTTTGGAGGGGCAGATTAAAATTCCTGCGCTGACCCCTCTCCCCACTGCACAGGTCAGTCCATTCACCGGACACTGGGAACCGGGTCAACCAGGACAGAAGCCGATGCACAGCATCAAATCAACACGCTCACTACCGATCAGCCACACACTTCATGTCGAGGATTAGCATTATATTCCCATGCCAAAGTGCAAATGCTTACATACTGTCGGGATTCAACTCACATTCTCAATAAAACCCCTAGAATGAGTCGCTGCTTGATCTTGAAGCACACTGTGCGATTAATAATAGTCCTTTACGATTGTTGTTTGTCAGACTGTACGAACATGATCGCTGTAAGTCATGTCACAATGTAAGATCTCAGTTGTCATTAATGTCAGACTGAACGACAGTCAAGACGTGTTAAAAACGGACACGCAAGAAAACTTGTGCGGAGTTATACATCATCAATTATTATTACACGCTCTGTTGAATACTTGCTTCTGATTGGTCAATCGCGCTGTGCGTTATTCCCAGATAACAGCCGCTGAGAACAGAAACACACTCATCCGGGTCTCTGCAGTCAGCTGCGCTATACACTCGCTAGGAGACGCTTTTCTTAGTGGAAGTTTTGTGTTTGGTGAGCTAATAAAATATTAGAACACCGTCAAATCAATATTTTATGTAGTTATTCAATTATGCTATCCAGTGTCGTGGACTCTCTCGTTTCAAACAAACACGGCTGCCATTTTGTGACTATTGTTTTGTAACTGTTGGATTATAAAATACAAACAGGTGCGATTTTAAAACAGTTTAATCTGAAATCAATATCTCTAATCTCCATAATTATTAATGTAAATGCTGTGTAATAAGTGTTATGACTGTCCACCGTATCTCTTAATGTCCGTCTAGTTTGATCTCGCGCTGAAAATGCTCTCTCTGCGGAAGCTTTGCGTTTAAAGACCTAATAAAATATTTCAACTCAGATCAATATTTCGTGTCTAATTATTTACTGATGTGGCAAGTGTCTGTGTAATAAGCGGGATAATGTACATCCAGCCTCCGCGTCGGGGTCCTCATCACCCTTATTTAGAGAACCACCGGCATTACATTATCCCTTACATAACACGCTCGTTAACCGTGATCTGCGTTACACGCGGGACTGAAATAGTGGCTACAAAGAAATCTCTAACGTTAACTTTGGCCACGGCTTGTCTTGAAAATGAAGACGATTTGTCGGTGGTCATGAGAGAATCACTGCAGGACTGAGAGGCAAATCTTCTGACAACGCCAGAATCTCGTCCGAGATCAGATTTAATCGCAACGTTCATTAATCGGCTGTCGGTGAACACGTCAAAGTAACGATCAAAGACTTCAGATTTTAGCCTAGGATCAGAGGAATCTTTTAGGATTTGCTAAATTTGTTTCAGACGGCCAAACCGTGCCCAAAATCGCTCCGTGTGCACCGGCTTTAGAAAGATACGAGTGCAGAGCCAGTCAAAATTGAATTAATCAATGAATCCATCAAACTCCAGATCAAAATGTCCACAGACACAAAGCTAAATCCCATCTGTGCTCATTGTCTGGGTCTGAAGAGAGAGGATATGGTTGAGTGGAAGCCAGAAATGTGTGACCCACTTCATGCCAAATGAAATAAACCATCAACGTGACCTTTATAGATCAAATTTGCTTCATATGACCACCAACAGGATGACAATGTCAGCTGAATTGGAGCACACAAACAGATATTGAGTGAATTTGCCCCTAGAGTACAGTAAAGTGAAGGACTACAGCAGCTGTACAGTAAAGATGATGAGCACCAGCAGGGGACGGACATGCTTTGTCCAAAGTTCAATGTCAACATTTGGCTTCAAGGGAAACACAATATGCCAGTGCACATGCATACATTACCAGTGTGTGTGTGTGTGTGTGTGTGTGTGTGTGTTGAACGTTGCTGGAATAGCGACTGCTCACTGAGGCATGCTCAGTAACGCTTCGGAGGGTTTATAGGTGGATTAGTGCTCTTTGCTTTTCACTCGCTGTTGTTTTCTCTCCATGTACTGCGGTCCATCTCTTATTTCAATCTACTGCTCATTTACCACCACTGATCCTCAGTCGCTCTGCACTTCCTTAATTGGATAGGATGGGATTTCACCGCAATATTTAACAGCCTGTCGTGATGCGGGCTGTGTTACTGATTAAGTTACAGCACAAGCCTGCAAAATCCCTATAATGTAGAGACTAAATTAGAGATTCTTATGTTTTAAACATGCATCCCATGTTTGAATATTCAAGTGCACAAGATATTTGAGAGCTACAAATCTGTTGTATGTTCAAGAGCAGATCGATATTCATCTTTTGCATTCAATAGAAGCAAGAAAATCATACAGGTTTGGAATAACAAGCGAGAGAGAGTCTATATTAATATTGACAAATTAAATGTTTGTGAAATGTTGAGTGTACTGACACATGATTTCAATATTTAATTTACATTGACTGTAGATTAAATCTCTGAATAAAATCAAAATTTCAAAAAATATGCCAGTTTTTCTTAAGAAAAAAAATCTCAATTATGTCAACTATACAGGAAAACCCTCTCACTTGGTACATTACTATAATATTAAAGGGTAAAATAAAACAGAGCCTAAACAATTAAATACAAACGCTATTGATATTTAGATACAATACTAAACACTCAAATAAAAACAAAAACTTGTAAGTTGTACACAAACTTTTAAATTGCACAATTGCTGAGACTTTGCTTTTTATCAGAATTAAATTATTCTTGGATAAGAGATGCTCTAAAACTAATGTTTAGAAATGTTATTCATGCATCAAATGAAAACCGCATAGACTAAAAGATCAATCTTGTGATTTAAAACTGAATATTGGTTTGTTAAAATGAAGATTGATTAAAAGTGTATATATTTTCAACCCAGCCTTTAGTGATAGAGGTCCTTGCAACACCGAAAATTTCGCACAATAAAAAATAAATACGACCTCACGTTGTCCCTCACGTTTACACGCTGCCTCCGAAACTTTCGCCCATCATAAAAGAAATTCGGATCGGGTTTGATTTTTGATTTTCTGCATCCGCAGCAAATATTGCGAGAGGTGTTTAGACAATTCAGAGCCACCTAAAGACGAATACGAAAAAACGAATACGCAAGTTTCGGACTCAGTGTGCAAGGACCGTATGACTGAATGCGTGACACTCACTATTCCAGAACGAGCACCATCTCGCTAGCCATCTCGTAGACTTCGTGCAGATTGACGACGCGAGGACAGGCTCCCGCCAGCTCCAGGACGGCGATCTCGTGGATGATCTCGGTTCTGCAGTCTTGGCCCTTCCTCCTCTTCCTCATGTACTTCGCTGCAAACTCTTTACCTGTGCTTTTCTCCACACATTTCCTCACCACAGCAAATTTGCCCCTGAGAGCGAGAGAAAACAAGGGGAAGAATGAGTGTTAGCAGTTCGAATATCTCATGGGGGACCAGGGTTATTACCGGTACTAAACCTACGGGGGACCAAAGTCACGTTTTCAAAGGCTCTACTAGAACAGATTTTAATGCTTGATGTTAAAAAACATCAACAACATTGTTTTCTCCATATTTGTCATTGTTGCAGCTCCTCTCTTCCCAGTCTGTCAGTAACGCTTTTTCCGAAAGCATCGTTAGGCAACTATGTTAGAAAGTTCTGTCGTTATCAGCAGTTCTACGAGTCTGTTTCCCGAAACCATCGTTCCAACGAACATTCGCAAACAGCATCGCAGAGTTTGGTGTGTGTGTGTGTGTGTGTGTGTGTGTGTGTGTGTGTGTGTGTGTGTGTGAGTGAGCGACAGATCTCCTGCGGTCAGAAGCAGTTTCTAGTTTTCATGACGTGTGGACTCAATAAATCCTTGTCTGAGCAAAATAAGCAAGCTGACATTCAGTGCAATCTGTGTCTTTTATTTAGAATACATACAAATGTCCTTTTACGTCTTTTAGTTTGTCAAGAGATTTAAAGCGTAGTTTTTGAAGAGTGCGCATGTGTGAACGTGTTCTAGTGCGTAAGAACGAGCCTATGATTGAATCTGGAAATAAAGCAAAATAACAGAGAAAAATGAGAAATAGTCCTCAGACGCATGTCCGTAATTTATAGCAAAACATCTAGTGTTGATTCAATCTCAAACAGATTCATTAACAGCAGTTATTACTCCACCACATGTGACATCATTAACCAATGCGGTTGAACGACCAATTTGCGACAATATGATTTCGGGAAACAGTCAAGACTAGACAGCTGATTTCTTCAACAATGAAGCGTACTAAGGTAGTTAAGCAGTGAGTGACGACGCTGTACGGGAAACACACACGTTTACTTCCTGTCTCTATGAAGCCCCTCCTCCTGGAAAGCACACTGTGCTCTGATTGGTCGGCTGGATCAGTGTGTTGTGATTGGTCGAGCGCTTAGAGTGTGCTTGGGAAATCTCCCGCCCCTTACAATAACCGCCAGTTTAACACACTACTAACTAACTCAACCAGGCCCCGCCCCTTTATTCTGAATATGAATTATTTAAATGAGGAATATTGTGGCGATTCACTGTGTGATTTTTTGCCAATTTGCTAATAAAAAAAAAAAGAGAGAAGCTGAATGCAAGATGCTTTTACACTACCAATCTGACATACTAGTAGAGCTCACATTTCCATGCATCCCATTAAACGGTCACATACACACACAAAACAACTTTGTTCAGGGCCTCTTTTCATTTGATTCAGTGAAAGGCCGAAGCTGAGGGTTTGCGGGCAGTGAAAGGGTTCAGCAGGGGAGGGGGTTGTATATCTAAAGATGGCACACTTGTTATCACCACGGTTCAACATGCCTTTGTCCCCCGGCATATTTGCGGGATGAAATCATCCCAAAGGCCGAACTGTCCCTCTGTGTCCCACTTTTAGCACTGAACTTGAAGATGCAGGGCAGATGATGAGGAGGAGAAGGAAAAACAACACGCCGACAGACAAGGGAACGTGTCGCCCGAGAGGATTCTTGAGAAAAGTGTTGTATTGCGAGTTTGAGACGACAGCCTCCTGCTGCGCTCACTTCCATGTTCCCTACAGCTCGGGAGTCGAGATGCGTGCCACACTGCCAGTCTGTTCTCGCTGGAAATGTGTTATTTCTGTACAGGTCTCGAAAAATATTCATACCGGCCCTTTCAGCCCAACACCCATCCCTCATTACGTGGACAGAAAGGCCCTAAAACCCACGTTATTGGTCCAGTCAGAAGTTGACATGACAAACTATCCAAATATAAGTCAGAAGGCAGACGAAAAAGTGATTTAATTGATGTTTGATCTAATTCCATTAGCCAGAGGTAGACATGAGAGATAATTTGCACTCAATTCCAAAAATATTTTTTCTTTGAACAATCCAGCATTGTGCAGTGAGACCAGAATGTCAAATTTAATACTACTTATAATAATGATTATGATGATGATTATAATGTGGCCATTGCGACTACTACAATAATACCAAATATGATTCGTTAATAATAATATTAGCCTATGTTTTTTTGTTTGTTTTAGGATTGAAATGTGTTTTCGGTTCCCATTGTTCCTGTGTTTTACTTCCAATGTTTGCCTGGTTTTCTTCGTTTCTGGTTCGTTTCCATAGTGTTTCGGCCTCTAGGGGTCAGCCGTAACAGGAGAAGGAAGAGTCTCACTACCAGAAAAATGGCAAATTATAACAGTTTTATTTTCTTCAACAAGGGTTTCGAGTCAGAAGCAGACAAGACCAAAATAACAAACAGAACAATATTTTTTTAATCTCTACATTTTCTAAAAAAAAACAATTTAAACTTGCCTACCTCCCTAAATCAAAAACAGTGCGACAAGATAGATATACAACATAAAATGTCGTAAAACCCCCTACATCCCTTAATTTGGCAAAAGCTATATACCCCGACATTTACAGAGGTAGCAAACACAATGCAAAATCATAATCCAAATCTCAAATAATCACACACAATCTCTCTGGTACGACACTCTAGACTAGACAAGACCATAACGATACGAAGCAATGGTAAAGAGGAATCACACACAACTGTCTATTTTTTTTTTTTTTTTTACAATTTACAAGCAGAAACACAAATAATAAAATAAAAATATGAATGAAATAGATTGCTTTAAGGTTTTCAGGTAGGTCTAACAGTATTCAGGTACAGGAATATTAAAGAAAACATTTCATGTTTCATTGTATAAATTAATTACAGATTAATTTTTCTCACTATCTTTTGTTGTTTAACATTAATGACACAGACATAAGCAGATATATTAGGCTGCTGTCACTTTAAGAGATAATGCACGGATTCAATAGGTTTTTCCTCAATGGTTTACATTCACCTCAAGACATCACCGACTGTGTTTATGTGAGTACATGCCAAGACGGGTATTTTGACAATTTTGTACATTTATGACCGTTTACGTGCAATAATATGTGAAAAAGCACTCAAATTTGGTACTCAAGAGCTGTTTGAGAGGCGGCTTTATGTGTGTGTGTGGGTATGAGTGCATAGACAACAGTTTCTCAGAGCACACGCAAATAATACTGAATGCTTTACAATCGCTTGAATGTTTAAATTGACAAGTCGTGCATATGATACACTTTCTTAACGATGCAACACTGGCCCGATTAGGCAAGTGAAAATTCTGTCCAGAAACACGAGCAAAAGTCAAGGGCGCATTTTAAAAGAGAGAATAGATTGTCTCACAAAGTTTTCAAATTACTGATTTGATCTAATAATCTGTGTGGATTAATTTGCACGTTCAACCAATGAATGAGTAAAGATATGTGCAACACGCGGAATCCTGCGCTGAAATTCGAAACCTGATTAATAATAAATATTTAATTATAATTTGAATAAATATTTAAAATTCCCAAATCCTAAATTCTATTTACTTATGTATGACAAATACATAAACTGAAAAGTGACTGATGAAAAAAAAGCTACTAGACAAATCCTTAAAACAGATTCAAGATTGATTTAAAACGCAGCAGGTGAAGTCTCAGAAGCATAATTAACAATGCATGTGAAACGCTGCTCAGACACGAGGCTTGGCGCTTCGTTTAGAAACACAGCGAAGAAAAGCACCGGGGAAGATTCAGCGCGGCTGAACTGTGGAGGAAATTCATGTTAAACGTCCCGAATCACACCGTGATGTCCTGAACCGGCCTCCTCCGTGCATCTGCTCCCGGACCACATGCACCCACGCTGATGATCCGAGCAATTTACAGGGTTATTCATAATCGCTCGTTTCTCAGGGCAAGAATGAGTGATGTGCCTCGTGAGAGATGCATGTGGGCGTCTGTGAAAATGGCTTGTCTTCAAGTCTCGAGGTTAAAACTATACGGGCCCTATTTTAAGGATCTCAGCACATGGTCTAAAGCGCACAGCGCAAGGGTCACTTATGGCATGTACGAATCTAGGCTACGTTTGCTAGTTTAACGACGGGAAAATGGTCGGCGCTCCTAGCGCTTGGTCTAAAAGTGTTGTCTCTATTCTCTTAATGAGTAATGGGTGTGTTTTGTCTCTATTCTCTTAATGAGTAATGGGTGTGTTTTGTCTCTATTCCCTAATGAGAAATGGGTGTGTTTTGGGTGTAACGTGTAATAAACCAATCAGAGTCTCGTCTCCCATTCCCTATAAATGACAGTTGCGCTCGCGCCGCGGCAGATTCGCTATTTACATTGACGGAATTTGCGAGCGGAAAAAAACAGAACGCTTCTCTAGCGAGGAGATGGATCTGCTCATGCTCGAGGTTAAAGCCGCGCGCGTGTGTGTGTGTGTGTGTGAGAGAGGTTAAAGCTCAAGCAGACCATCTACGGGACAAGCCGGATTCCACCATCTTTATGTACACAATAATAATCTTTTACATTGTAATCCTTTTATTTTTAATATTTGGCATGCTTGTGTGCTGCTGTGTGTGTGTGTGTGTGTGTGTGTGTGTGTGTGTTAAGCAGACTGTTACGCGCGTTGTGGACACGCCTATAGGAGCACATTACTAAAGCACTCTTTAAATAAAAAGAATATTGCGCCATTGACTTTAGAGCAGGTTTTTGTTGGTCAATGGATCAAGTCTATTTCAGTTCCTCAAAATTACAACGCACCAACACCACACATCGTTCTCAGACCAGCAGCCCATGGGCACAGATGGGCGCCAATGCATTTGCTAATTCAACAACGTGGCGCAGATCGTGAAAATGAAAACTGCGCGGCAATGCGTGCGTATCAGTGTGTGATAGGGCCCATGATGTTTGCCTAGCATAGACATACCACACGCATTCCTACACGTTCTTCACTGTGACCGTAGGGCTGTGCGATAAAACGATAACGATAGTTATCGCGATATCATTTTTCTCGATAAAACGATATCAAGAGTTCGATAAATGTTCGATAATGTTTGTGCGCCAAAAGCGGAACAAAACTCATCTGAACCGCGCGCCTCACGGACCGTTTATCCGCTCGGCTCAAAGTCCAAACGGCAGCGCAGCGCGAGCTCACTAGCAGACGCGTTTACTCTGATCGTCTCGTCACGAGATCCAGTGAGAAGCGCTTGAGTTCAGCGAAGAACACAAATGTCTCAGTGATTTAAACCAGTTTAAAGGCAGATGAAACAGCGCTGACGAACAGGAGGAACACTGCGCGCAACGATCCAGTCAGAAGCTTTTCCTGCTGCAAACTCCCATCATTTACCATGGATTTACTGTAACGTTAGCCTACTAATATTAACTGCACTATGAAATGTGGGATATACATATTGAATTGTATTATATTATTATTGTAGACAATGTATTAAAGGACTAATGGAATATAATTACAGTACTTAATAATGTATTTAGGCTACTGTTTTTCATACAAATACCATAGAAACCATAAAGTAACATTTAGCCAACATAGTGAGGTGCTTTTATCTGTGGTTATCATGATCTAAATGCATGATGCTGGAGGACAAATGGCTAATTTTAATTAAACTCAGTCAGAATATTACATTTTACCAAATAAAAATTAGCACATGCAGAAACTAAGAAATATTTTTTTCTATTAAGATATTTATTTTGTTAAGGAAAAATTACAAAATGTTTGAATGTTCTACCTCAGATTTGTTTGTCATGATATGTTCTGACAATAAGGAGTAGTTTAAAACCACAAATAACACTCTGGTTTCTACAACTTTCACTTAGGAGCAAAAATCTGCTTGAAAGAAATAAAGATTTGACGTTTATCGTGATAGTTATCGATATCGACTGATATAAAAAAATTATCGTGATAATTTTTTTTGGCCATATCGCCCAACCCTATGTGACCGCCACTGGAGAAATGCAAGATCAGCAGAACATCTGCTGAAAGTGAAATCAAGTGGAACTAGCTCACCTGCCATCTGCTAAAGGCATCTTGGATGCATGATCTGATAGCAAACATGAATCCATGCAGGAATGTGGAAATGGTCAGAAGACGACTTCATGCATTCTTTGTGAAAACGTGCAACATTCAGTTGTCTGAAACAAAGCAACTCATGAAAAAAACTCAATGGACAGATGAAAAAAAAATGACACAGGCAAAGGCATTGTTCTTATGTTTAAATTGGGTAGCTGAACCGAAATGGTTGGACTGACCAGGCTCATGTGAGAGTCATGGGTTCAGAAAGGGTTTCAGCCATCAAAGGAAGTTTTCTTTTATTTTCCATCCCCATTCTGTCCAGAACTCCTGAGATTTACTACACACAGCTGGGAATGTCTTCCTCCTTTCTTCAAAAAATGTGGTGATTAATGGGGTATGTAAAAGAAAAATGTCCTTGTTCTGGGCTGTCCCAATAAAATCTGTGTGTAAAGTTAAGCATCGCTGTAATGGGTTTCTTCAAGACAGGGAGACCTGTTCTTTGCCTCAGAACTGAATGTCATTTGGGTCATATGATATGCAACCAAAACCATCTAAAATGAATGAAATCATTCCAATTGATGTGATTAGATGCTACTTTTTTATTCCGATTGTGTTGCTAATATGCATGTAAACGCAGCCTGTGTTTTTCTCACACCACCTCAGTAAACAATCCAGTGCAAATTAGCTACTGTTTTTCAGCAAACTCAACGGTCCTGAGAAATCTGATCCAATGCAATATCCTATATGGTATGTCACGCATCCCTACATTATAAAAGTCACTTGCCTAACTAATAGGACTGTCAATTTGCATTAGAAAATCGATTGCACAATCGATCGGACCAACCAACACAAGTTTCGAAACTGAAAATAGGGAATGGATTTTAACGGCCTTCTCTCGGAGCGCGTCCGGCTCGTCACGATACGCGCGTCACACAGCGACTAGGGGTGTTGAAATTAATCGTTTCTACGGTGCATCGCGATGCAGACGAGGACGATTCGGTATCGGTTCAGTAATAGATCATAACCGATTATAATGTACTGACGCTTTCTGACGTCATTTATCGCATATGTGCTTTGTCGCGGTAGCATACACTGACAGAGGGAGACGAGACGCGAGTGCGAGTAATTAAACATGCTCCAACTACTTTAAAAGCCTCCATCTGGGCACGTATGGCTTTTATGAACAACCTGGTAAGCAGACCTGGAGAAGACAAGTGTGTGTGCGCTCATGTCACGCACTAATAGAATATTCAGGAGGTAACACCACTAACTTGATAAACCACGTTAGCCGTGTTCACCCGAGCTGTAACGCCTGCAGAGTCTGAATGCTTTAAGATGAGCTCCGTCGCCCGAATCCACAGACAAAAACATCATCCACCCGCACTAATAATGTTCTCTGATTTAAGCATCCGCAACCGATGGTCAAATTACAATTATTCTGTGTTGTTACGCGTGATTATAAATGGATGATCGTCACCTTCAACACGGACTCGGCGACGGTTGATGCGCGCATCTGGTAACATTATACACCGATGAATGAGCGCTGATTTTAAATGCACATTTCTTTAAAACAAAATTGATTTGACAGAATTTAATTTTCTTAATGGCATAAACAGGCGTTACTCCCTTGAAACTTAAACTGGAATGTCACTCCGACTTCCCGAACAGGCGAACACGCACACACGCGCGCGCGCACGCACACATCACTTTGAAGTAAAATTGAAAATTGAGGATACGATGCATCGCAATGAATCGAGATATCGAATTGAACTGAATCGATGACATGATAATCGTAATCGAACCGTGAGACCAGTGTAGGTTCACACCCCTAACAGCGACTACACTGACAAACACACGCAACAGCACATTATACTTCTGCATAATGTGTCTCTTTACAACAAAAATTCGATTTTGGTCGGTATTCAGTTGGGGTGGAGGGAAAAATCGATACAGCACAGTATCGCGATATTTTCTGTGGCAATACTGTATGTATCGATCTTTTTTTGCATATTTAATTATAAAATTATCTGTTTTACTTTCCGGTTTTCTTCATAGGTTTCTCTATTTTTCACTGCTTGAGAACATAGGTTGAATCCGAAATCGCCCCCAAAACAATCATTCACTAAGTTAGGCTTATTCCCTAAGTCCACTAATACTGTTCACTTGAAGGAGTGATGAAAACGAGTGAGTGAATTCGGACAGCCGTTGAGCGTAAGCTGTAGGCTACACGCTAATGCAGTACATTGTGGGAGAGAGACGCGATCTGACACGCGTCCCATTTTCTCACAAATGTTCATTTAAGACTTTATTTAAATCATTTTAGACAGCTCTTATGACTACATTTGACAAAACGGACATTTTGGCATAACTTGTGAGTGTAATGATCAGTGTTGTTCAAGCCCGAAAGAGAACTCGATACTGACGCGCGTCTGTTCTGTATGTGTGTGTGTGTGTGTGTGTGTGTGTGTGTGTGTAATACAGGCAGGATTGAACAGATACTGCGTAATTACGTTAAAAAAGTTTGTTCTTGCGTTGCCGCGGTGGGCAAGTGATGAAACCGGTGTTGCGACTGAACACGTAACACCGGTAACACCGACTATCGTAGCAAGCCTGGAGCTCAACATGTGAGAGGTCTCCTATTCAGAGAATAATTATGTCCTGTCCTGTGTCTTGAATATTCAAGAACAAGTTTTTGCACTTCAGTTAATGTGTAGAAGATAATGTTTACAGAGTTAAATGTGACATTTAATTAAAGTGAGTTGAGCAGTCTTATTTTGCTCATTTTTTGTGATGTCTTTGAATAAAATGGGGAACATGAATCGCAATATATCGCTTGTATCGCAATATATTGAGAATCGCAATAATATTGAATCGTGGCCCAAATATTGCGATACTATCGAATCGTCACATTGTTGCCAATTCCCACCCCTAGTATTCAGACAGTCTCATGCTTACAGATACAGATTCGGGCTACAATCGCGAAATTTGTTTGACATTTCTACTGGTAAGCGCAGCCGTGTTGAAGCCCGCAGGAGTGTTTTTCACTGATGTTATGGCAGTCCACTCTGCTTATTGTTTTTCGAGAATGTTGCACTCCTGTTTGTCATTGTGCACGAAACTTCACGCCAATAAATCATCAGAAATATTGCTGACTTGTGCGTCTCAAGCGCCCTCTTTACGCTCATCCTAATGCCTGTTAGTTGTCCGTGGATTTGCCTATATTTGGTGTTGAAAATGTAAACGTCTTTAGACTTGGAAAATCGATTTAATGAACACTTATGTCTCAAAAATCGAACAGGATTTTTTACAAAAGTGACAGCCCTACTAACTAATAGGTAGATGGTATGCATGACTACTACTAATATAAATAAAAATGTGACCTTGCATCTGGAGTACTTTAAGTCTTCAAACAAAGACTGCAACTATACATGACAGTAAGACATTGTTGAAGATTGATCCAAAAGACTCAGAATCAAGCATTCATTAAAATCCAAACAGTTTCGTAATCACGCCGATTCAGAAACACTAAAGTACCTTCCGCTCCTTTGAAAACCTAATAGGCTTTTGCTGCCCTTGACTGCATGGCTTTGGCATACCTCCATTACCATGGTGTGCGTTAATCTGACCGGCTTCTTTAAAACACGAATGCCACGGGGGAATGTGATAAAGAACCTCTAAGTTCCTCACATAATACCTGCCACCCCAGAGGTCTCCGGCCGTCCGATCGCAGCTGTGGAGAGTCTAGCGTTCCCCGCTGCTGCTTTGAGGAGAAAGGCTTTGAATGCTTTGGTTTCTGAAAACTTTAACGGATGTCGCACGAGACTGTAACTAATCGTGACAACAGCTCACAATGTGAGCGGATAATTTACAAATGAAATTTTACCAGAGAGCAATTTTCAGGTTGCACTCTTGCCATGATGTGGTGCAGATGTTGTGTTAAAATGTGACTTCTATTATTGTATGGCATTCAAAAAGTGCTCCGCGGTTGACCGAAGTTGAGGGCCTTTGAGTTCGGAAGACGCTGGAGAGACAGACTGTGATTTGGAGACTTGTGTCTTTTAAAATGAGCATATTTCCAGAGTCTGAGGACTCACACAAACAGCCCAAATGCAATGGCTTTCATGTGTGCGGGACAAGGGTTGACGGAAGGGTCACGGTTTATGTGAAATAGCATCCATATCAAGAGCAGATGGTCTGTCTGTGTGAGAACAGGGTTTATATGGTCAGCAGTCGGCTAAGTTAGAAAGTTATGGAGAAACTGTGAACATTACTCATACTTGGTCCAAAAAAGAGGGTTTAAATGCATTTATGCTTTCGACCACACAAAACCAGACATTGAATCAGAATATGCATTCCAGTTCTGAGTGCACTCGATGCCAATCATATTCACAGAGCCTGTTTGTCAAGCATTACAGTATTTTACCTTTAAATCACATTAGGACAATGTCAGAGTCACAAATTCTTACAGCAAACCCATTGTCTATTTGGACAATGTGTAAAAATGACAAGGATGGCAATAATGCAAGAGAATACTGACTATGGAGAAACAATTCAACAAAATGCCATCGGTCTTTATAGCTCCAATTCAGAAAATACACTAAATTATTCTATATGGATTTAAAGTCACCAAGAAAAGACTAACTTCAAGTTGTAAGATACAAATCATAATTTTCCAGTTATAAGGTTCAGGAGACACACCCCAAAGACCATCTGGACTCACATATGAATAAGATTTCAGATTAACATTTGCAAAGAAAGAGACCCAATAACTAGGCTTGCTATTTTAAGTCAGCATGAAACGGAAGTTGCACTAGTCTTTTTACCCTATTGTGATGCATATCTGAATGAAGCGCTTCTGGAACGAGATCAGGTGTGGGCGGGGCTTGATTGTGTCTGTGGGGAACTGATTGGATGGTTGTGGTTTGCTATTGGCTGATCTCATGTGAGTGACAGGTTATAGCCCCGCCCACATCATCAGAGAAGAGATGTTGCAAGAGGAACTTATTCTCATTCAAGATTACCAGGAAAATGAATTTAAAATAAAATAATGATCTGCACTGATAAATCATTTATAATAAATATTGCAATATTCTAATAAAATAAGAATGGTTAACTTTGATTACATGGCGACTTTAAGGGTAATATGACTTTGAACTTGGATATTGTGTATAATCTGTAGAGGAAGAGCACAACATGGGCAATCTGAGTTAAATACCTTTTAATCCTCTTGAGTCTCTGAGCTTTTGTTTACTAGACGGTGACATCACTGATTCAGAAAGACAGTAAATCAACAACACTTCCTCTACAGAACCTTATTTTGTTCACTTTCTGCATACTGAAAGAGTTTTGAGTTGGTTCTAGTAAAGAGTATAACTTTAACTTTAGTATAAAGAGTATAAGTGTGAAGTTAACAACCATAAGAGTAGTTCAAACAAAAAGTCTCCAGAGTAAAATTATTTTTATTTTCTATGCAGATTCACTCAACAAAATCATTCTAGAATACTCAATTATTTTCAACTAAAGCTATTTAGATGACCTCATGAAAATTCCTGCATTATTTATAGGCGACCTATTAAGCCCCTTTTACAAAGTCTTGTTTTGGGCTCTACTAGAACAGGTTTTCCTGCTGTAACGTTGATTATTTCCTCATATTCTCCATTGTTGCGGCTCCTCTCTCTCCAGTCTGTCAGTAACGCTCTGTTCACTTCCTGTCTCTATGAAGCCCCTCCTCCTGAAAAGCACACTGTGCTCTGATTGGTCGGCTGGAGCGGTGTGTAGTGATTGGGTAGTAGGTGCTCTTTAATATCACAATACATACTTGTTTTATTTATTTTTTATTGCAGTGCTGTTTTTTAGTATAATATAGTGCAGCCCTAGTCTCTGCATAGTGTTTGCATTTCCATAAAGTTGATCTCTTGAACCTGTTGCATCTCCATTGGTCTCTGACGCAAGTTACAACTCTTATTAAAAATGCATGACTGTGGAAGACATTATAGCTCCATTAATGACGCCTCGGCTTCATACTTTACAGTCGTCAAAGGAGGCAGCGAAAAAGGCTTATAACTATTTTTCCCCCTGTGTACTTTCCGCCATGCTACACTTCACTTAATGCATGTGTTACATGAGGGCAGCGGCACTTTATTTTCTGCCGAGTGAGCAAGTGTGCACTTTAGCTAAACACCCGTTTTTACTCTGAGTTTCATTTTTCGAGGGGGAAAGTGCTGGTTTTCTGAAGGCAGCATTAAAAGGGTGGTTTATTTTGATGTAATTTTTTTTTTACTTTAGTTAGTGTGTAATATTGCTGTTTGACCATAAACAACATCTGCAAAGTCACAACGCTCAGAGTTCAAAGCAAAGGGAGATATTTACTTTTACAGAAATCGCTTTAAGGACTATAACAAACGGCTGGTAGGAACTACAATGAGCTTCTTAACGGGTTAGTGACATCACAAACCCTAAATTTACATAAACCCCGCCCCCGGGAACGCGATTTATAGATTATCATGACAGAATATGCTAATCAATGACTAGAAGCTAGTTAACTCAACATCAGCAACATAAATCCATCAACTAACCATTCAGAAATGCCCTGTTGCTTCTACATGTTGTCACTTCTTGAGTCTCTCCATCTTTTTCCGACACACACACACACACGCACACACGAAGCTCCGCCCTCTAAAAAATATCTTTGGAGTATTTTGAGCTAAATACACCCATACACACTCTGGGGACATCAGAGACTTATTTTACATCTTGTGAAAAGAGCATTATACAACCACTTTAAACAGCAACAGGCATGTAGAGAGGGCGCAGGTAATTAGCATCAGCAGCCACTCATACAGGAGCAAAAGCTCTTAAAGACAGGGAACAGACACAACACACAAGTCCCATCAACACACACACACGTGCACTGCGTGGAAACAGCTCCTGGATTGAAAGCTGAGGCCTGTTTGTTCTGTGTCTGAGACACGGAGGAATAATGTACTCTGACATGTGACCCGGAGCAGGGACAGATATTTTCTTAACGTCTAAGGAAAGAGCATTACCTCATCTGAAAGCCTTAACGTTGTTTTTTTGGACCTGACTAGGCCCTTTCAGCACCTCGCTTTTGTTAAACAGTGGTAATTATGCAGAAAACAGATCTGGTTTGCTTGCCATGCCTTAGTGCAGACAAACAAATTACGTGTTCTGACAAACCCTATAACCCTAGTTTGGGCTGTAGTTCAAGAAACATTAAACATTATGGAATTAAGACCCATTCACACCAAAAATAACTATAACGATAACGACACAGAGAAATGGAATCGTAGGAATCACTTTCAGACCGATTTTTTTCCAGCTGATGAATGATAAAAACATTGACAGCCAATCAGAATCCACCCTTGTTGCTAAGCGGTCGCCGCGATTCTATGAGATTCTATGTAAACCTATGGGAGCTTTCGTTATGTTTTGATATAGAATTATGATTTCCAGGCATCCGTCATCCAAATTCACCCTACGATACCCCTTCAAGTCATTATACGTACATTGACAGATTATTTGCACAGGCGTTTGTACGCAAACCCACTTAATTGACTTCCTTAGGAAAGCAATAGCACAATTTGGCATATCATTAATGTCAAAGTTGAATACTTTAGGGCTTTGTTCTAAAAAGTTGGCAAAATATAGTTGGTATATAGACAGTCGTGGGACAGGAAATTTACACTGGCACTCAGATCATCATCATTGCCTCTTTCTGACACTCAAGCACTATAAGGGCTTCAATAACACACTTGGCTTTCACATGACACTGTTTCCATGGAGCAGATGTTGCCTTTTAGACCCATACAACATGAATGGCACAGCAATGATGTCATGGTATCCCACTCGGCTGTTAGAGCCGGGATTCTCTGGGAAAGAGAGCAGAAAAGACTGGGAAACACAAAAAGAAAAAAATAAATAAATCACACTGCACAGATCTGCCAATCAAGCGGCAGAACTCACCCAGAAACCCCTGAGACATCTGAAAGAAGGGTGAGAGATTCTCAGCTGATGACATGCTGCTTAAGACAACAGTGAGACTGTGGTGTCATCCATTTATACACAGCAAACACATCCCTCACAAATGTACGGCCTTAATTAAAAGATAACAAGGATTCACAGAGCTCAATGCTAAAGATAAACTGTATAGCGTGTTAAAATTGTCACTTTTTGAGGGAGGGGGGGAGAAAAAATGCGCCATTTTTATGTGTCCCTTTAAATGCAAATGAGCTGCTTCTCCCGGCACAGGGGGCGGAACTTCAAGAGCCTGTGTGTAACGTGTGTGTGTGTAGCTCCGATTAACTAACACACACACGCAATGAAAATTTAAAAAACTTTTAGCCTTTTATGTTCAAACCAGAGTCGGACAAAGATGGAGAGACTCAAGAAGTGACAACATGTAGGCTAGAAGCAACAGGGCATTTCTGAATGGTTAGTTGATGGATTTATGTTGCTGATGTTGAGTTAACTAGCTTTAGTTATTGATTAGCATATTCTGTCATGATAATCTATAAATCACGTTCCCGGGGGCGGGGTTTATGTACATTTAGGGTTTGTGATGTCACTAACCAGTGAAGAAGCTCTTTGTAGTTCCTACCAGCTGTTTGTTGTTGTCCTTGAAGCGATTTCTTTAAAAGAAAATATCTCCCTTTGTTTTGAACTCTGAGCGTTGTAACTTTGCAGATGTTGTTTATGCTCAAACAGCAACATTACACACTAACTAAAGTTAAAAAAAGTGAAATCATAATCAACTACCCCTTTAACTAAGTGTTCTGGAAAGTCACAGTTGCAAAGCTTCTATATTAAATCAATGCATACCGTAAGTGGCATGCATTTCAGTTAATTTAGGGGTTTTAAATTACATCTTTTTAACACCAGCAAACTGCAAATGGCACACTGCCATTAACAAGTTTCATTATGAAATTTGGCACGTTCAATGTCGCCCAAGTGTTTGAATAATTACACTTCTCATTTTACATGGAAAAATGAGCTCAGGTCAAACAGCTCAGCTCAGGCCGAATCTGCAGAGTGGGTTTCCTAACAGACGTTTGTTGATCTAAAACGCTTGGCCAACATCCACGGTCGACGGACGAGGACTGGTTCTGATCCGACACGACTGGGTGTTTCCCGAAGCGCAGCGGAGGAGGACTGGTTCTGATCCGACACGACTGGGTGTTTCCCGAAGCGCAGCGGAGGAGGACTGGTTCTGATCCGACACGACTGGGTGTTCCCGAAGCACAGCGGAGGAGGACTGGTTCTGATCCGACACAACTGGGTGTTCCCGAAGCACAGCGGAGGAGGACTGGTTCTGATCCGACACGACTGGGTGTTCCCGAAGCACAGCGGCGGAGGACTGCTTCTGATCCGGCACGACTGGGTGTTCCCGAAGCGCAGCGGACGAGGACTGGTTCTGATCCGGCACGACTGGGTGTTTCCCGAAGCGGAGGAGTACTGGTTCTGATCCGACACGACTGGGTGTTCCCTAAGCACAGCGGAGGAGGACTGGTTCTGATCCGACACGACTGGGTGTTCCCGAAGCACAGCGGAGGAGTACTGGTTCTGATCCGACACGACTGGGTGTTCCCAAAACGCAGCGGACGAGGACTGGTTCTGATCCGGCACGACTGGGTGTTCCCGAAGCGCAGCGGACGAGGACTGGTTCTGATCCGGCACGACTGGGTGTTCCCGAAGCGCAGCGGAGGAGGACTGGTTCTGATCCGACACGACTGGGTGTTCCCGAAGCGCAGCGGAGGAGGACTGGTTCTGATCCGACACGACTGGGTGTTCCCGAAGCACAGCGGAGGAGGACTGGTTCTGATCCGACACGACTGGGTGTTCCCGAAGCGCAGCGGAGGAGGACTGGTTCTGATCCGACACGACTGGGTGTTCCCGAAGCACAGCGGAGGAGTACTGGTTCTGATCCGACACGACTGGGTGTTCCCGAAGCGCAGCGGAGGAGGACTGGTTCTGATCCGACACGACTGGGTGTTCCCGAAGCGCAGCGGACGAGGACTGGTTCTGATCCGACACGACTGGGTGTTCCCGAAGCGCAGCGGAGGAGGACTGGTTCTGATCCGACACGACTGGGTGTTCCCGAAGCGCAGCGGAGGAGGACTGGTTCTGATCCGACACGACTGGGTGTTCCCGGAGCACAGCGGAGGAGGACTGGTTCTGATCCGACACAACTGGGTGTTCCCGGAGCGCAGCGGAGGAGGACTGGTTCTGATCCGACACGACTGGGTGTTCCCGGAGCACAGCGGAGGAGGACTGGTTCTGATCCGACACAACTGGGTGTTCCCGAAGCGCAGCGGAGAAGGACTGGTTCTGATCCGACACGACTGGGTGTTCCCGAAGCGCAGCGGAGGAGGACTGGTTCTGATCCGACACAACTGGGTGTTCCCGAAGAAGGAATGCAGTGTGTAATTATCCACATGTGAGCATCTATAAACCACAGAACTGCTCCGGTTGCAGACAGATCTTACATTGGCATCTTGAAATATAGTCTGGAATAGAGATGCTGTGTTACTCCCCAAACGCTCCAAACCAGACATTCATTATAATTAGTGCTGGGCAACGATTAATCGCATCCAAAATAAAAGTTTGTTTACATATAATATATGTGTGTGTGTACTGCATACAAAATAATTATACACAGTACACACACACACACACACACACACATATATTATGTGTAAAGAAACTTTTATTTTGGATGCGATTAATTGTTGCCCAGCACTAATTTTATTTTTTAATGAATGTCCGGTTTGGAGCGTTTATATATATATATATAAAAATACACACATGCATTTATATATTTCAGAATATTTGCATGTAGGCTATATACTGTGTATATTTAAACATAATTGATATTATATAATAAATAAACAAAAATTCTTAAATATATACATGCATGTGTGTGTATTTATATAAATTAATTATACACAGTACACACACATATATTATGTGGATAATATTTTATTTGGATGCGATTAATAGTGATCAAATTGTAGGAAGGCACAAACTTCTGTCCGATACCGACTGATGGACAAATGGCAGATACTAAAATTCTACACTATTTTGTCTCAATAAATAAAAAAAGTAAAAGTAAAAGTAAAAGTAAATGCTACAAGTGAATTTGAGCTTCACAACATTGTGATGTACAGTAGATTGATAGATTGTATTTTTTCAAATCTAACAAAACAATGTATTAATACTGATAAATGTATTATTTCCTTCCTGAGACGCTTCAGATGCGACTGTTCAACATGATGGGTTTAATTGATTTAAATATGATTGACATCACTTCAGAAAGGAAAATACAGTCTGTCATATCATAACATTATAACCAGAACATCACGTTTGGGACATGGCTTTTAATGGTGAGACTTTTGCTTTTATAATCAGGCTCTTAAAAATCATATAAAAATTTGGATTTAGATTTAAAAGCCAATAGGTCGGTTATCGGCTTTCAAATCTAAAGAATTACCGATTAAGTATCGGCCAAAATGTTCATATTGGTGCATCCCAAGTGGACAGAACAGAAAAATTAATATCCATTTAAGGTTTGCACATATTTTAAGTGTTAAAATTAAATAAAAGTTAAATGTAAAAATAGATTAAAATTAGTGCATTCAGATATGGGCATTTTAAAAAAAAAGGATATTGTGATATTTATCACATTAATTATGTGCATTTAAATGTGGTTATACTACTCAAATTTGTGAGCACAAAAATAACAAATAATCATTAGAAATCTCTGCCTGATTCGCTCTCAATCGACACAAGATCAAATACATGGAATTAAGAATTAAATATGATCGTATGAGGGTTTTATGAATGATTTAGGCTACAAGTTGAACATTTCTGGCACTCTTAAAAACTCTCGGTATGCCAGTAATCAGACTAAACCTCTGAGCCCATTCAAGTAATTCTTGAAATTCTTGTAATTCCCATTCTAGAGTAAATGAAAGCAACTAATTCACCTAAACATGTGCCGTGCTTCAAAAACAAATTGATGTTTACTTGTTCCTAGATAAGCTCATCTGGTTTCAGCGGTACTTGGGTCTAAATTATTACTTTTTTAGTGCGATTTATAATACAAATTAATCTGGTCTAAACAAAACTACTCTACTAACGGTCAATGATAATTTACTCAAATAAATTTGGGCTAACTAGACTCTAAATGGCAATATCTATAGCGAATCTGATTCTCAGAATGGAAATCAGAATCATTAATGTTTTGCCAGCCACTTTAATCAATCACTGAACACTGTTGTCGATGAGCACAGCCATCAAAATAACAACCAATCGCATCCCTGAAAACCCGAGCTATTCAGCTTTACAAGGAAGCAGTGGAGAGAACACGCTTCACACGAACTACTCGCCCATTTGTACTTTCTCTTGCTTTGTTACACTGCAATCGCTTGGCTTTAGGGCTGTCACTTTTGAGAAAAATCAAATTCGAAAGGTTATCAAATATCAAGCAATATATTCGAATATCTACGAGCCCCGCCCCCCACCAAAAAATAAATAAATAAAATAAAATAATAAACACTGTAACGGTGATTCAATCACAAATTTATTAACTGACAGTCATAAACAGGACATCAAAAATGTTTGACTTAATGTTTTAAACAGCAGGTTATCAACTTAATCTATATAAGTGCCACTATGAATAGCCAATCACAACACTAGACTATACCGTGAGCGCTTAGACAGCAGCAGGAGTGCGGCCTGTAGCCCAGCCTAATGCAGTTCTTAATATTGTTTGCGAGAAACAACAAATTTATCAACGTGATCTGGATCAAGTGCGGCTCTCTTTATTGAGGATGTACCCTGCGGTGGAGAACACACACACGTGCCTGGCACACACAGGTATTTGCGCGTCAATGTTGAGAGAAGTGGTATCTCTACGGCGTAGAACCCAAAATACTTCCAGACACTACTTTAGACGAGTTGGGGTCGTAATTGCGCGCTCAGGCTGGCCGTTCTGTGCGGTATCTTCCATTTTCAAACCAGGGAGGCATTGCTGTGACTTGCTTGATCTGGTCATGGGCCGACGCTACTATACGTTAAGAGCGCCCGCTACTGGATGAGATGGCAAACAATAAAATAAAAAAAACAAACGGTCTAGACTGTAAAAAATGTGCTAAACATGGCACTTTAAAAAACGGGTAGTTTATTTATAGTTCAATTACGGATATTTCACATCATGTTCGAATGCATATTCGAAAATCGAATAAAACGTGACAGCCCTACTTGGCTTCGACGGGTGGTGGCACACATCCACACAGTTGCACTTTCAAACTTGTGTCCATTAATCTGGATGTATTTTGACATATTACATGTCCGAGAGTTTGGCCTCCGCACTGGATTAGCACTATCTGGACCTCGTGTGATTTAGAAATCACCCCCCCACACATCTGAATGTTGTGTGGCGCATTCGCACGGGATAGCGAAGCCTGCGATTTTACTCGAGTTTACCGACTTGACAACAGGCTATTGCTTGGAAACGTCTTGTCGTTATTATAGGTGTAGCTGTATGATATATCATAAACAGAATCATGTTCTTACCGCATGCTGATATACATGTCATTCATCTCCATCTAATCATTCTTTTTGTTTTTGCTCTTCTGATGGTTTTTAGCCTTATTTTTCTGCACATTGTATAGTTGTATGGTGTATAGCGAAATACCCAAAACACTCGAACACCTCCATTCTTCACGAAAGATGGATATAAAAGCGCACAGGAAACAAAAACCTTGAAAATATTATAAAAATCCCACCAAATCAAAGAGATGTGGATTCGAGACTAATATTATCACAGGACCTCGTGTTCAGGAAATATTGAAGGGGGGAATTTTTCGGTCATTTGCGGGGGAATTTTACTTAACAAATTACAGATATGGCAAGATTAAGATCATAGACAATTAATTATTACAAATGATGACAAGAGGTCACCAGGCAATACTAATCCAGTGCGAATAGGGCTTAACACAACATCATTCTGGGAGCATTGAAATATTAACAAACTATTAAAAAAAAGACTCTCTACTTGTTTTTTTGTATTACTTGTATTTTGGTCACTTGTATTTCACAGTTATCTTCAGCTTGAGCTCAAGCTTCAGTCCATCATGCAAAAGCTACAGTGAATGTCCCGTCAGCCATACATCTCAATCAGAACTGCGCTGGTATGGAGACAAAATCCACATGCCCAAATCTTTTTGTGCTTGCATTGCATATCCTCGGTCCAAACCAGAGTAAGAGTGAAATCAGAGCAGTGTTTTCATAGCGCTCAACTCCTACAGACACTTGGCAAAGGAACACCACCAATAATATTGTGCCCTGCTTAAAAACCACTGAGCCGTGGCATCCATATAGTGCCATCAAATGTTTTCCCATTATGTGATCCCGCTTGAGTACATTAATGCACTGCATGCCAAAGTTTATAGGGTGTTTCATTAAATGTCCCTCCCAGGAGCAGATCAATGCATCTGAAAGACATCTAACCGGCAAAGCAATGCCAAATCACACTTATGCGCAGTGTATGTGTTTTAAGTCATGCATCACACACACTATTTGCAAGATTACTTTGATTGCACTGCATGCAATGGCAGATCCATAAGAATTCACAGGGAAATTTAGTGTAAAACATTTTCAATCCACATATACTGTATATTACCCAGACTTGATATAGCATGAATGGCAAAAATATTTCTCGAGAATTTATTCGTGGCTTTAGCACTTATTAAAAGCACCAGGTACCAATTAGAAGACAATATTAATACTTATGAATCCAAAAAAGGCACAATTAAACCTTTTCAGGGAACGATATATATATTAAAAACCACAACTTCTGATTCGACTGACACAAACACAGTAACTTAGACAGTTTAGGGCGGAAGCAGTATATATTTTTTACAAATGTTTTTTTTTTTATTATGCAACGAACTTTAGTAGTATATAAAATGTACATATTAACGGAAGTAGTGTCTCACCTGCCGAGCTCTCTCCCGGGGATGACGTCATAGCGCTCGGTGAACGGCTCGCTCCTGATCGCGGTTCGGATCTCGCGGAGTATCCCGGACCGGTTCTGACCCGATTCACACCGAACACGGCTTCTGGACTCGCTCGTTCGTGGACATTCAGGAATCATAACGGCTGCTGATCTGTTTTATCTCAGTACTTATCCCTGTTTTTTACATGCAAGCCCAGTCCACTTCATACAGTGAACCGAATACTATCACTCTACCTCGCTTAATAAAACAGTTTCGCTCGCTGAATTTAGGCCGAACATGGAAACGTGTCTAAAATATCAACTGTTGATACGTTCATCTTCGGTTAAAAGTCCTCGTGAGTGAGTTTAATGTTAAGGCTGTGATGAGAACAGCTTTCCTCAACTCGCTCCTGCTTCTGTGAGTAACTGTAGTCAAGCTGCTTCTCGGGCTCCAGTTGCCGGGGCAACGGGCGTGATCGACAGGCCTGTCCACCAATCATGATCAAGCACTTGCCGGTGGGCGGGAGGAGGTGCTCCTTGAATGACATTTGACCAGTAAGAGACGACCAATTGATTGATTAATAAAACAACTCTACAGTTATCAAAAGACTGACGTTGGGATTTTTGTGAAAGGACAATTAAATCGTTGAATGTTTATACATGAAGCGACTGTAATCTGAATTTATACATTATGTATACATACACGTTTAGAAGCCTACGTAATACAGGCTTTTATTTTTAAATCTAATCATGCATTTTTTAATTTTGGGGGGAGAGTTTAACTCAGACATTAAAAATTATTGGGGTGTCATTGCAATAAATGTGCACCTTATCAGATAATAAACACCCTATGTTATATTATAAGATATTGTTCTTATTCTGTGCGATTTTAAATAGGCTATGTTTTATCCCATTAAAACACACACACACACACACACACACACACACACACACAGACACACACACACACACACACACACACACACACACTGAAGAGTGCTTGTTGATGGGATTCTTCCCGACACTGGAGTGACTGAGGCCCTCTAGTGCTTGAACTTCAGTATTTATGAATATATTGTTTTGTAGCAACAAACCTCATAAGTGAGCATAATTAGGCTAATGCATAAAACATACAAAAAAAAAGATTGTTTATTGACATTTATGTACAACAGTTTGGGGCAAAAGCAAAGTCTGTTCATCTCGAACAAACTGACATCAGGAAATTAGACTGATATACAGTAATTAGTATTCATAAATATTTATATTTACATTTTCATTAACAATTGAAATAATTTTCATTGGAAGTAAAGGGTTTCCATATGCAATTTCGTGAATTTATATTGAACTCAAATACAAAAAGAATATAAAATACAAAACTGCCAACAAATAAAAAATGATAAAAAATGTAATCGTAATAACTGAGCATTGTACAACAGCAAATGGTCGGATAGTCACTTCACAATCTCTGTCAATAAGTAAAACAAGTTACGCTTGATGGTATGCGTCTAATACAGATTCAATGTAAGAGGACATCCTTCTGTCAGGGGAACGGGTTCATATTCATGACAATAAATGCAATGATACACACTATCATAAAGCCTGCATGCATTAAATGCTCCTGACATGATGATTGTGATTCTCAGAGATGTTGTGCTGTAAGTGTCCAACAAAGATGCAAATAAAAAAAGCACCACTTAAGATATTGCATACATATTAATAATAACAAAAAAATCTGGTTATCTGGTTCTTGTTGCCTGTAGTAATTTTATAAATATGACTCAGTCTGTTTGCGTTTAGTTTTACACTTACACTTATGAGGGACAAACCAACTCATGTTTATATGACTTGTATGATAAATCATACATATGCATCAAGAAGAATATTTTTGTTTTATTAATAGAGATAAACCTGCAATATACGAGGTGGAGGTGGGTCTTAATACATTTCTCATAAATATATTACAAGCTTTTCAGAGAAATATAGTGAATGAATCCAATGTTATTGTCAGTGTCAATATTATATGAAGCTCATCCCTGGGCCCTTGAAAAGAGATCTGTCTTTAAGAAGCATTATTTAAACTATTAGTGTAATTTAGTTGCACAATAAAGTCTCTTACATCGCTGTGAAGGAGCTTCCATGTGTGCTTCCTAAAGCCGGACACGAGGACTTGAGTTTGAACATTTCTACTCAAACCAGAATCCTGTTTTAATGACATCAACAGATTTTGAGCCATGTGATTAAAGTAGGCTCAGTCTATTCCCACATGCCCTGCCGTGTGTGTGCACAAACAGTTCAGGGAGTATATTTTGCTGTGGTTTGGAGTTCAGCTGATGATATGAGCATGAAACTTGTTCGGTCAGTGCTATGTTCGGAATAGCATACTACTCATACTACCCATATTATTTATGCAGCTTCCATAACGACGTGCACAATGCTGACACACACACACACACACGCACGCACGCACGCACGCACGCACGCACGCACGCACACACACACGCACGCACGCACGCACACGCACGCACGCACGCACGCACGCACGCACGCACGCACACACACACACACACATCGAGCTGCAATGCACATTATATATCTAGAGCACACTGTGTGGAGTATTGCATCCCACAATGCAATGCGTCAGCTTATAAATAACAAGATCATTCTGACAAATTTTCATTTTCACACATTTAACTATTTCTGATATGATAACATGCTCAATTATCAAACATGCAGAGCGTAATGATGTGTGCCATATAAGCATTGCATATTACTGGACTTTTGAAATGCTATGTTGCATATTGTGTAATGTTTCACATAGTACATTACCTTCATAAAACACTGGCAGTGTGAAGGACAGTATATGATGTGCAGTATTTCATTAGCAATATGGGTTACACTTTATTTTAAGGTATCATTGTTATTATGAAATTATATATTTAAGTAGTGAGTAATATTAATTAAACATGTACTATTTACTATAGGGTTAGGGTAGGATTAGGATTGGTTGAGGGTTAGTTGCATGTAATTCTGCATAATTTACATTTATTACTATGGTAAGTACATGTAACATATGTAACACTGACACTGTAAAATAAAGTGTTACAGCAATATGTTAGTATTCCATTTCAAACATAACCAGCACTGAAAATCACAGTTCACCATGTTTGAAGGGAATAGCCAATCAGAGAGGAGATGTAGGGGTGGGCGGGGCTCACGCTAACGCTTGACTAACGATCATTCGAACACACATGGGTTACAAGTTTCCACACATGCCAGCATGACGAAACTTAGTTGCCTTATCAACACTATATAGAGAAAAAATTGCACCAAAATTCTGCTTTTATTTCAATCTTATATCTGTTATTTACCTGTTGATATAGTTATTTAATGCTGATCTAACAGCAGAAGACACTATCCGGGTTTAAATCCCAGTTGCACAGGCGGGGCGTGTTGTCACATGGTTACAATGAGCCTCTATTAGAACTATGATATTCTATTCTACACTTTTATGAATTCTATTGAGAAACCATGAGGGAAAAGGTGAATGGAGACTGAGAGTCAATGTTCAGAAATGATGAATTATTATGTTTTGAACTGGGCTATAGCTGTGTTTTGCGATGTGTTTGTTGTCAAACTTCAAAATTAGTTTATTTTTAATTATTAAAAAAATGCCATTATTTTATTGTTTTTTATTCACAAAATATTTTAGTTTGTCTTGTATATTTGTTGATTAGATCAGATAAAATTTTAATCTGTCATATGGTCAAGTTACAATGAACTCCACCTATGGGGCATGTTGTCACAATTCACTTCCATCCTATGTATTAATAGAACAAAACCACATAATTGTACTAGACATGTGTGAAATTAATATGGAAAAAATAACTGAGAAAGTCAAAAAAGTGTTATGTTGTGCCCCGCTCACCCCTGATGCGAGTCAGTCAGTTTAATTAAATGTCACTATTGCATACATGCGGCTTTGACCCCAGACTCCTGCAAATACAGAAAAGTACTACGTCTTGTATTTTAGTGCAGAAACATGCTATTTCAAGTCATTTAATAACAAAATGCCCAGATTTATTTACTTTAAAAATCTCTAAAAAGTCTCTTGTTGCTTGAGTTATTGAAAAAAAAAATTATTTACAGTAATAATGAAAAAAAATCTATTCTCAATCCAGTCTCACTTCTTCACTCCAGACCAAAGGTGCTGGTCTCCTCCACCGCCGTCAGAAGCTTCTCGTACAGCATCGTGTGCGACGGATAGGGAGGCAGATCCAGGCGGTTGAAGCATGTGTGAGCCCTGCAGGAGACAGAGATACAGGGGTCAAAGGTCAAGACAGATTTCATCCTGGCCTCAGAGTAAATAGGCGACATAAACACTGAATTACTGACAAACTTTCCCCATCTTCGTCCCAGCAAAGCATGTGAAATTCTGTATGTGAGTGAGGCATCTGTATCCTTTCCATCACACCGGCCTTATTTAGCTTTGGCTGCTGACGCTGAACACACACAATGACAAACTCCCAGCCGTTCTTACCCTGACAGAGAGATATGAGCCTGTGCTTCAGTGCTGACGGCGCCAGGCTTTCATCCGCACTGCTTCTGTTTGCCAGACCAGCCGGGAGAAATGAGTTTCAAGGTGAAACACTGCATGCAAATCAAGCCTGAGAGAGCTTTTAACAGTCGGCTCTCAGGATGACACTCTGACACTTCACAATAACTAACATGAACTAACAACGAGCAAAACATTTGTTACAGTATTTATTTATTAATCTTTGTTAATGTTAGTTAATAAAAATACAGCTGATCATTGTGTGTTCATGTTATTCACAGCGCATTAACTAATGTTAACAAATACAACCTTTGATTTTAACAATGCATTAGTAAATGTTGAAATTAATATAATCTAAGATTAATAAATGCTTATTTATTAGCTTATGCTAAATTCTTAGTTCATGTTAACTAAGGTAGTTAACTAATGTTAACTAATGAACCTTATTGTAAAGTGTTACTGATGACACTTTGTCATCTCGGCTAGCTTTATTTACAAGTCTAAGTAATATGAACAGGCTTAATGGGGGTTTCCTTTGCTGTTGTGATTGAATTGCACATGGTAGGTAAACGCCTCGGTTACGACTGTAACCTCGGTTCCCTGAAGAGGGAACGAGACGTTGCGTCGAATTGACGCTAAGGGAACGCTTTGCGTGATGATGTATTGAAGCACATGTAAAATCAGTCCAATGGTGTGACGGAACGTCAGAGGCGGGTGACGTCATGAACCAGGAAACTATAAAACCTGCCCAAAACAAAGCGGCGTCAGCTTCGTAAGGTCTGAGCAAGTAGCTTACAGGCACGTAGGAGATATGGCAGGTGACGCAACGTCTCGTTCCCTCTTCAGGGAACCGAGGTTACAGTCGTAACCGAGGCGTTCCCTTTCAAGGGAACTCGCGTTGCGTCGAATTGACGCTAAGGGAACGTCTATACCAACGCCACCATAGCGAGAAGTGCCTGTCCAGTGTGAAATCAAGGCGAGCAGCACTAGGACGAGAGCACTCGGGACCCTGGTGTAGAGTCCAAGTCCAGAGAATAGAACCTGACGAATGTGTGAGGTGAGGACCAGCCTGCCGCATCACAGACGTCTTGAAGAGGTACTCCAGACAATAAGGCCTTAGAAGCCGCCATACTCCTAGTTGAGTGAGACCGCACCAACATGGGTGATGGTAGTCCGGTCGACTCATAAGCAAGTGAGATAGTCTCGACCACCCACTTGCTCATTCTTTGCTTAGATGCTGGTGACCCCTTATTAGGGGGTCCAAAACAGACAAAGAGTTGTTCGGATTTACGCCACAGGGCAGCTCTGTGGACGTAAGCATCTAACGCCCTAACCGGGCACAGCAAATTGTGCTTTACCTGGTCCGCATCCTGGAAGGGAGGAGGACAGAAGGCCTGCAGCACTATAGATCGGGCCACATTAGTGGGGACCTTGGGAACATAACCCGGCCTAGGATGAAGGAATGCTTTAACCATGCCGGGCGCAAATTCCAAGCACGAGGGTGCAACCGACAGAGCCTGGAGATCTCCTATTCTCTTCAAAGATGAGATAGCGAGGAGGAACAGCGTTTTTAAAGTAAGAAACCTGGCTGGAACCTCTTCCAAGGGCTCAAAGGGAGCCTGGGAAAGACCTTGGAGGACGATAGCCAGGTCCCAGGTCGGGACCCTTGTGCGTGCAGCAGGCCTTAGCCTCAACGTGCCACGGAGGAAACGAGATACTAAGGGGTCTTTACCCACAGACATTCCACCCAAAGGGATGTGGTAAGCACCTATGGCCGCCACATAAACCTTCAACGTGGACGGGGATAGACCTGCAGTGAACCGCTCCTGCAGAAACTCCAGCACTGTACCAACCGGGCAGTTAACTGGGTTTAGCTGACGGCCACTACACCATGAAGCGAAAACCTTCCACTTCAGGGCATAAAGTTTCCTCGTGGAGGGAGCTCTGGATTGTAGAATGGTCTCCACAACCTCGGTTGAGAGACCTGACTCTATGAGCTGGGCCCCCTCAGAGGCCAAGCCCACAGGTTCCACAGTTCGGGACGAGGATGAAATATCGAGCCCTCTGCTTAAGACAGTAGATCTCTTCTGACGGGGAGCTCCAGAGGAGGCCCGTTGAGAAGAGACACTAGATCCGCAAACCATACTCTGCCCGGCCACCGCGGGGCTATAAGAAGCAGGCGCAGATGGTCCCTGCGAACTCTCTCCAGAACTCCCGGGAGCAGAGCAATCGGGGGAAATGCATACAGACGTAGCCTCGGCCACGTCTGTACCATCGCATCCAGTCCGAGAGGAGCTGGATGCGTGAGGGAGAACCAGAGTGGACAGTGAGACGTCTCTCGAGACGCAAACAAATCCACTTGTGCTTGGCCGAACTCCCTCCATATCAACTCCACCACCTCGGGGTGGAGCCTCCATTCCCCGGGCCTCGGCCCCTGTCTCGACAGGATGTCTGCTCCTATGTTCTGGGCCCCCGGGATGTAAGCTGCTCTGAGTGATAGCAACTTGCCCTGGGACCACAAGAGGATCTGGTGCGCTAGTTTGCATAGTGGGCGTGAACGCAAACCCCCTTGATGATTTATATAGGCAACCACCGACGTATTGTCTGTTCGGACTAACACATGGTGGCCCCTGAGATCTGGGAGGAAGTTCTTGAGAGCAAGAAACACGGCCATCATCTCCAGGCGATTGATATGCCAAGAGAGATGATGGTCCCCCCACAGACCCTGAGCCGAGCGTCCCTCCAGGATCGCTCCCCAGCCCGTGAGGGAGGCATCTGTCGTTAGCATCCTGCGACGACAAGAAGCTCCCAACACGGGGCCCTGGGACAGGAACCAAGGTTTCTTCCACATAACCAAGGCACGTAGGCAACGCCGCGTAACCTTGATCATGCGAAAGGGGTTGCCCCTCGGGGAAAACCCTTTGGTCCTGAGCCACCACTGCAAGGGTCTCATGTACAGCAGGCCAAAAGTTATCACGTTGGACGCTGCTGCCATCAAACCCAACAGTCTCTGAAACTGTTTCACAGTGAGTGACTGGCCTAGCTTTATCCTCTTTACGGCTGACAGAATGGACTCTATGCGTGCCGGAGACAGGCGCGCCCGCATCGACATAGAATCCCATACTACCCCTAGATAAGTGGTTCTCTGTAATGGAGAAAGCACACTCTTCTTGGCGTTTAGCCGTAACCCCAGCTCTCTCATGTGGGCGAGGACGACATCTCGATGCCGAATCGCCAACTGGTGCGACTGAGCTAAAATCAACCAATCGTCGATGTAGTTCAGTATGCGAATACCCTGCAGACGCAGTGGCGCCAGAGCTGCATCTACGCATTTCGTGAAAGTGCGGGGTGATAGTGCTAGGCCAAATGGAAGAACTCGATATTGGTATGCTTTGCCCCCGAAAGCAAACCTCAGGAACTTCCTGTGATATGGAAGGATGGAAATATGGAAGTATGCGTCCTTGAGATCTATCGTGACAAACCAGTCCTCGGATCTGATCTGTGGCACGATTTGTCTCAAAGTCAACATTTTGAATTTCAGCTGCATGACTGACTCGTTCAGAACTCTTAGATCCAAAATGGGACGCAACCCCCCGTCCTTCTTCGGAACGATGAAGTATCGGCTGTAAAACCCGGTGTCCCTGCTGGAGGGAGGTACATATTCTATGGCCCCCTTGTCCAACAGGTTCTTTACTTCTTGTTCCATTACCAGAACCTGCTCGGGGCCCACCACGGTGGGAAGGACCCCCATAAACCTGGGCGGGTGAGACCCAAACTGTATTTGATAGCCCTTTTCTATGGTCTGCAGGACCCAACGAGAAATATTTGGCAGTAGCTTCCACGCTACCAAAAATTCTACTAGAGGTACCAGCCTCTCGAGACTGGCTTCTGGATTTAGTTGTTGTTGAACAATCAGCCCGTCGCCCTGTAACGGCGAACCGGCAGGGAACGACTGAACTGACTGCTCTAGGACCCTCCTCGGAGGGGGCGGGCATCCCAGGGCCACTACGTTTCCGGGTGGCATCTGAGATATGTGCTCGCTGGAGACCGCTGCGCCCTGTAACACACGAGGTGGCAGGGTTAGCATAACGGTCCCCTGAGGGCACCGAAGAGAGACGGGCACCGTGTAATGAGGTGTTAACCGCTCTACTTCGGGGGGGAACTGCCCTCGATGGCCTGCGCACTCGGACGTCAGGACCTTTTCTTTGCAGCCTTCTTTGAAATAATGACGGTCCTCAGATCCGTCTTACCCCTACAAGGCTGCTGCTGAGCGCGCCCCCCGTGTCCCCAGTCTTTTTGTGGGGGAGCACGGGAGGCCACGCTCTGCTTTTGAGTGGCACGGTGTGAGGAGCTGGCTTTAGATGTTTGGGGCTGCTCCCGCTCAGCAGCCCCGGAGACATGAGTTCGGCGAGGGAGAAGCTTTTGAAAAGCAGCCGCTTGTTTGGCTGACTCCTGGAACCTCTCGACGACCGAATTTACTGCGTCGCCGAAGAGGCCAGAAGAAGAGATGGGAGCATCCATTAAAAAATGTTTATCTTTTTCTTTAATGTTGCTTAAATTCAGCCAGAGATGCCTCTCAGTGGCCACCAGGGCTGCCATAGACCGGCCGATAGATTTAGCCGTCTCCTTAGCGGCCCTGAGAGACAAATCTGTGGCCCGACGCAGTTCGCAAACAGCGTTCGGGCCAATACCCCCGCCTTCATCTAAGTCTCCTAACACCTCAGCTTGGTAAGCCTGCAGCAAAGACATGGTATGTAAACATGCTGCAGCCTGACCAGCCGCTGAATAAGCTTTACCCACCAGATTTGATGTTAATTTAACTGGTTTGGTGGGTAACACCGGGGCCTTAAGGGAAGATGCAGATTCGGGAGAGAGATAGCTCGCGAGCGTCTCTTCAACCCTTGGCATCTCCCCATAACCGTGCTCTTTATATTGGGATATAGAAGAATAGTGAGATGTTTGTGCACTGTAAACTCTATATGATGCTGGTTTTCCCCACGATCTCGACACCTCGGTGTGGAGATCGGGAAAAAAACGGCAGACCCCGGCGTTGAGGTTGTGCGCGAGAGGGCAGGAAGCGTTCGTCCAGTTTACTTTTTGAACGAACGTCCTGCTTATCTGACGGCCAATCTATATTTAATCTTTCGACCGCTCTCGTCACAACCTCAATCAGCTCCTCAAACGCGTGAGATTGAGGTGGCGAATCCTCAACATCACGTGAGTCAACACTAACAACATCTAGTTCCTCGGAACTAGATAGTTGTAGTGTTGGTGCCTGTATCAGGGCGGAAGAAACCGCAGCGCGTGCTTCCGAACCCTGATACAATGCACTAGATCTGTCAGGTGAAGGCAGAGATAAGGCCGGGCCCGTCTCTAACCCCGCTGACAGATCCATTTGCGAACCCCAAGTCTGAAGCCTTCGCAGTGCCTCAGCAGCTGCGGGACCTGAGCCTTGGGGAACGCGAGCCTGGGCGTCCTCGCTAAAGAACGCCAGGCGGGATCGGAGCGTTCGTAATGGAAGCACTTCACAGTGCTCACAGCCAGCGCCCTCGAGCGCTGACCGTGCATGCTCCTCTCCCAAACAATCAACACAAAGAACGTGCGTGTCCCCACCCGTTAAATAACGAGGGCAGGGATGCACACACGCTCTGAACTGTTGCTTGCTCGCCATGCTGAATAATATATATATATATATCAGACAACACCAAATATAACAGACAGTTTCACATATAGCGCTTGTGAAGACACAGAAGCTGACGCCGCTTTGTTTTGGGCAGGTTTTATAGTTTCCTGGTTCATGACGTCACCCGCCTCTGACGTTCCGTCACACCATTGGACTGATTTTACATGTGCTTCAATACATCATCACGCAAAGCGTTCCCTTAGCGTCAATTCGATGCAACGCGAGTTCCCTTGAAAGGGAACTAAGCATTAAGCTTATAGACGAGCACGCAAAGATCTGCTGGTAAAGTAGAATTGGGTGATGGTGTCCTAAAACATCCACATGAAGCTCTGTGCTTTTCATTTCACGTCTCTCTTTTGTTTCTTTTCACATGAGAAAGAAGTATGACTGTCAAATATATATGAAAATGAACAGATCTAAAAGCACTCATTCAATCAATTTAAAAATTTCTTGTTTTAAAATTAGATATAATATTCTTTCCATGAAATGTAAGCTATGAGGAATATAATGTCAAAAGTCCTTTGGTTTTTAATATTCCGCCCGGGTCTGTGAGATCCTGAGCCTTTCTGTGCAGCGTCTCTAATAAAGCACATGTGCTAGTCATCTAAATGCTAATGTACTCTGAAAAGTTGACAAAACAAACTTTTAGCAAAATATGCACATTTTAAATCTTCTCAACAGACCAATAATATTCAAAACATCATCTTTAAAGAGGCATATACACATTTTTGAATATAGAACGAGAGCATCTCACTCTACAGGTTAGGATAATGATTTTTCGGTAGTACTACAGAACACTGTGGATGTATATAAGGTCCATTTGTTGTTTGCTGTTTTGAGGAGCATTTGGACCCAGAAACGGAGACAAGTTTCATGTCAGACTTAACAATTGGTTAGGAACATATTCTACAAGCCCCCCCAAAAAGAAAGAAATGACCCAGATTTTCTACATCATATATATATATATATATATATATACATACATACATTTAAAACATATATATACATACATATAAAACATATATATACATACACATCTTAATTTCATACATTAAAGGTGCTCTAAGCGATGTCAGGTGACGTCACTTCTTGTTGACGTTTAAAGCATTGTCAATCAAAACGGAGGCTAGCTCGACCCTCCCTCCTCCTCATCCGCGCACTAACCCCCCAAACCCACCCCCAAACCCTTCTGGTCTGTTATTGGCTGGAACGGTTTGTTATGTTTCGTGGTGTGGGTTAGCCCAGTTTGTTTTTGTTGCCGTTTGTGGAGCCTGGGGCGTCTGCAGAGACCGCGTCTGTTTACAGTGTGTTCAGGGGCAGCCAGCGGATAGTGAGGAGATGTTTGCTGTATGTGACAAAAAATGTTTTGGCCTAAAAAACGCATGACATCGCTTAGAGCACCTTTAATTTCTTATTTCAAACAAAATCCTGTCATCCAGCATCTCTTCTTCATTCATCCTCATCACCACAAATGTGTTTTAGGTGGACAGATCAATACAGTACAGAGAACATCAAAAAATGTATGATGTTGTAAAATAACAATGTCTTTTCTGTTATCCAAATGCTTTTTAATCTTCGCTATTGTTTCAATGCAAATGAACAAGCGCGCCGTTATTTGTTGTGTATGACGTTCATGTTCAAGTAATCCAGATATGAGCAGATTCTGCACAATACGCTGTATTTAATATATCATGATGACAAGTATTTGCGCTAAATCTGCCCAGATTTGTCTCACACAAACTTCCCCAGCAAAGTGAGTAAACAGAATAAGTCACAAGCCAAATTAGCCAGTGATTTAACAGCGTTACCCGCCACAGTTGAGTTTTACCCACATTTGGCGAGTGTTAATGTGGCGAACAGGACGGCCGAGGGACGTGAGAGAACGGCGCGAGGCCGGTGGTGCGATTGCTAATGAGCAGCACCTGTGAGGCACACCGGTCTCGCATCTCTCACGGAGGAGCGGAAGCATAAAGGAGGAGCGACGACGTTGATGATCGAGAGAGGAACAGGCCTGTATTTTAGTTGTGTTTTGTTTTTGTATTTTATTTTAGTTATATTTATTTTCGGTAGCCAGCAGTCGTCCGCGAGGGGCTGCTGGCGGTATTTTCGTTTGTTTGTTTTATTTAAATAAATTATATTTTGATGGTTCGTCGGTTCCCGCCTCCTTCTTCCCTGAACATTGCTACACTGGTGCCGAAACCCGGGAAGAGGGAGGAACGCGCTGTCAGAGAGTCCTCGCCGGTGTGGGGAATCCGCGGTGCCATCGAGCATGGTGCGCGAGTCGCCGCCGCTCGCCGTGGGCCGGAGCCTGCTGCCATCCGCCGAGCGAGGGGAGGAGCAGGGAGCGGGGGACTCGCGGCCACGGACGCTCGAGGCGGTGCGCTGGAGTGAGTTGCCGGTGGGACGGTCGAGCTCGCTGCCGGCCGCCTGGGTATTGGAGGGGCGGCTGCCATCCGGGAGGGAGAGGAGGAGTCGCCGCCGCTCGCCGTGGGCCGGAGCCTGCTGCCGTCCACCAGTGAAGGGGAGGAGCAGGGAGCGGGGGACTCCTACCGTCTGCCCAAGGCACCCGAGGAGCCGTCGCCGTCCACCGGGCGGCGGAGGAGCGTCGAGCCGTCCACCGAGGGCTACCCAGCGTCACCGCCAGGCACCGCGGAGGAGATCGCCAGCTGGTGGGGGACCAGATGGCAGCGCGTTGTGGGAACCGGACCAATTTTTTTTTTCCTCTCTCCCCTCTCTCGATCTGTCGCTCCTCATGCTTCCGTCTCCGTTTCCCTCGGTTTGTCTGTCCATACTCCCCAGGGATCGCCGCCGCCGGGGGGGGAGTAGGCACAGGCTCGTGAGTACCCCCCCGGCCTGTGAGGGGCGATGGGGGTATGTGGCGAACAGGACGGCCGAGGGACGTGAGAGAACGGCGCGAGGCCGGTGGTGCGATTGCTAATGAGCAGCACCTGTGAGGCACACCGGTCTCGCATCTCTCACGGAGGAGCGGAAGCATAAAGGAGGAGCGACGACGTTGATGATCGAGAGAGGACCAGGCCTGTATTTTAGTTGTGTTTTGTTTTTGTATTTTATTTTAGTTATATTTATTTTCGGTAGCCAGCAGTCGTCCGCGAGGGGCTGCTGGCGGTATTTTCGTTTGTTTGTTTTATTTAAATAAATTATATTTTGATGGTTCGTCGGTTCCCGCCTCCTTCTTCCCTGAACATTGCTACAGTTAATTTCAAGCCCAGGTTATGAAGTATCTCATGTGGTGTTTACCTTGGCAGAGAGGTTATCTTTCCCCACTTCTCGATGCAGAAGCGCCTCAGGCCGTTGCTCCCCCTCAGCGCTGCGAATCCCTCATAGGGGACACTGGACGTGCCCGTCACAAACTGCAGCAAACGCAACCTCTGCTCATTATTGAAGCGCTCCACCGCGGCCCAGAACCAGCGCATCACAATGTGCCCATCATGGTAACCTGGAGGTTCATAGAGATACCAGTAAAGTTAAAGGTGAAGTGTGTAGTTTATGCGACACTAGTGGCACCTAGTAGAATTGCATAAATAATCAAACCACTTTACAAAAGGCCCTTTAGCCCATGGCGTCTCCCCGAAGTCAAACATCACAAACACAGCTCTTACAGGTGCTTGTGAAGGTCTCAACAGGTGAAATTAGGCCACTTTCAACAAAAGGTCCAACATATTAGGAATACTTTTAGCTGTGTTTCTATGTGTCATGAGTAAGTAATTAAGAGTAAACATGAACGATAATAAACCCACCCAATGTTTCTGCACCAGACGCATTTTTGACATGACGCACCACAACTGTTTGAGTCTGTCTACACTGCACACATCAAAGCAAACAATATAAATTGGTACATTTGTTTTTCTGAACAGGTGCATGATGATGTTGTATTGAAGTAGAATGTTATTGTAGCGTGTTTCTATGGCGGCAAATCAATGTCAATAAGAACCGAGCGCACAACTGATGCTGGCGCGCGCGGTAAATGACTTTCGCGAGAGGATAACAGATCCACACGCGAGGAAACGGGGACTCGCGAGCTCATTCATACCCTGCGTGCGCTCATGACATCTCCTCTGCACGCAATACAAGCCCTCGTGCGCGCGCACGATCATTCCACATGCTCTCGCGCTTGATCTGCTCTCGCCTGATGCTTTTGCTCGCTCGTACAATTTTATTTTTGACAGTCGAGGGGCGGGACTCCCCTTTACCGGAAGTCAGTTGTGATTGGACGCCTGTCCAATGACTTGTAATTCACTTGACTTGAGACATCACTTAATTTGTTTCATTTATTGTGGTTAATTAATGTGTAATGTGATTTAATGCATTTTTAATATAGAATATATTCTTACCAGATACTTTTTTAACAGAAAGTATTACTAGTGATTGCATTGTGTTGTTAGGAGATATTTACAGACTGTAATGACACATTTCCATAGTTATTAGCATTGTAAATCTACCAAAATTCTTATACATTTTTACATTTTATATTTAAAACACTATGTGTTATTGGCTTAAAATATTTAAAATAAATTGCAGAAAAAGTCATATTTGCTGCAGTTCACCACTACCACTAGACCCCCATTTACCACTATTTACTTTTTCCGACCAAAATTAAAGTGGATCTGAGAACCTCAGAATGTAAAAAGTGTCCATTAAGGGCTTTGGATGAAAGATAAATTACTTGTTTATATCAATAAGCAAGAGTTGTTGTGTAAGCTTTTTGTTTTCATCCTGTGTATTACTATTATGTCAATTTTGAGTGGTTCATTATATTTTCTATTAAATGTAAAAGGGGTTCTGGCAGCATGAATGCATTTATTTTTTTTAAGATATGTTATTTGCAGATGGGGTTTAATCATTTATGCTGTGTACTACATGCCTCATTCTCTTATTAAGTTATTAGCTTACAAAAAGTTAGATGATTAAGATCACTATATAATGTTGTAATAGCTTTGCTGGGATAAATAATTTGCTGGATTTAATATAGTTCCTCTGTATTCGGTAGTAAATTCTGAAAAGGCTTTTTTTAAGCTATAATTAATGCTGTGTACTGTATCTTAACTTGAGAAGCCAGAACCCCTTTTACATTGAAAAGAAAATATAATGAACCATTTAAATTATGTAAAAATTCATAAGAATTTTGGTAGATTTACAATGCTAATAACCATGGAAATGTGTCATTACAGTCTGTAAATTATCTCTTAACAACACAATGCAATCACTAGTAATACTTTCTGTTAAAAAAGTATCTGGTAAGAATATATTCTATATTAAAAATGCATTAAATCACATTACACATTAATTAACCACAATAAATAAAACAAATTAAGTGATGTCTCAAGTCAAGTGAATTACAAGTCATTGGACAGGCGTCCAATCACAACTGACTTCCGGAAAAGGGGAGTCCCGCCCCTCGACTGTTATCCTCTCACAAAAGTAATTTACCGCGCGCGCCAGCATCAGTTGTGCGCTCGGTTCTTATTGACATTGATTTGCCGCCATATGTTTCATCCCAATGCCCTGTTCACTTTGATGTGTTTGTGACCTATTTAATCTTTGAATGTCTAAATGCAATTAATTTTGGCTTGCATTTCTGTAACCAAAGCTGAATGTCTTTTCACATGTAACGCGTCAGTTATGGTCCCCCACTAGGTAAACACCGTCTGGCTCCGCCTGCTACAGTAGCCACGCCCCAATCTCTGTTTACTACAGTAGCCATGCCCCAATCTCTCAGCTGCTGTAGTAGCCACGCCCCAATCTCTCAGCTGCTACAGTAGCCACCCTAATAGCCACGCCCCAATCTCTCCCCTTGCTACAGTAGCCACGCCCAATCCCTCCCCCTGCTACAGTAGCCATGCCCCAATATCTAAGTCTGCTACAGTAGCCACGCCCCAATCTCTCCCCTGCTACAGTAGCCACGCCCAAATCTCTAAGTCTGCTACAGTAGCCAAGCCCCAATCTCTAAGTATGCTACAGTAGCCACGCCCCAATCTCTAAGCCTGCTGCAGTAGCCACGCCCCAATCTCTAAGCCTGCTACAGTAGCCACGCCCCAATCTCTCCCCCTGCTACAGTAGCCACGCCCCAATCTCTCCCCCTGCTACAGTAGTCACGCCCCAATCTCTCAGCTGCTACAGTAGCCACCCCAATAGCCACGCCCCAATCTCTCCCCCTGCTACAATAGCCACGCCCCAATCTCTCCCCCTGCTACAGTAGCCACGCCCCAATCTGTAAGTCTGCTACAGTAGCCACGCCCCAATCTCTCCCCCTGCTTCAGTAGCCACGCCCCAATCTCTAAGTCTGCTACAGTAGCCACGCCCCAACCTCTCCCCCTGCTGCAGTAGTCACGCCCCAATCTCTCAGCTGCTACAGTAGCCACCCCAATAGCCACGCCCCAATCTCTCCCCCTGCTACAATAGCCACGCCCCAATCTCTCCCCCTGCTACAGTAGCCACGCCCCAATCTGTAAGTCTGCTACAGTAGCCACGCCCCAATCTCTCCCCCTGCTTCAGTAGCCACGCCCCAATCTCTAAGTCTGCTACAGTAGCCACGCCCCAACCTCTCCCCCTGCTACAGTAGTCACGCCCCAATCTCTCAGCTGCTACAGTAGCCACCCCAATAGCCACGCCCCAAATATCTCCCCCTGCTACAATAGCCACGCCCCAATCCCTCCCCCTGCTACAGTAGCCACGCCCCAATATCTAAGTCTGCTACAGTAGCCACGTCCCAATCTCTCCCCCTGCTACAGTAGCCACACTCCCAATCTCTAAGTCTGCTACAGTAGCCAAGCCCCAATCTCTAAGTCTGCTACAGTAGCCACGCCCCAATCTCTAAGCCTACTGCAGTAGCCATGCCCCAATCTCTAAGCCTGCTACATTAGCCACGCCCCAATCTCTCCCCCTGCTACAGTAGTCACGCCCCAATCTCTCAGCTGCTACAGTAGCCACCCCAATAGCCACGCCCCAATCTCTCCCCCTGCTACAATAGCCACGCCCCAATCTCTCCCCCTGCTACAGTAGCCACGCCCCAATCTGTAAGTCTGCTACAGAAGCCACGCCCCAATCTCTCCCCCTGCTACAGTAGCCACGCCCCAATCTCTAAGTGTGCTACAGTAGCCACGCCCCAATCTCTCCCCCTGCTACAGTAGCCATGCCCCAATCTGTAAGTCTGCTACAGTAGCCACGCCCCAATCTCTCCCCCTGCTACAGTATCCACACCCCAATCTCTAAGTTTGCTACAATAGCCACAACCCAATCTCTAAGGCTGCTACAGTAGCCACACCCCAATCTCTAAGTCTGCTACAGTAGCCACACCCCAATCTCTAAGTCTGCTACAGTATCTACACCCCAATAGCCACGCCCCAATCTCTCCCCTTGCTACAGTAGCCACGCCCAATCCCTCCCCCTGCTACAGTAGCCACGCCCCAATATCTAAGTCTGCTACAGTAGCCATGCCCCAATCTCTGCCCCTGCAACAGTAGCCACGCCCCAATCTCTAAGTCTGCTACAGTAGCCAAGCCCCAATCTCTAAGTCTGCTACAGTAGCCACATCCCAATCTCTAAGCCTGCTGCAGTAGCCACGCCCCAATCTCTAAGCCTGCTACAGTAGCCACGCCCCAATCTCTCCCCCGCTACAGTAGTCACGCCCCAATCTCTCAGCTGCTACAGTAGCCACCCCAATAGCCACGCCCCAATCTCTCCCCCTGCTACAATAGCCACGCCCCAATCCCTCCCCCTGCTACAGTAGCCACGCCCCAATATCTAAGTCTGCTACAGTAGCCACGCCCCAATCTCTCCCCCTGCTACAGTAGCCACACCCCAATCTCTAAGTCTGCTACAGTAGCCAAGCCCCAATCTCTCCCCCTGCTACAGTAGTCACGCCAATAGCCACGCCCCAATCTCTCCCCCTGCTACAATAGCCACGCCCCAATCCCTCCCCCTGCTACAGTAGCCACGCCCCAATATCTAAGTCTGCTACAGTAGCCACGTCCCAATCTCTCCCCCTGCTACAGTAGCCACACCCCAATCTCTAAGTCTGCTACAGTAGCCAAGCCCCAATCTCTAAGTCTGCTACAGTAGCCACGCCCCAATCTCTAAGCCTGCTGCAGTAGCCACGCCCCAATCTCTAAGCCTGCTACAGTAGCCACGCCCCAATCTCTCCCCCTGCTACAGTAGTCACGCCCCAATCTCTCAGCTGCTACAGTAGCCACGCCCCAATCTCTCAGCTGCTACAATAGCCATGCCCCAATATCTCCCCCTGCTACAGTAGCCACGCCCCAATCTGTAAGTCTGCTACAGTAGCCACGCCCCAATCTCTCCCCCTGCTACAGTAGCCACGCCCCAATCTCTCCCCCTGCTACAGTAGTCACGCCCCAATCTCTCAGCTGCTACAGTAGCCACCCCAATAGCCACGCCCCAATCTCTCCCCCTGCTACAATAGCCACGCCCCAATCTCTCCCCCTGCTACAGTAGCCACGCCCCAATCTGTAAGTCTGCTACAGTAGCCACGCCCCAATCTCTCCCCCTGCTACAGTAGCCACACCCTAATCTCTAAGTCTACTACAGTAGCCACACCCAATCTTAAAGTCTGCTACAGTAGCCACCCCCCAATCTCTAAGTCTGCTACAGTAGCCACGCCCCAATCTCTCAGTCTGCTACAGTAGCCACGCCCCAATCTCTAAGTCTGCTACAGTATCCACACCCCAATCTCTAAGTCTGCTACAGTAGCCACAACCCAATCTCTAAGTCTGTTACAGTATCCACACCCCAATCTCTAAGCCTGCTACAGTAGCCACACCCCAATCTCTAAGTCTGCTACAGTAGCCACACCCCAATCTCTAAGTCTGCTAAAGTAGCCACACCCCAATCTCTAAGTCTGCTACAGTATCCACACCCCAATCTCTAAATCTGCTACAGTAGCCACACCCCAATCTCTAAGTCTGCTACAGTAGCCACACCCAATCTTAAAGTCTGCTACAGTAGCCACACCCCAATCTCTAAGTCTGCTACAGTAGCCACACCCCAATTTCTAAGTCTGCTACAGTAGCCACGCCCCAATCTCTAAGTCTGCTACAGTAGCCACGCCCCAATCTCTAAGTCTGCTACAGTAGCCACGCCCCAATCTCTAAGTCTGCTACAGTAGCCACACCCCAATCTCTAAGTCTGCTACAGTAGCCACACCCCAATCTCTAAGTCTGCTACAGTAGCCACGCCCCAATCTCTCATTATTGGTTGAGCTGAAAAGAGATGGACAGATCTGAGTGGAGGGCTGTCAATGCCTGGAGGGCTCAATGTTTACACTTTTGGGGGAGATACTAATAGTAGTCAATTAACAATAAACTGGGTTAAGAGAATTTATTTAACATAGAAAAATCTTACATACTTCACATTTAAACATCAATATGTGGGTGTCCAGTGCACTATAAAGCTTTGTCCAAAATCTAGTAGTAAGCTGTCTACTATGGGAAGGTCTTTTTAGTTAGGGCTGGAGATAAACTCTGATGGAAAGTGGACCCTGTCATAATGCATTCTGTGAACGATTTCTCCATTAAGGAAACTAACTCAGAGTTTGGTTGAAACAATCTCATTTAAATTATGTAAAGTATAAGAAGAAAAAAGAATGTGTCTCACTAAAAGAGGAGGCCCTTCAAGGGTCTCTATCTGAATGTGCATAAAAGTCAACAGAAGACTCCAGAGTTTCAAGTGAGGTCATCTCGACACTGTGAAACCACAACACCGCAGGGTTATATGAAATTCTACAGGGCTCACCCGTTATGCTTTCAATGTCAACAGCTCCATTCTAAGTAATGAACTGGAATCTAAACAGATGGGATACTTGTTTTGGCATTTGCGGTGGGGTAAAATACTATTGACCCTCCATAGTAATTCACAGCAGAGGACCTAAAAGAAAAGTGAAACCACTTCACATGGAACAAATGGTAAGCCTGAGCAATCAAGCGTCTAATCACTAATGAAGACGATGTGACATTTTTTTCCTCCAGTAATTAATGATTTCTGGATAGTTTGAACATTTCTGGAGCTATATTGACAATAATGCCTACTGTTGACAAAGTAGTTCCCATGTCATTTTGTGAAAATTTAAAGACACAGAAGGCATCCGCTCACCTCCTCTATATTCTGTGTTAGATCTCCAGTCATTCAAATCAATCTCAGCCGTTCCTGCAATGACCAACTCCAGCTCACGAGCATCGAACACTGAAACCAGACGGGAGTCTACGACCTGCATCATTAAAAGGTACATCTGACATTCAAATATCTGAATCTGTTTAGTAAATACTCGTTTCACTAAACCTTTGTGTAGACTGGCTACTATTCAAGCTGATGTACCTCATAGAAACCTCTGACAAGGGCTTCGGTCTGTTGCATAACCCCCCTCTCCACCCTCCATCTTGCCATCCGCTCAATGTATTCCTTCTTGTTCTTCTCTGTCACTTGGATATTGGAGCCCCCCGACTTCAGTTCCCTCTCCGTCACCTGTCAAACAATGTAAAAGAGTTTTAAAGGTTGGGAGAAACCTTTGTTGCAGCAGATAACATGTTTATAATTCAAAGTATTAGAGACATGGCAGGTTAAAAAGCATTGATGCACCTTCAGCCACCTTTTTGTTCTAAAGGTGAAGTGTGTCATTCTTTAAATGTTAAAAAATGTATCCCAGATTAATATAAATTACCATAAGTAACCCACTGGGATTGAGAAACACTAGTGTGAACACATGGTTTGGTTTGTTTTGGTGACCCCGACGTGCCCTCTTTTACACCTTTAGTACAACTGGTCACCGGTTTTGGTTTGCTGTAGGTAATGGAGATGAAGTTTCTTCAGTACTGATCAATGATAATTATCACTGCAGGCATTTTGGTAAGACACATGAAAAACCTCCTTCAAGGTGCTTTAACAACAGACTGAAATATCCAGCACCTGTCCAAAGACCTCCTCATTGACTGTAAATGTTAGATCCAAGATGTCAGTGATATCGTTGTCCTTCATCCATTGTAAGCTCTGGTGGAACTCCTCATCCAGGTATTCCAAATCACTCAAATCTGTCACTCTATGGACCATATAACACAGACATCCAATCAAATGTCATCATTCTAAACCCTGTTTAAAGTGAACTCCGGGTATGAAGACTTGTATTGCTTACTCTAATGTAAATTATGTCTCCTACTGAAATATGTAGTAGAAAACCCATGAAACATTGTTTTATACATATTTTGGACATATTTTTGGTGCGCAATGCATTCTGGGTCGATGACGTCAAATGGTTGCACTCGGTGAGCTACTGGCGCTACCTGTTGCTATTTTTACCGCAACACAACTCGGAACATAAAAAACTGATACAATGTTTTAGTAAAAGACATCATTTACGTTATTAAGCCATACAAGTCTTAATACCCGGGGTTCAATTTAAGGCTGGAATACACAACACGACACTGCCCAAGTTTTTGCCCGGATTTACAGTCTGGACAAGTTGAGGCTAGATGCCTAAAGGTCAGAGAAAGTCTACAGATTTGAGTTCACATATTTCATAGTGAAATACGTCATATTTAACAGAAAATTGCATTGGCTTTGATTCCATGATTGCATAGACTATGATTTCATTCAGTCAAATGATATAAAATATGTTTGATATTTTGAGGCAATTTTAGAAAAAAAATGTATTTGTCATGTCTCTCCTAGGAACGAGGTGCATGTTTCTGTGTATGTTGTGTTCGTAATGACCTGAAAGTCAGCAAGTGTTGTTTAGTGTATGAAGCCCAGTTTTTCCCTGGGTCGTTAAGTGTAGCGTTTTAAATATCTGTTCAGAAGTCGTATAGTGTTTTCCAGCCTTTCTGGTCTCATCTTGACACTAAAATGCCACTGATACTCACAGTCTGAGCAGGGCCTTGTAGAAAGGACGGGTGAAGAAAGCATCCAATAGATACTGGTGGATCAGAGCCAGACCCAAAATACGGCCACTGAAACGGAACCTGTGAGGGTCCAACAAAACATTTATTCATGTCATAATGTTCTATACATGCTCTATTGTAATACATATCCTGCTTTTGCTACAATTTCAGCCTTTAAAAATTCTTTACCTTGTGGATAGGGCTTGAAAGTCAGACACCGTGACATGAGCCAACTTTTAAATTCAATTCAATTTGTGAATTTGAACACTGACATTCACCAGACGTGTCCTTAGCTTGGATAAAGTTCAAGGCAAACTTTGAGAATTTGTCTTTGTATTTAGTTTCCTAACGCTATAATTTACTCAACAAGAGGGCCGTTTTCCCTGTCAGTCAAAATCCCGAAATGAGAGACGAAACAAAGAAGTAGTGTGACCGCTTCTACATGGCTTTCTTTCCAGTTGACCAGAAGGCATGCAATTCCTCAACCACAGACCACATCAACCCGAGACCTACAAAGTTGAACTTCAAAAACATTCCAAGTCTAAGCAGCAATAATTAGGGATTCGGATAGATAGTAAGGTAGAAAGAATTTCTCACCATTCCAAATGGTTCTCTACAAATGCAGACATTGGGCTGATCTGCACCATATACGTGTCATTGGCCGAGTACTCAAACAGACCGTAGTACGGGTTAAACATCTCCTGAGACAACAGGAAAAAAAATTCCCGCGATGGGCCGCTGTAGTCCAAACTATGGAGAACATGAACGCAATATGTTAGATCAGCTGAGAGTGCAAATTCAGGTTTGAATGAATCTCTATAGCATGCGTGTGAATGATGTCTCATGTGTCATTGTCTCGATCTGCCGTGACTGCAGCAATGCTCTCTCACCCTTCCTCTCCTACAAAGGCGATGTAGAGCTTGTTTCTCTGGAGCTCTTTACGTGAGTAGGCCATTACTTGATTAAAGGTGCCTTCCAGTAAATGTTCCCTTCGGATCATGAGCCTTGATAACATCACAAAATTAAACCATATCAAAATCAATGTAAGTCATATGCTGAGGTATCTATCTATCTATCTATCCATCGATCGGTCTGTCTGTCTGTCTGTCTGTCTGTCTGTCTGTCTGTCTATCTATCTGTCTATCTATCTATCTGTCTATCTATCTATCTATCTATCTATCTATCTATCTATCTATCTATCTATCTATCTATCTATCTGTCTATCTGTCTATCTATCTATTATCTATCTGTCTGTCTGTCTGTCTGTCTATCTATCTATCTATCTATCTGTCTATCTATCTATTATCTATCTGTCTGTCTGTCTGTCTGTCTATCTATCTATCTATCTATCTATCTATCTATCTATCTATCTGTCTATCTATCTGTCTGTCTATCTGTCTATCTATCTATCTATCTATCTATCTATCTATCTATCTATCTATCTATCTATCTATCTATCTATCTATCTATCTATCTATCTATCTATCTGTCTATCTGTCTATCTATCTGTCTATCTATCTATCTATCTATCTATCTATCTATCTATCTATCTATCTATCTATCTGTCTATCTATCTATCTATCGATCTATCTATTATCTATCTGTCTGTCTGTCTGTCTGTCTATCTATCTATCTATCTATCTATTATCTATCTATCTGTCTGTCTGTCTGTCTGTCTGTCTATCTGTCTGTCTATCTATCTATCTGTCTATCTATCTATCTATCTATCTATCTATCTATCTATCTATCTATCTATCTATCTATCTATCTATCTATCTATCTATCTATCTATCTATCTATCTATCGCACATTCATAATGAAAAACCTGCATGCACACTTACTTAATTTTCCCGGGCCCCTGGCCATAGCCTTTAGCCTCCAGCTTTCTGTAAAAATTGCGCAGTTTAGCCTGAAAGTCTCTGCGGTATGGAGCCGGCGCTCTGGCCCTCTGCAAGCCTGTCAGATAAACAATACCACTGCATATAATTACACATTGGTCTATAAGAACATGTCCTTGTTTGAAAATGTTTTACAATTAATTCAAATGAAATAAAAGCAAGAAGCCAAAGAAAAGACACATTTAATACGACTCAAATTTCTAGGGCCATCAAAGAGAGAAAACAACAAACCAAATGGAGCAGGAGCAGAATCATGCTGTGAAATAATTTTAGTTACACTAAGCTTTCTCATCAAACAAAGGCTATCAGCCGAACCGAACAGGCTCATTAAACCAGTGCTATCAGCACAGCAGGACATCCAGCATGAAATTAAGTCGCTTTCACTCGTGTCTCACTGGGGTGTGAGTGTGTGTGAGCCAGCACATTTATGAAAGAACTGTCTTGACACGAGGAATGACCAAGAGCCGCTGTGATTCGTTTAAGCTGATGCAGGGAACAATTACTCTTACTGCTTTAGGGAAAAGTATTTTCTGTGTTTTGGCAAGCAGCGCTACACACAACACACTGGCTCATGTTTCCACACACACTTAAAAGGGCTTTTAAAGGAAAGCTTTGAAGTAAGTATCTAGATGTTTGCTACTGAGCGAAAGAATATGCTTTATTAAGATAATAATCTAAAAAATGGCTAGATGATGCCTGGTCTGTAACCTGTAAAAGGCTTGTCTATTTGTGGCTTTTAGTTTAGATTTTAGCTTTGAGGCCATCTGTATACTTTTTAACAGGGCCCTATGTTATTCAAGTTATTCCCTACATCAGTGTCAGTGTTTCTGAACTCCCTGAAAGTTTCTTCCGGGAACGAACGCGTCACAATATTCCTCATTTAAATAATTAATACGCAGAATAAAGGGGCGGGGCCTGGGTGAGTTAGTTAGTAGTGTGTTAAACTGGCGGTTATGGTAAGGGGCGGGACATTTCCCAAACACACTCAAAGCGCTCGACCAATGACAACACACTGCTCCAGCCGACCAATCAGAGCACAGTGTGCTTTTCAGGAGGAGGGGCTTCATAGAGACAGGAAGTACACAGAGCGTTACTGGCAGACTGGGAAGAGAGGAGCCGCAACAATGGAGAATATGAGGAAATAATCAACATTACAGCAGGAAAACCTGCTCTAGTAGAGCCTGAAAACAACATCAAGGCTTTAAAAGGGCATAATAGGTCCCCTTTATAGTAGACAAAATAACTTTTAGCACATCTATAGTCTTTCTCTTACATGAAACCGGACCAAAAATATTTATGCCTTCTCTTGTATACATAGGCAGTTTTTTGTTGGCTACAAAGCTAGAACTATCCGTAGTTTCAAAAATATTCTAGGTGTAGCATCCTGTATCACTGTTGCCCTACTAAATGATCTTAAACTAACCCAATTATAAAAGTCATGCAATTAAAGACTAAGTGATTTCCAAACCCTTGGATGTGATCATACCAGGCGAACTCTGAGGCGAGGATCCAGGAGAGCAGCGAGGAGAGAAGCTCAGGCCGGGGTGGAAGGAGTGAGAGGGAATATACGACATGATCTCTTCATCAAAAAGACTGCATGACAGAGAAGAAAAACATTCAAATATACACTGGTGGTGTGGAATAATTCATATGTGCATAAGAATGATTTCTGAAGGATCATATAACACTGAAGACTGGAGTGATGATGCTGAAAATTTAGGACTAAATGACAGTTTATTATATATTCACATAGAAAACTGCTGTTTTACGTTGGAATAATATTTCACAATATTACTGTTTTTACTGTTTTTTTTTCATCAAATAAATGGTGAGCATAAGCATCTTTAAAAAAAAAAGTAAACATGAATTATTCCAAACTTTCGACCAGCAGCGTATAGAGAAAATATTGTTGTATACTTATATTAAATGTCATATATAAATATCTGAGCGAGTAACAAAAAATCTAGGTAAAAAGAAAACATTCTGTTTACTTTGTCAGTTGTAGCTTAAACTATATCTATTATTTAACAGTGTGTTATCTGTGTGGAGAGGCTGACTAGTTGATTGAGCCACTGATTTCCAGTCCCATGTTGGTCCATGTGAGTAAGTCATAAGTCAAAGTGCCTTTGTTTGAGGAGTGATCTGAACCAAACACTGAGGATAGTGTTCAAAGACACGTCCTGTGGTTTCGCATTTCAACTAAAACATGAAAATCATGCACAATTTCCCCTGCAACACACTGCAGTCACTGTACCTTAACAGCATGACCAGGTCGGCGTCACAAGACAGCTTTTCAACACCTTGAGGACCTTCAGTCCTGATGTAATGGAGTTTCTCCCTGAGAGAAAACATGTAAACATTCACACAATCTCACATTTCCGCTCTCACGCTAATGGAATGTTAATTTTTTTAAAGTAACAGTAATCCACAAGTTGAATGGAATTATAGTGTGCATTCAGGAGTGCTGTTAAGATAATGATCAGCTTTCTACATTAGTGATGCTGTAAATGCACAAGTTACTGTTTTTACCAAGTCAAATGCTGATTCAGTCACACAACTTTGTTTTATGCATCTTTATGAGACTGTAACTGTATTTCTATATAAGCTTAACAGAACACTAGATTGTTAGTTGTAAGTTGTTTATATACTGTCGTTGCGGTAACACTTTACAATAAGGTGCATTAGTTAACATTAGTTAATGTATTAAATAACATGAACTAACAATGAGCAATACATTTGTTACAGTATTTATTAATCTTTTAGTTAAAAAAATACAGTGGTTAATTGTTTGTTCATGTTAGTTCAGAGTGCAGTTAACTAATGTTAACAAATACAAACTTAAATTTTAATTTAAATTTGACATTTTGTTTAGTTTCATTTTAGTTTAAGATTTAGTAATATAGCAATAAAATGTGTCATTATGGATCTCTGCATAACCTGCCTCACCTGAGTGTGTGATTTCAGGCCTCAGCTGAGTGTGTGATTCCAGGCCTCACCTGAGTGTGTGATTCCAGGCCTCACCTGAGTGTGTGATTTCTGGCCTCACCTGAGTGTGTGATTCCAGGCCTCACCTGAGTGTGTGATTTCAGGCCTCAGCTGAGTGTGTGATTCCAGGCCTCACCTGAGTGTGTGACTTCTGGCCTCACCTGAGTGTGTGATTTCTGTCCTACCTGAGTGTGTGATTTCAGGCCTCACCTGAGTGTGTGATTTCTGGCCTCACCTGAGTGTGTGATTTCAGGCCTCAACTGAGTGTGTGATTTCTGGCCTCACCTGAGTGTGTGATTTCAGGCCTCACCTGAGTGTGTGATTTCAGGCCTCACCTGAGTGTGTGATTTCTGGCCTCACCTGAGTGTGTGTGATTTCTGGCCTCACCTGAGTGTGTGTGATTTCTGGCCTCACCTGAGTGTGTGATTTCTGGCCTCACCTGAGTGTGTGATTTCTGGCCTCACCTGAGTGTGTGATTTCAGGTCTCACCCAAGTGTGTGATTTCTGGCCTCACCTGAGTGTGTGTGATTTCTGGCCTCACCTGAGTGTGTGTGATTTCTGGCCTCACCCAAGTGTGTGATTTCTGGCCTCACCTGAGTGTGTGATTTCAGGCCTCACCTCTGAGTGTGTGATTTCAGGCCTCACCTCTGAGTGTGTGATTTCTGGCCTCACCTGAGTGTGTGTGATTTCAGGCCTCACCTCTGAGTGTGTGTGATTTCAGGCCTCACCTGAGTGTGTGATTTCTGGCCTCACCTGAGTGTGTGATTTCTGGCCTCACCTGAGTGTGTGATTTCAGGCCTCACCTGAGTGTGTGATTTCTGGCCTCACCTGAGTGTGTGATTTCAGGCCTCACCTGAGTGTGTGATTTCAGGCCTCACCTGAGTGTGTGATTTCTGGCCTCACCTGAGTGTGTGATTTCAGGCCTCACCTGAGTGTGTGATTTCAGGCCTCACCTGAGTGTGTGATTTCTGGCCTCAACTGAGTGTGTGATTTCAGGCCTCACCTGAGTGTGTGATGATTTCAGGCCTCACCTGAGTGTGTGATTTCAGGCCTCACCTGAGTGTGTGATTTCAGGCCTCACCTGAGTGTGTGATTTCAGGCCTCACCTGAGTGTGTGATTTCAGGCCTCACCTGAGTGTGTGATTTCTGGCCTCACCTGAGTGTGTGATTTCTGGCCTCACCTGAGTGTGGGATTTCAGGCCTCACCCGAGTGTGTGATTTCAGGCCTCACCTGAGTGTGTGATTTCTGGCCTCACCTGAGTGTGTGTGATTTCAGGCCTCACCTGAGTGTGTGTGATTTCAGGCCTCACCTGAGTGTGCGATTTCTGGCCTCAACTGAGTGTGTGATTTCAGGCCTCACCTGAGTGTGTGATTTCAGGCCTCACCCGAGTGTGTGATTTCTGGCCTCACCTGAGTGTGTGATTTCAGGCCTCACCTCTGAGTGTGTGATTTCTGGCCTCACCTGAGTGTGTGATATCAGGCCTCACCTGGGTGTGTGATTTCTGGCCTCACCTGAGTGTGTGATTTCAGGCCTCACCTGAGTGTGTGATTTCAGGCCTCACCTGAGTGTGTGATTTCTGGCCTCACCTGAGTGTGTGATTTCAGGCCTCACCTGAGTGTGTGATTTCAGGCCTCACCTGAGTGTGTGATTTCTGGCCTCACCTGAGTGTGTGTTTTCAGGCCTCACCTGAGTGTGTGATTTCAGGCCTCACCTGAGTGTGTGATTTCTGGCTTCACCTGAGTGTGTGATTTCAGGCCTCACCTGAGTGTGTGATTTCAGGCCTCACCTCTGACTGTGTGTGATTTCTGGCCTCAACTGAGTGTGTGATTTCAGGCCTCACCTGAGTGTGTGATTTCAGGCCTCACCTCTGAGTGTGTGATTTCTGGCCTCACCTGAGTGTGTGATTTCAGGCCTCACCCGAGTGTGTGATTTCAGGCCTCACGTCTGAGTGTGTGATTTCTTGCCTCACCTGAGTGTGTGATTTCTGGCCTCAACTGAGTGTGTGATTTCAGGCCTCACCTGAGTGTGTGATTTCAGGCCTTACCTGAGTGTGTAATTTCTGGCCTCACCTGAGTGTGTGTGATTTCTGGCCTCACCTGAGTGTGTGTGATTTCTGGCCTCAACTGAGTGTGTGATTTCAGGCCTCACCTGAGTGTGTGATTTCTGGCCTCACCTGAGTGTGTGATTTCAGGCCTCACCTGAGTGTGTGATTTCAGGCCTCACCTCTGAGTGTGTGTGATTTCTGGCCTCAACTGAGTGTGTGATTTCAGGCCTCACCTGAGTGTGCGATTTCAGGCCTCACCTGAGTGTGTGATTTCTGGCCTCACCTGAGTGTGTGATTTCAGGCCTCACCTGAGTGTGTGTGATTTCAGGCCTCACCTGAGTGTGTGTGATTTCAGGCCTCACCTGAGTGTGTGATTTCAGGCCTCACCTGAGTGTGTGATTTCTGGCCTCACCTGAGTGTGTGTGATTTCAGGCCTCACCTGAGTGTGTGTGATTTCAGGCCTCACCTGAGTGTGTGATTTCTGGCCTCACCTCTGTGTGTGTGATTTCAGGCCTCACCTGAGTGTGTGTGATTTCACGCCTCATCTGAGTATGTGATTTCAGGCCTCACCTGAGTGTGTGATTTCTGGCCTCACCTGAGTGTGTGTGATTTCAGGCCTCACCTGAGTGTGTGATTTCTGGCCTCACCTGAGTGTGTGTGATTTCAGGCCTCACCTGAGTGTGTGATTTCAGGCCTCATCTGAGTGTGTGTGATTTCAGGCCTCACCTGAGTGTGTGATTTCTGGCGAGGCTAGGCTGCCGTTCCTGCAGTGTGTCCAGTATGTTTGGCTGGCGGAGGAAAGCCACAATCTTGTCATTGTAAGCTGAGGATAAAGAAAAGAAACAAAAAACTGTGATAAATTGCGTCAAAAATGAATTGTGGAGATTCCAAAAAAGTAGACTACAAACGATAATATCGACAAATGTAATTACGTTTTATACCATGATCCGTCTGAATACTCGATTCTGATTGGCAGGAAGGTGTGCGCACTAGCGCACACGCAGAAACATTCAGGAGCACAGAATCTAGTTGTCAACATGACATTATTAAGTTGCTGTCCGTAAGAATGACAGCTAGTGGCCGAAATGGGTTCTGCAGTTCAAATTCAAAATATCCGGTCTCGTTGTTTCCCTCCTCCTCACGCGGGGTGCCAGTTTAAGGACACGAGCACAATTGACAATGAAAGCCGAGGAGACTTACTGATTTATTGGCATTTTAATATGCTCTTGTTCATAGAGATTTTTAGATGGATATTGAGGATTTTTAGCTTGTGTAGAATCTGCAATCTCTGACCCAGTTTGTTTGCTCGCTTCCAAGGATGTAATACGCTGTGTTTCCTGACAACTCGCAACCCGGATGTCGAAACACTATTGGCTGAACTGGCAGTGGGCGGAGTCACACAGACAAAAACCAAAGCACACATTCCAACACGGAATGTGTAACATAATAAGTAAAATAACTGGCTGTAGAAGTGTTTTCCAGAGAAACGAGTATGTGATCTTAATTAATAAAGCATGTTTCCTAAATATCAGCAAACTTATGGTATTTTTATGCTTTAGCAGAGTAAAAAATGTTCATACAGCACCTTTAATCTTTGTTGATTAAAATAATTTTGTCCAAAATGTTACAATAATCACATATTTAACTCAATGATCCACAATACCAATAATGAATACAAAATACATGTTTTCTTTCATTTTTTGACGGATACTTTGGTCACCATCTCCAGCGAGTCTTCTGGCTTAAAACCAGGCGTCGTATGTGTGTTGACTGACCCAGAGGCACTGAATCCGGCTGGTTTTGACTGTTTCCGGGTCTGTTCACCAGAGATGATCCTCTGCTGCGGGACACGTCTGATGCCTGAGTAACACAACATAGGATCAAAATTAAACACAGCACATGCTTTAATGTAAAAAAAAAAAAAAAATTCACATAATGTAAATTTTTACAGAACCGCTACTCTCAGGGGCTGTTTACAAGACACTGTTTTCAACTAAAAACGTAAAACTTTTAATGCGTTTTGGCTGTTCAATTACACGACAACGGTGTTTTGGGCGAACTGCAAACGTTTGAAAATGGGTTTCAAAGTGCACGTTTTTTAAAACGGTCTCCGTGAAAACAACAAAAACACAAATCTCTGAAGACAATGACGTCATGTACATGCGTATTACAGTCTATAGTGTTTCATCGCCATCTACTGGCCTGGCAGCAGAATACGGGTTTTTAGTTGTTTTCGCAGATCCGTGTGAATGGGGATCGTATAAATGGGATGCTGTCTGTAAGTGGAAACAGGTCTGGATCAGCGTTCTCTGTTAGATGAAATTAATCCCATTTGTGGGAGAATATGAGCTTTATAACTTTGCAGAGGTTTGCAGGCCTCTTAAAATAAATCTGAAAACATGAAATATATATCCACATGATGTGTGTGTGTGTGTGTGTGTGTGTGTTGTACCTCTCCGGCACTATAGCTGCGCAGTCTCTGTAAGTGTTGTCTGTGTGTGAGGTGGTTAGGCAGTCGTCCGTTCTGAAGGGGAATCCTGGGGTCAATGAAGGTCGTTGCCCGACTGTTGTGGTCCACGAAGAATGACTACCACAGCAAAACACACACACACACACACACACACACACACACACACACGTTTGTTTTGCTATACTTGATAGGACATTCCATAGGCGTAATGGTTTTTATACTGTACAAACTGCATATTCTGTCCCCTACACGAACCCTACCCCTAAACCTACCCATCACACACACACCACACACACACACACACACTAACCCGATCCATAAACCTACACATCACAGAAAACTTTATGCATTTTTATATTTTTAATAAAACACTGTTTAGTATGTTTTTAAAGCCATTTGAAATACGATGACTCAGGAAATGTCCTCAAAAATCACGTTCATGTTGTAATACCAGTGTCATTATACACATTTCTGTCCTCATAAATCACAAAAAACAAACACACACACACCATAAACCTTGCGCTGAACTGCACAACTCTTCCACCTGTGTGTGTGTGTGTGTGTGTGTGTGTGTGTGTGGGTGTGAATATGTGTGTGTGTGTGTGTGTGTGTGTGTGTGTGTGTGTATGTGTGTGGGGGTGTGTGTGTGTGTGTGTGTGTGTATGTGTGTGTGTGTGTGTGGAAGAGCTCACCTTGCCCTGCGGGTCAGTTTTGATCTCCCAGCCTCTCGGGAGCTCCAGCTGAGTATCAGAGAACTTGTTGAGGAAAGTGACGAGGTCACGGTTGTGTTGATATCGCTCAAAGTTGCGCGCGTCTCGCCGTATTTTCAGAATCATGTGCTTTAGGCAGGTGCTGTTAGTAAACATCCTATATGCACCCTGAGGGGGAAAAGGCAAATACATTAATCAATAAAACAGTTTGTAAAATATTTAAGCACAAATGTGAGTTTGCAGGGGTTTAATCTGACTGAATGATTGGAGAAGTCCTGCATATGTCACCAGAGAGAAGTCTGTTGTTTTTACTGGAAGATCCAGTTATGACATTTTGATTAAACATTACAATGTAAAAAAAGAAAGAAACATATGCATGGATGAACTGTTCACAGTAATATCTAAGAAATACAAATAGAAAATAAACGGGGTGAATTTTCATTTCAGGTCGATTAAAAAATGTCTTCCAAGCTTTATAATGAGAGTGAATGGGCACCATTTTTTTTAAAGTCCATCAAAGTGCATCTATCCATGATAAAGGTGCATCTTATCCATGATAAAAGTGCATCTATCCATCATAAAAGTGGATCCATCCATGATGAAAGTGTATCTATCCATGATAAAAGTGTCACGGTGGTTGAATTCATTGTGTCCTTCTTGTCTCGTGTCATTGTTGTTGTGTGTGTGAGTAGGGGCGTGTCTCTCTCCCGTATCGCTGATCAGTAGCGCCAGCTATATTCGATCCCAGCACCAGCTGATCCTGATCAGCGATGTCTATTTATACTCACTGTTTTCGTCTCATCCTTGTCAGATCGTTGTGATGTGTTCCCGGTGTTCGTTCCTGTTCCTGTCTGGCTGTTCCCCGTACCTGCGTTCCTGTCCTGGATGTCTTCATGTTTATCGTCACTGATTCACTTCACTTTCTGGACTGGTTATCAAAGCTCCACCCACTTCTCATCACTTCACCGGCATCCATCGAGGTCCCTGCATCGCTTGCCCGTTCCTGTGTGTCGCCCCCTGTGATCGTGATACCGTGTTACGGACGCTGTGACTGTTCTGTTATATCTGTTAATAAACCTTACTTACCCGCTATTGTCTCCACTATCCATCCATTCCCTGACAAAAAGTGTATCTATCCATCATAAAAGTGCATCTATCCATGATAAGTGCATCTATCTGTGATAAAAGTGGATCTATCCATAATGAAAGTGCATCTATCCATGATAAAAGTGTATCTATCGATCATAAAAGTGCATCTATCCATGATAAAAGTGTATCTATCCGTGATAAAAATGCATCTGTCCGTGATAAAAGTGCATCTGTCCGTGATAAAAGTGCATCTATCCATGATAAAAGTGTATCTATCTGTGATAAAAGTGCATCTATCCGTGATAAAAGTGCATCTATCCATGATAAAAGTGTATCTATCCGTGATAAAAGTGTATCTAGCCGTGATAAAAGTGTATCTATCCATGATAAAAGTGTATCTATCCGTGATAAAAGTGTATCTAGCCGTGATAAAAGTGTATCTATCCATGATAAAAGTGTATCTATCCGTGATAAAAGTGTATCTATCCATGATAAAAGTGTATCTATCCGTGATAAAAGTGTATCCGTGATAAAAGTGTATCTATCCATGATAAAAGTGTATCTATCCGTGATAAAAGTGTATCTATCCATGATAAAAGTGCATCTATCCATGATAAGTGCATCTATCTGTGATAAAAGTGTATCTATCCATGATGAAAGTGCATCTATCCATGATAAGTGCATCTATCTGTGATAAAAGTGTATCTATCCATGATGAAAGTGCATCTATCCATGATAAAAGTGTATCTATCCATCATAAAAGTGCATCTATCCATGATAAAAGTGTATCTATCCGTGATAAAAATGCATCTATCCGTGATAAAAGTGCATCTGTCCGTGATAGAAGTGCATCTATCCATCATAAAAGTGCATCTATCTGTGATAAAAGTGCATCTATCCATGATAAAAGTGTATCTATCCGTGATAAAAGTGTATCTATCCGTGATAAAAGTGTATCTATCCATCATAAAAGTGCATCTATCTGTGATAAAAGTGCATCTATCCGTGATAAAAAGTGTATCTATTCGTGATAAAAAGTATATCTATCCGTGATAAAAGTGTATCTATCCGATAAAAGTGTATCTATCCATGATAAAAGTGTATTTATCCGTGATAAAAGTGTATCTATCCGTGATAAAAGTGTATCTATTCGTGATAAAAAGTATATCTATCCGTGATAAAAGTGTATCTATCCATGATGAAAGTGCATCTATCCATGATAAAAGTGTATCTACCCATCATAAAAGTGCATCTATCCATGATAAAAGTGTATCTATCCGTGATAAAAATGCATCTATCCGTGATAAAAGTGCATCTGTCCGTGATAAAAGTGCATCTATCATCATAAAAGTGCATCTATCTGTGATAAAAGTGCATCTATCCATGATAAAAGTGTATCTATCCGTGATAAAAGTGTATCTATCCGTGATAAAAGTGTATCTATCCATCATAAAAGTGCATCTATCTGTGATAAAAGTGCATCTATCCGTGATAAAAAGTGTATCTATTCATGATAAAAAGTATATCTATCCGTGATAAAAGTGTATCTATCCGATAAAAGTGTATCTATCCATGATAAAAGTGTATTTATCCGTGATAAAAGTGTATCTATCCGTGATAAAAGTGCATCTATCCGTGATAAAAAGTGTATCTATTCGTGATAAAAAGTATATCTATCCGTGATAAAAGTGTATCTATCCGATAAAAGTGTATCTATCCATGATAAAAGTGTATTTATCCGTGATAAAAGTGTATCTATCCGTGATAAAAGTGTATCTATCCGTGATAAAAGTGTATCTATCCATGATAAAAGTGTATCTATCCATGATAAAAGTGTATCTATCCGTGATAAAAGTGTATCTATCCATGATAAAAAGTGTATCTATCCGTGATAAAAGTGTATCTATCCATGATAAAAGTGTATCTATCCGATAAAAGTGTATCTATCCATCATAAAAGTGTATTTATCCGTGATAAAAGTGTATCTATCCATGATAAAAGTGTATCTATCCATGATAAAAGTGTATCTATCCATCATAAAAGTGTATTTATCCGTGATAAAAGTGTATCTATCCATGATAAAAGTGTATCTATCCATGATAAAAGTGTATCTATCCGTGATAAAAGTGTATCTATCCATGATAAAAAGTGTATCTATCCGTGATAAAAGTGTATATATCCATGATAAAAGTGTATCTATCCAATAAAAGTGTATCTATCCGTGATAAAAGTGTATCTATCCGTGATAAAAGTGTATCTATCCGATAAAAGTGTATCTATCCGTGATAAAAGTGTATCTATCCATGATAAAAGTGCATCTATCCGTGATAAAAGTGTATCTATCCGTGATAAAAGTGTATCTATCCGATAAAAGTGCATCTATCCATGATAAAAGTGTATCTATCCGTGATAAAAGTGTATCTATCCGTGATGAAAGTGTATCTATCCGATAAAAGTGTATCTATCCGTGATAAAAGTGTATCTATCCATGATAAAAGTGCATCTATCCGTGATAAAAGTGTATCTATCCATGATAAAAGTGCATCTATCCATGATAAAAGTGTATCTATCCATGATAAAAGTGTATCTATCCATGATAAAAGTGCATCTATCCGTGATAAAAGTGTATCTATCCATGATAAAAGTGCATCTATCCGTGATAAAAGTGTATCTATCCGTGATAAAAGTGCATCTATCCGTGATAAAAGTGTATCTATCCATGATAAAAGTGCATCTATCCGTGATAAAAGTGTATCTATCCATGATAAAAGTGCATCTATCCGTGATAAAAGTGTATCTATCCGTGATAAAAGTGTATCTATCCATGATAAAAGTGCATCTATCCGTGATAAAAGTGTATCTATCCATGATAAAAGTGCATCTATCCGTGATAAAAGTGTATCTATCCATGATAAAAGTGCATCTATCCGTGATAAAAGTGTATCTATCCGTGATAAAAGTGTATCTATCCATGATAAAAGTGTATCTATCCGATAAAAGTGTATCTATCCGTGATAAAAGTGTATCTATCACGGATAGATGCACTTTTATCACGGATAGATGCACTTTTATCATGGATGGATGCGGTTGATGGACTTCCAAAAATATACACCCATTGACTTCCATTATAAAGCTTGGAAGAGCCAGGACATTTTTTAATATAACTCTGATTGTATTCGTCTGAAAGAGTCATATACACCTAGGATGGCTTCAGGGTGAGTAAATCATGGGCTAATTTTCCTTTTTGGGTGAACTATCCCTTTAAGTGAACGTAAACAGTTGATAAATAAAAGATGTGTAACAGTATATTGGATCCTTGCATTCGGTCTTAAAGTGACAGCAGCCTAATAATCCTGCCGCTGTCTGTGTTTTTAATGTTAACGGCAAAAGACAGAGAGAAAAAAATAGCTCACTGCTCTTGGCTGAATAACTTTTGAAACTTTAATAAGGATTAATCTATATTTAATTTATACAGTGAAGACTATAAAGTGTTATTTTACATTTGATTACTGTATTCGATTTCTAAACCTGAAAAACACTGTTTATTTAATTTGTATCTTTGCTGTATTAAATGTATTTGAGCTATTTATCATAATTTGATGAGTTGATTGAGTAGTTTTTGGTGTCATAACCTTATTTGTTAGGTTACATGGTACAAAAACAACAAAAACAATAACTAGGTCTATTTTATTTTATTTATTTATTATTATTTTTGTTTGTGCTGGGGCTGTTGGGGTCATTAGAAAAAAATCATTAGCGTTGAGCCCTGAATATTCATTTAGGGTGGATATTACAAATATTTCATATCAAAGGTCTTTGTACGTGACCTGCGTGACATAACTTGGTTATCTCTGAGAGCACGACACAGACACAGAAACACACACACAGACTCGCACCATAAACACACAGATCCACTTCTATCTCAGCACGCTTTATCTCTGCCTTGTTAATGTCTGTTATCTGTCTCCTTTGCAGCAGGAGAGCTTATGTGATCAATAAATAGGGAATCTGCAAATAGTTCAGTGAATATCAGCCTTCAACTAAAGTGGATCTAGTCGTGGACAGAGTGAGTTCACAAGCGCTCGACTGATTCCGGGAACATCCTCAGTGTCTGGATACACTGAAGCAAATAAGCCATGAGCAAAACACATCAGGGGGATTCAGCGCACTGGACACAAGTGGTTACAGTGAACAGGGAACGTTCTGGAACAGTTATGAACAAACATTCTTCCAGAAACGTAAATAAAAACGAACATTTCGGACTCTGTGTGCAAGGACCTTAAAGGAACACTCCACATTTTCCAGCTGTCCTAGAGTTGCACAGTTTTTACCGTTTTCGAATCCATTCAGCCGATCTCCGGGTCCGGCGTAGCACTTTTAGCATAGCTTAGCATAGATCATTGAATCTGATTAGACCGTTAGCATCTCTCTCAAAAAAATGACCAAAGAGTTTCGATATTTTTCTCATTCCTGCGTAATAATCAATGAGCTTTGCTGCCGTAGCATGGGTGAGCGGGCGCAGTGATATCACGCAGCGCCTGAAAATAGTCCCCAGCTATATAACTTCCAACATGACCAGCACTAAGTTTCAGGCGCTGCGTAATATCACTGCGCCTGCTCACCCATGCTACAGCAGCAAAGCTCATTGATTATTACGCAGGAATGAGAGTATAGTTCCTAGCCATATCAGCCTAGAAAATTGTCTTAGTTCACGATGTAACTACAGAAGAGGCAAGTTTTAAATAGGAAAAATATCTAAACTCTTTGGTCATTTTTTTGAGAGAGATGCTAACGGTCTAATCAGATTCACTGATCTATGCTAAGCTATGCTAAAAGTGCTAGCGCCAGACCCGGAGATCGGCTGAATGGATTCACAAACGGTTAAACTGTTTAAGGGAGCTGGAAAATGAACCTATTTCCTAAAAAAGTGGAGTGTTCCTTCAAGACTAATGTTTTTTAAATCTTACCTTTTTCAGAAAGTAACTTTCCATAATTCTTGCAAATGGAAAAAAAACACACAAAGACACAATGTACAAGAATAAGCATGAAAACATAGATTTGAACCTTCTCTTTGTGACTCACGTAGTTTGCATGGAGGACCGTGAAGAACTCTGGGTGTGTGACGAACTTGACGGCGGGACACTGGAGCAGA
>CM060639.1:26001551-26046551 GCA_030578275.1 Meda fulgida
ATTTTCAACATAAATCTGGTTATGACTGTGAATTAACATCCAAAGATGTTATCATATATTTTAATTCGAAAACTGCTTCTGTAAATTTTATGATGTTATCTTATGATTTTATTAGGTAAATATCATATTCATAAGAGTAAAATGAATAATTCTAAACCTTGTTTAAAGGATTTTTTGGCTGATTTTCAGTTGTATATTGAGTCTCTCAAATGTATCGATTAATTGTGATACAACTGTATTTGCTAAAGAATTTAAGGTAATTGAAAAGTGAATTAATATATGCCGTTTTCTTTCTTTAAGTAATTACCAATTACTGGTTTCCAACTTCTCTTATATCATTATTATTATGCATAATATATAGTCCTTTTTCCCTTTTTTTTCTTTTTTTTCAATTCTGCACTTTTTTTTAATTTATTGTAAAATTTATTTTTTGATTGTTATATTTTTGGATGTTATGGTTATTGTTGTAATTGTTGTATGTAATGTCTAATAAAAAAATTTAAAATATGCTTCCATAGTAGCCTTACTGGACGCCATTTTTATTACTGATTCATTTACTTTATTTATTACTTTATTAAAAGTGGGAGCTGTGATACACCGGTGTTTTGTCAGATGAGAAGTTTATCTATGTATCATCTTTTTACTCTTTTAATTCCTTTTTTAACCGTTTTAATTTTCCTTGCTTTTATTTTGTGATTATTTTTATTCATTTCTGTGTAAAGCACTTTGAATTGCCATAGTGTATGAAATTTCCTTGATTTGACTTTCCTTGATCAAAGTCTATAATTATGCACTAATAAATAAATTTCCTACATCATATTTGATACCGCAGTGAATGAGGATACGGTCTTTTCAGGATACCGCAGTGAAATGAGGGTACGGGATATATTTCAGGATACCGCAGTGAATGAGGATACGGTAATATTTCAGGATACCGCAGTAATGAAGGGACGGGTATCTTTCAGAAACCGCATTGAATGTGGATACGGGTATATTTCAGGATACCGCATGAATGTGGATCCCGGTTATAATTCAGGATACGTCAGTAAAGATGATACGGGTGTATTTCAGATACCGCAGTGAATGAGGGTACGGGTATATTTTCAGATAACCGCAGTGAATGTGGACACGGGTATAATTCATGAACCGCAGTGAATGAAGGATACGGTATATTTCAGGATAACCGCATGAATGAGGATTACGGGTTTATATTACAGGATACGGCAGTGAATGAGGAAACGGGGTAATATTTTCAGGATACCGCAGTGACTGTGGACACGGGTAAAATTCAGGATAACCGTCAGATGGAATGATGAAACTGGTATATTTCAGGATACCGCAGTGAATGAGGTAACGGGTATATTTCAGTATACCGCAGTGAAATGAGGATACGGGTTATTTCAGGATACCGCAGTGAATGTGAAGGATACGGGCGTATTTTCAGGATACCGCAGTGGAATGAGGGTACGGGTAAATTCAGATACCGGCAGTGAATGAGGTAAGCGGGTAATATTTCAAGATACCGCAGGAATGGAGGATACGGTATAATTTTCAGGATACCGCAGCGAATGAAGGAAACGGGTGTATTTCCGGATACCGCGTGAATGAGGATATGGGCGAATATCAGATACCGCAGTGAAATGAAGGTTACGGTTTGTATTTTTATTATTTATATTTCAGGATACCGCAGTGATGAGGGTACGGGTAAATTACAAGCAACCCGCAGTGAGAATGAGGATTCGGGTATAATTCAGATACAGCAGTGAATAGGATAACGGGTGTATTTCGGATACCGCATGAATGTATGATAACTGGTAATTTCAGGATACCGCAAGTGAAAATGAGATACGGTGTATTTCAGGATACCCACAGTGAATGAGAAACGGGCATATTTCAATACGCAGTGAATGTTGGTACGGATATATTCCAGGATATCGCAGTGAATGGGGAATACCGCAGTGAATGAGGGTAACGGATATAATTCAGGATACCGCAGTGAAATGAGAACTGGAAATATTTCAGGATACCACAGTGAATGAGGGTACGGGTAATCTTCAGGATACCGCAGTGAAAAGTGATAACAGGTTATATTATCAGGCAGGATAAAATCGCAGTGAATGAGGATACGGGTAAATTTCAGATCCCGCAGGGAATGAGGATCCGGGGAATATTTTCAGGCTATACCCAGTGAAATAGTAAACGGAAACTTTCAGGAAACCACAGTGAAAATGGGTACGGCGTATTTCCGGAACCGCAGTGAGCTGAGGATACGGAGATTTCCGGATCCCGCAGTGAAAGAGGAAACGGTTCTATTTCAGATACCACATGATGATTGTACGTTATATTTCCAGGCTACGCAAGTGAATGAGGAAACGGGTATATTTCAGGATACATGCCGATGAATGAGGATACGGATATATTTCAGGAATGCCGAGTGAATGAGGAGAAACCGCAGTGAATGAGGATACGGGTCATATTTCAGGATACCGTCAGAGAAAGATGAATACGGGTATACTATCAGGATACCGCAGGAATGAGATACGATATAAATTCAAGGATACACGGGGGAGTGAAAGAGGAATACCGCAGTGAATGATGAATACGGGTATATTATCAGGATACCGCAGTGAATATGAGATACGGGTAAATTCAGGATACCGCAGTAATGAGGTTACGGGTATATTTTCAGGATACAACAGTGAATGAGGGTATCGTAATTAATTTCATATACCGCAGTGAATGAAGTGTACGGGGTATATTTCAGGATAAACTCAGTGTAATGAGTAATACGGGTATATTTCAGGATACCGCAGTGAATGAGGATAACGAGTATATTTCAGGATACCGCAGTGAATAGTGTACGGTATATTTTCAGGATACCGCAGAGAATGTAGGAAACGGTATATTTCAGGAAAGCCACAGTGATGAGGGTACGGTATAATTCAGGATACCGCAGTGATGAGGAAAAGGGTATTTCAGATACCGCTGGGGAAGGGGGGGGGGGGGGGAGATAACTGATATATAACAGGAATACGGAGTGCATGAGGAGATATCCGCAGTGAATGAGGATTACGGTTATATTTCAGGATACCGCAGTGAAAGAGGAAAAAAACGGGTTAATTTCAGGATACCGCAGTGAATGAGGATCCTGATATATTTCAGGATACCTGAGTGAATGAGGAGAATACGCAGTGAATGAGGAAACGGGTATATTTCAGGATACCACAGAGAATGAGAGGGTACGGGTATATTCAGGAAACCGCAGTGATGAGGGTCCGGGTATATATCAGGATAAAGGCAGTGAATGTGAATACGGGTAAATTTCAGGATACCGTAAAAGAGAATGAGGATACGGGTATAATTCAGGATACCGCGTGGAATGAGGGAACAGGGTATATAACAGGATACCGCAGTAAATGTTGATACGGGTATATTTCAGGATACGCATGAATGATGATACGGGTATTGTGGCGAACAGGACGGCCGAAGGGAAGGGACGTGAGAGAACGGCGCGAGGCCGGTGGTGCGATTGCAAAAGAGCCAACACATGTGAGGGCACAAACCGGTCTCCGCATCACTCACGGAGGAGCCGAAGCAAAAAGGAGGAGCGACGACGTTGATGATCGCGAGAGGAACAGGCCTGTATTTTAGTGGGGGTGGTGGGCGTGGGTATTTTAGTTATAATTTAATTTCGGTAGACAGCAGTCGCCGCGAGTGGGCGCTGGCGGTGTTTTTGTTGTTTGTTTTTATTTAAATAAATTAATATTTTGACTGTTTCGCCGTTCCCGCCTCCTTCTTCCCTGAACATTGCTACAGACAGGTGCCCGAAGCCCCGGAAGGAGGAGGAACGCGCTGTCAGAGAGGTCCTCGCCGGTGTGGGGAATCCCGCGGTGCCCAACGAGCATGGTGCGCGAGTCGCCGCCGCTACGCCGTGGGCCGGAAAGCCTCGGCCATCCGCCGAGCGAGGGGGAGGAGCAGGGAAAAAGCGGGGGACACGCGGCCAAGGGAACCTCGAGGCGGTGCGCTGGAGTGAGTTGCCGTTGGGACGGTCGAGCTCGCTGCCGCCGCCTGTGTATTGAGGGGCGGCTGCCATCCTGGAGTGGAGAGGAGGAGTCGCCGCCGCTCGGCGTGGGCCGTAGCCTGCCTGCGTCCACCAGGTGAAGGGGGAGGAGCAGGACGGGGACTCCAACCGAGTCTGCCCAAGGCCCCCCGAGGAGCCCGTCCCGTCCACGCGGGCGGCGTAGGAGCGTCGAGCTGTCACCGAGCTACCCAGCGTCGGCCTCCAGGCACGACGAGGAGATCGCCTAGCTGGAGGGACCAGATGGCAGCGCCGTGTGGGAACCGGACCAATTTTTTTCCTCTCTCCACCTCTCTCGATCTGTTTACCGCTCCTCATGCTTTTCCGTCTCCGTTTCCCTCGTGTTTGTCTGTCCATACTCCCCAGGGATCGACCGCCGCCCGGGGGGGAGTAGGCACAGGTCTCGTGAGTACCCCCGCCGCTGTGAGGGGCGACGGGGTATGTGACGAACAGGACGGCCGAGGGAACGTGATAGAACGGCGCAGTCCGGTGGTTTCGCTTGCTAATGAGCAACACATGTGAGTGCACACCGGTCTCGCATCTCTCACGGAGGACGGAAGCAAAATGGAGAGCAACGACGTTATGATGATCGAAGAAGGAACAGCCTGTATTTTATAGTTGTGGTTTAGATTTTGTATTTACTTTAGTTTTTATCTAAAATATCGGTACCAGCAGTCGTCCGCGAGGGGCTGCTGGCGGTATTAATGGTTTGTTTGTTTTATTTAAATAAATTATATTTTGATTGTTCGCCGTTCCGCCACCTTCTTCCCTGAACATATGCTACAGGTAATATTTCAGGATACCACAGTGAATGAGGATACGGGAATATTTCAGGATACCACAGTGGATGAGGATACCGGGTAATAAATCGAGGATACCGCATGAATATGGGTACGGGACGTAATTTCAGGATACCGCAGAAATGAGGATACGGGGTATTTCGAATACCGAGCAGGGAATGAGGAACGGTATATTTCCAGAATACCGCAGTGAAAGTGGATACGGGATATTATCCGGATACCGCAGTGAATGATGATACGGGTGTATTTAAGGATACCGCAGTGAATGAGGAAACGGGTATTTTCAGGATTCCGCCGTGAATTGTGGGTCGGATATATTTCAGGATATCGGGCAGTGAATGGGGAGATACCGTAGGAAAGTGAATGAGGTATCAGATATATTTCAGTGATACCGCCAGTGAATGAGGAAACGGGATATATTCAGGATAACCACAGTGAATGAGGTACGGGATATATCAGGATACCGCAGTGAATGAGGATACAGGTATATTTCAGGATATCGCAGTGAATGAGATACGGGTATTTTCAGGATACCGCAGGGAATGAGGATACGGTATATTTCAGGATACCACAGTGAATGAGGATACGGGAATATTTCAGATACCGCAGTGACTATGGGTACGGCGTATTTCAGGAATACCGCATAAATGGAGGATACGGTGATATTCAGGATAACCGCAGTGAATGAGGAAACGGGTAATTTCAGATACCACAGTGAATGAGGTATGCGGTTAATATTTCAGAAAACGCAGTGAATAGGGGAGGACGGGTATATTTCAGGATACCGCAGTAATGATGATACGGATATATTTCAGGATACCGCAGTGAATGAGGAGATAACCGCAGATGAATGAGGATAACGGGTATATTTCAGATACCAAAGTGAATGAGGGTACGGGTATAATTCAGGATACCGCCAGTGAATGAGGGTACGGGTATAATTCAGGATAACCGCAGTGAATGAGAATACGGGTATAATTCAGGATACCGCCGTAAATGAGGAATAACGGTGTAATTCAGGATACCGCAGTGAATTAGGTACGCTGGTATATTCCAGGAATACCGCATGAAAGTGGATACGCTAAATTTCAGGATACCGCCAGTGCATGAGGATACGGGTGTACTTTCAGGATCCGCATTGAATGAGAAACGGGTATATTTCAGATACCGCAGTGAATTGGTTACGGATAATATTTCAGGATATCGTCAAGTGAATGGGGAAGTACGCGCATGATGAGGGTACAGAAATATATCAGGATACCGCAGTGAATGAGAAACGGGTATATTTCAGGAAACCACCGTGAATGAGGGTACGGGTATATTCAGGATACCGCAGATGAATGGAGGATACAGTTAAATTTCAGGATATTGCAGGGAATGAGGATAAGGGTATATTTCAGATACCGAGGAATGAGGATAACGGGTATATTTCAGATACCACTGTGAATAGGAAACGGTATAATTCAGATACCGCAGTGAATATGGGTTCGGGCGTATATCAGGATACCGCAGAAAATTAGGATACGGGTGTATTTTCAGGTTACCGCAGTGAAGAGGAAACGGGTATATTTTCAGGATACCACAGTGAATGAGGGTACGGGTATATTTCTGGATACCGCAGTGAATGAGATACGGGTATATTTCAGGATACGCAGTGAATTAGGATACGTATATATTTCAGTGAGGAGATACCGCAGTGATTGAAGAAACGGGTATATTTCAGGATACCACAGTGAATGAGGGTACGGGTATATTTCAGGATACCGCAGTGAATGAGGGTACGGGTATATTTCAGGATACCGCAGTGAATGAGGGTACGGGTATATTTCAGGATACCGCAGTGAATGAGGATACGGGCGTATTTCAGGATACCGCAGTGAATGAGGATACGGGCGTATTTCAGGATACCGCAGTGAATGAGGGTACGGGTATATTTCAGGATACCGCAGTGAATGAGGGTACGGGTATATTTCAGGATACCGCAGTGAATTAGGATACGGGTATATTTCAGGATACCGCAGTGAATGAGGATACGGGTATATTTCAGGATACCGCAGTGAATGAGGATACGGGTATATTTCAGGATACCGCAGTGAAAGAGGATACGGGTATATTTCAGGATACCGCAGTGAATGAGGATACGGGTATATTTCAGGATATCGCAGTGAATGAGGATACGGGTATATTTCAGGATACCACAATGACTGAGGATACGGGTATATTTCAGGATACCACAGTGAATGAGGGTACGGGTATTTTTCAGGATATCGCAGTGAATGAGGATAAGGTTATATTTCAGGATACCGCAGTGAATGAGGAGATACCACAGTGAATGAGGAGATACCGCAGTGAATGAGGAAACGGGTATATTTCAGGATACCGCAGTGAATGTGGGTACGGATGTATTTCAGGATACCGCAGTGAATGGGGAGATACCGCAGTGAATGAGGGTACGGATATATTTCAGGATACCGCAGTGAATGAGGAAACGGGTATATTTCAGGATACCACAGTGAATGAGGGTACGGGTATATTTCAGGATACCGCAGTGAATGAGGGTACGGGTATATTTCAGGATACCGCAGTGAATGAGAATACGGGTATATTTCAGGATACCGCAGTGAATGAGGAGATACCACAGTGAATGAGGAGATACCGCAGTGAATGAGGAAACGGGTATATTTCAGGATACCGCAGTGAATGTGGGTACGGATATATTTCAGGATTCCGCAGTGAATGGGGAGATACCGCAGTGAATGAGGGTACGGGTATATTTCAGGATACCGCAGTGAATGAGGAAACGGGTATATTTCAGGATACCACAGTGAATGAGGGTACGGGTATATTTCAGGATACCGCAGTGAATGAGGGTACGGGTATATTTCAGGATACCGCAGTGAATGAGAATACGGGTATATTTCAGGAGACCGCAGTGAATGAGGATACGGGTATATTTCAGGATACCGCAGTGAATGAGGATACGGGTATATTTCAGGATACCGCAGTGAATGAGGAGATACCGCAGTGAATGAGGATACGGGTATATTTCAGGATACCACAGTGAATGAGGGTACGGGAATATTTCAGGATACCCCAGTGAATGAGGGTACGGGTATATTTCAGGATACCCCAGTGAATGAGGATACGGGCGTATTTCAGGATACCGCAGTGAATGAGGATACGGGCGTATTTCAGGATACCGCAGTGAATGAGGGTATGGGTATATTTCAGGATACCCCAGTGAATGAGGGTACGGGTATATTTCAGGATACCCCAGTGAATGAGGATACAGGCGTATTTCAGGATACCGCAGTGAATGAGGATACGGGCGTATTTCAGGATACCGCAGTGAATGAGGGTACGGGTATATTTCAGGATACCGCAGTGAATGAGGGTACGGGTATATTTCAGGATACCGCAGTGAATGAGGATACGGGCGTATTTCAGGATACCGCAGTGAATGAGGATACGGGCGTATTTCAGGATACCGCAGTGAATGAGGATACGGGCGTATTTCAGGATACCGCAGTGAATGAGGGTACGGGTATATTTCAGGATACCGCAGTGAATGAGGATACGGGCGTATTTCAGGATACCGCAGTGAATGAAGATACGGGTATTATTTCAGGATACCGCAGTGAATGAGGATACGGGCGTATTTCAGGATACCGCAGTGAATGAGGATACGGTGTATTTCAGGATACCGCAGTGAATGAGGGTACGGGTATATTTCAGGATACCGCAGTGAATGAGGGTACGGGTATATTTCAGGATACCGCAGTGAATGTGGGTACGGGTATATTTCAGGATACCGCAGTGAATGAGGATACGGGTATATTTCAGGATACCGCAGTGAATTAGGATACGGGTATATTTCAGGATATCGCAGTGAATGAGGATACGGGTATATTTCAGGATATCGCAGTGAATGAGGATACGGGTATATTTCAGGATATCGCAGTGAATGAGGATACGGGTATATTTCAGGATACCACAGTGAATGAGGATACGGGTATATTTCAGGATACCACAGTGAATGAGGGTACGGGTATACTTCAGGATACCGCAGTGAATGAGGAGATACCGCAGTGAATGAGGGTACGGGTATATTTCAGGATATCGCAGTGAATGAGGATACGGGTATATTTCAGGATACCGCAAAAATGAGGGTACGGGTATATTTTAGGATACCGCAGTGAATGAGGGTACGGGTATATTTCAGGATACTGCAGTGAATGTGGGTACGGGTATATTTCAGGATACCGCAGTGAATGTGGGTACGGGTATTTTTCAGGATACCGCAGTGAATGAGGAGATCCCGCAGTGAATGTGGATGGTGTAGTCAGACCTGCGGTTGAGCTGCTCCATCTGGTGTGTGGATCCGGATCTCGGGATGCTGGAGCGTTTGGCCGCATGGATCGGCTTCTGCCATGTGGTGCTGCGGTTCACATGATCCACGTAGAAAACACGGCCGTGACTGTCTATCCGCGCTTCCCAGTCTGCACCAGTTAGACAGAGATATATAAGCTTACATATAAGAAACATAGAAACACTTTATTTCGATAGTCCACTTTAGACATTGTACTAACTATAAGTAACTTTGCAACTACATGTCAACTAAATCTCATTAGAGTATTAGTGTACTGTCTGATTAATATCTGCTAACACTTTATTCTGATGCTCCTCAACAGATGTTATACTGACTATAAGTAACTTTACAAGTACGTCAACTTATTCTACTAACCCGAACACTAACCTAACAGTCTAATCCTCTAATGAGAGTTAGTTAACATGTAGTTGCAAAGTTACTTATGGTTAGAAAAATGTCTAAAGTGGACTATTGAAATAAAGTGTAACCGAAACATATAAACATTAACATTTAAGAAACATATAAACACATAAAATCATTTACAAACATATACAATCACATACACAATTTTATGTTTGTGCACATTCATATAATATGCTATATATATTCAGTGTTAAATGCATAAAACATTGAAATTAACTTGAATTGATGTTAGCAAACAGGATGAAGAACTGGAGTAAAATTCAACGAATTTTAAAAAGTTTTGTTTTTAATAATGTTTAATTTTTCAGTATGAATGTTATAATACACACAATATAAGGAATATTTCAGGACATTGATATTCATAATCATGGTCAATATAAATTGAAAACACATAGAAAACAACTGTTTTAAATTAGAATAATATTTCACTGTTTTTACTGTATTTTTGATCAAATAAATGCAGCTTTGTGAGCAGAAGACACTTTATATATAAAAAAAACATTACAAAATATTACTGATACCAAACTTTTTAACAGTAGTGTACCACAGTACAGCGTTTTTGATATATTTTATACATTTCATTACAGTCATTCCAGTTGCTGCATCTTGTGTGACCTGGACATCTAACTTCAAGTTCATGAACTGAACAGAAGCCAGTTGTTAAACTGGAGAACAATATACAGAATATGTATGAAAACACACACACACACACACACACACACACACACACACACACACACACACACACACACACACACACACACAAACACACACACACACACACACACACACACACACACACACACACACACACACACACACACACACACACACACACACACACACACACACACACACACACACACAACACAACACAAACACACTCACAACACAAACACACACACACAACACACACACACTTAGACACTCACACACACACACACACACACACACACACACACACACACACACACACACACACACACACACACACACACACACACACACACACAACACAACACAAACACACTCACAACACAAACACACACACACAACACACACACACTTAGACACTCACACACACACACACACACACACACACTTACTCACACACTTACTCTCACACTCACACACACACACACACACTTACTCACACACTTACTCTCACACTCACACACACACACACACACACACACACACACGAAGGCAGCAGGTTAATGGACTAAGCAAGGGAAAGGACTGACTCAGGAAAGCTTACTTGGTGGTAATGGTTGATCAACACTTGTGTAATGATGGGGATCAGGGAGATGAGTGAACACATGATGACTGATCTGCAAATGACAACTGCCTACAAACACAATCAAAACACAGGCCCATGACTTATGACAATCTGCACATGCCATAAATCAGCGGTTCTCAACTGGTTGGGTGAGAATTTCCCTGTCAATGTAACAAAAAAATCTACAATAAAAGTACAATAAATAGAATTTAATGTATTAACTCAATCAAATACTTTTATTTAAAATTTAAATTAAATACAAAAAATATAGTATTTTAATTTTAATTTTTTTTGTTGCATAATATACAATTTTGGTGCTCTGTGTTTCCCCATCTGGTCAAATGTAAAATCAATATAAAGTCCTGAAGCAAATCAAGTTGAGAACCACTGCCATGAATAATATATAGGTGGAATTCAGGACCAAACTGTCACAAAGGGGCACAATTTACCTGAATTCACCATGTATACTCTATGTAAAAAACTTAAAACAAACATGAACATGGTAGCCTTTCTGGTGTCTGTCCATTAAATGATGTCAGTGGAGGTGAAATATTAATAAGGGAGCCATTATCGGTTCTCATATTCATGCAAGTATGAATGAGTTTCAGCAGTAATTGGCTGCCAAACTCATCACTGGTCAAGCCGTTTCACAGAGCAAGCAATTACACGTGGGGCTTTTCAATGATGATGTTATTTTGCTATAAAAACTTCTGGTATAAATTGGAAACCGTTCCAAAAACATAACCATAGAGCTAGATCTGTTCAGTGTTATGTAATCTCATAATGAGTGTTCAGTATGGTTCTCCTCATTGTATTTCTGTACTCGCTGCACAGACAATGCATCCCACAATGCACTGCGGACGACTGATCTAGAAACAATATCAGGTGCATTTTTTAACCTCACTTGTTTCGTTGATCAAACTGTCAAGAAGACATTTTAGCACAATACTAGACCAACCTTTCAAAAAAGCAATTCTATTTTCGCTATCTAGAATTATAATTTGTTGTCCAACTAAAAATGCAACTGCCATTCATAAGTTCTCTCGCATGGCCTCATGGGATAGTAAAGTGTCCATCATATGCACACTTCAGAATCTCACTGGAAGTAGTAGCTCATCCGGCCGCCTACTGTTTTTCGAATGCTATGCATTTAGAAATACCACTGTTTTTCGCATGTTATAAAGTCGTTAAGTCGATAAGTATTCGATTTTGAACGCAGCAAAAATGCTCTTTAAGATTAGCAGGATGGTAACATGAGATTAAATTAACCGAATACTGATGATTTGATCTTCATTAGCCGTGATTCCACAGTCGGGCCAGTGCGAGCCAGGGCTATCAACAGGCCGGCGGGGCTAATAGCCTCGGGTCTGGAGCACCGAGCCCAAAGACACTCTGAGTTTCCACCGTCGGGGCAGAAGTTCCACAGCGCTTCACTAAAACACCCCTCCCTGGATCAATGTCACACAAACCCATCATTTCAACAACAAATGGAAGTTTTAAAACTAATCAGAAAGAAAGCACTGAAAACTAGCGATATCACAAAACGAACATGATTTACTTTAAGATTTAAAACTCAAGCATCTATGTTTTACCACAGGTTTACAATAAAAAGTGATACATTGATCATAATGATCATATGAATAATGAATGAGATTGCACATTAGTCACACAGCAAGAAAGTGGTATTTAACGTTATTTCACAAAAGAAAGAGGACACACGTAGCCTGTAATATTTTCAGTCAGAGAAACAGAGGAAGCTCCCGTAAAACTGGAATTGCTTTATTTTATGACATATCCAGAGCTAAATATGGATGTCAGGCAATCCGGTATAAAGAGACGAGACGTACTGACAGATAAAATAAAACACTATTGACATTGCATATATGATTTGTCTGATTTGTTCAAGCGGACATACAGTCGTGCTCAGAATTAATGGTACCCCTGGTAAATATGATAAAAAATGGTTGGAAAAAATAAATCTGCATCATTTATCCTTTTGATCTTTCATTCAAAATATTGGCAAAAATCTAAACTTTCATTGAAGTAAAAGAATAGAAAGTGGGGGGGAAATCACATTATGAAATAAATGTTTATCTCCAAAACACGTTGGCCACAATTATTGGTACCCTTTTATTAAATACTTTTTGCAATCTCCTTTTGCCAAGATAACAGCTCTGAGTTTTATCCTATGATGCCTGATGAGTTCGGAGAACACAGACAAGAGATCAGAGACCATTCTTACAGAATCTCTCCAGATCCTTCAGATTCCCAGATCCATGTTGGTGCTTCTTCTCTTCAGTTCACTCCACTCATCAGGTCTGGGACGGTCATGGCAGAAGCTTCATTTTGTGCTACTTAACACATTTTTGTGTTGATTTTGATGTTTGTTTTGGATCGTTGTCCTGATGGAAGATCCAACCACGACCCATTATACGATTTCTAGCAGAGGCTGTCAGGTTTAGATTTTTTATCTGTTGGTATTTGATAGAATCCACGATGCCATGCATGTATCTGAACAAGAAGTCCAGGACCTCCCGCAGAAAAATATGACCACAACATTAAAGATGGTATATTAAATTGTACACATGGGGTACTTTTTATCCTTGTGTGCACCAAACCCATCTTGCATGTTTGCTGCCAAAAAGCTATTTGTTAGTTTCATCTGACCACAGAACCCTGTGCTGTTTGAAGGTCCAGTCATGTCTGACAACTGAATTTGCTGGGGTTTGTTTTTGGATGAGCAAGGAGAGTTTTTCTTGAAAACCTCCCAAACAACATGTGGTGATGTAGGGGTTGTTCAATTTTTTTTTAATAGGCTTTCTGAACCCAAGACTCAACTAATCTCTGCAATTCTCCATCTGTGATCTTTGGAGAGTCTTTGGCCACTCAAACTTTCATCCTCACCATGCATTAAGACAATATAGACACACGTCCACTTCCTGGCAGATTTGTAACATCTTTAGTTGATTGGTGTTTAATTATTGCCCTGATGGTCAAAATGGGGATTTTCAATGCTTTAGCTATTTTCTTACAGCCACTTTCTATTTTGTGATGCTCAACAATCTTTTGATGCACATCAGAACTATATTCTTTGGTTTTACTCATTGTAATGGATGATTAAGGGAATTTGGCCTTTGTGTTTCCCCATATTTAAACTCCTGTAAAACAAGAAGTCATGGCTGGACAATTTCATGTTCCTAGTCACCCTGGTGTGCAAAAAAAAGGTAAATATGAATGGGAATATACTTAAGAGATATTTTACTCGTAAACAATTCTAGGGGTACCAATAATTGTGGCCAACTTGTTTTGGAGAAAAACATTTATTTCATAATGTGATTTCCCCTCCACTGTCAATTATTTTACTTCAATGAAAGGTTCGATTTTTGCCAATTTTTTGAATGAAATATCAAAAGGATAAACGATGCAGAATTATTTTTTACAGCCATTTTTCATCATATTTACCAGGGGTACCATTAATTCTGAGCACGACTGTATTTAACATGTTTACTATGGTAATGGTTAGTTAACATAGTCTTTTGCATCGCATATAAATATTTCTGTATTATAAGGTGATCCGAATCCACATAACCACTCCTAAACCCCGAGTTGCCCGCTTTGGACCAAGCTATTCGAAATATGTCGCTCTGATGAAGCCCGATCAAGCCCTGAAAGTGATAGTGGAAACGCTACTGGCCCTGGCACGCACTAACATGCACGTTTTTTTGCCCAACAGTGGAAACACAGCTTTTTAGACTCAGATTAAAAAATATAAACAATTCCTGCACACCCCTGCAGAAAAATCCAGCATAAATCAACACTAATTCCATGATGGTTCATTCTGGTTTATGATAATTAGAGCTGGTAAAATGCTGGTCTAGCTGGTGGACCAGTTTAGTCAAGCTGCTTTCAAGCATAACTGACCTGGTCCACCAGTACTCCCACTTCCCATGCCGGGGAGGAGCAAACCAGCAACTAACATCCCATGCTGGACCCAGAATGCTAAACATACCTTGTTTTCAACTTTTCAGCAGGGACATTCAAGAGTTTAGCAAGCCCCTTCATCAATGCATAATTTGGACAAGGCTCCTCACCTGATGAGGTAACACTGGGCCCAGCTCCTGGCGACACCTCCACTGCCCCTTCTCTCTGGGGACTGTCCTCTGAGGACGATTCCCTCCACTGAACCGACCCGTCTCCTGGCTCCCGGATCTCTGGACTCTGCATCGAGTCCGAGACGGATTCAAAAGCACTGTTCTCTTCCTCCTCTTCCTCCTGCGAGGAGAAGACAGTGCTCTCCGACAGGCGTGTGCTGTCGACTGAAGAGAGACGTGTGTGGCTGCACAGGTGGTTACGACCCTCGTAACCCGAGTTACTGTAACAGGAAGTGCTGTAACAGGAAGTGCTGTAACAGGAAGTGCTGTAGCAGGAGTTGTCACACAGTTCACACTCACTCACTCGAGGATCCCTTCTGCTTACACACACTTCCCCGTCTTCGCTGTCCGGCCGAAGGGTGCGAGGTGAGGGTCTTTCCCCCTCCAGGAGTTGGTTGAGTTCAGACAATCGCTCGATGGAGAGGCTGCGTGGTAAGGTACGCCTGCAACACGGTCTTGGACACTCAGGCACGATTGATGGAGACTGAGCTTCAGACATCTCATCTTCATCCTCCTCTTTGTCCCCTTGGGGTTTGACAGTGATTTCCTCTGATTCTGGATCAAGAACTTCGTCTTCATCTTGGCTGTTATGGTGGCATTGAGCTGACGGCAAGCTGTGCAGCAAATGATGAATGCGGATGTAGTGAGACCGTGGCGTCTCGGGTTCTTCACAGGCTGAGGCGATGACTGTCTCTAATTCGGACACTGGAAGCGAACAGGGTCGGCTTTTCCGCTTCAAGGCACCTCTCATCCTTGGGGAACAGGGTTCTTCCTCATTCCCATCTCCTTCCACCCTCATGTCAACATGCTCTGAGCTTCTCTCAATCTCTACATGCTCTCCAGTTGGTCCCATTTCATCTCCACATGTGTCTTCAGCATCATGGTTCTCCAGCTCCTCCAAAGGAGTCTCAGCCACAGTTTCCTCGGACTCTATTTTTCCAGGGTCTTGCTCCTCAGTTTCTCCTTGAGGGGCATCACTCAATAGTGTCTCTCCCTGAGCTGTTACAAGCTCATCGGCTGATCCTTCAGCTTCAGGTTGGGGATCAGATATTGACGTAAGCAGCACAGTATCTTGGGTCTCTACTTCGAGAGGACTTTCGGCAGGCGGCTTCTGGATGTCAGGTCCCAGACTCAATGCATCTTCCATAGGCAGATCAGAAGCTCCTGGTTGGTCCTCGCTGGGCTCCAGCTCAGCCTCCTGGTCAGGTACCACATCAAAGACTGGCATTGCATTGAGGGATACTTCTTCATCATCTACAAAGGAGAACAAACAAATCTCTCAGTATAGTTAAACAGACCAGCTATGAAATATCACAAGACACCTTTAGCAATAATCAGTACTTGTGAAGAAATCTTAAAGGCCCTGTTTAAACCTGGTATTAAGACACATTTTGGTTGATCGGATCACAAGTAGACGAGGGACACACATTCCCGTTTACAAATGGTGTTTTAATCAATCTCTTTTGTCCACTTTCTACCAATTCTGGCCTGATTTCTTCGAGCGGAGGGTCTATGAGCGGGAAAATATGGACTTTTTCAGATCTTTTGGTCCAATGGAATTTTCGACTACCTCTGGAAGTGGTCGTAATGGGACAAGCTAAAAATGTTTTAGATAAGGTAAAAAGTTGTCCTTTTAAGGTTTCTGCCCCAGTCTCTTTCCCATACAATAAGAGTACCAGTGATTGGTGACTGAGTGACCAGGGTCTCCAAGAAGGACAACAGTACAGTAAAGCACTGTAAAGATGGTCCATATAAGTCTCTCCAGCACAACTCTCAGGTCTCATTGCCGACTTGGAATTCATTGCCCAAGTCATATAGACTACTTTCATGATATTTTAGAATGAGGTGAGTAAATTATGACAGTTTTGATTGTTGAGTGAACAACTGTAGGTTATGGTTGCTATACTTTTGGAAATATTAAAGTCCCCCTGTAGTCAATCATTTTATCCCTTAAAACTCATATTTGATCAACAAAATTACATATTTAAACGATTTTTCCATGAAAAAACGTCTTCTTGCCTTAAATTAGCTTGGATGTAACTCGACACCCTTGCCTCATTTAGTATGCGCGGTTCTATGAATATGCAAATTAGCCCCGCCTCCACTCACTCACTCACTCAGAGATCCACTGGTTGACGAGCACACGTTGATCTGATTGGTTACAAGGTAGTTTGTGACGTCAGAAACAACAGCGATTTCAAACCATGTTTTTGAGACTGTCTTTGGTTCACTGCAGTTTTAAGCAGAAAATACTCAGCAATACTGTAAACTTATGAACTTACACATGCTTTGTCTTAAAGCATATTAAAAACACCCCATAGACACATAAACAACATTAAAAGACATTGCAGATGACCGCTGTAGTACTGCTAGCCTTTAGTTCAAACAGTAGAGCATGCCACTAGCAACCCTAAGGTCATGTTTGGATAAAAGCGCCTTCTGAACAAATAGTCACATATCATTAACAAATACACAACCAAATGATCTCAGGATTTGTACTGTTAGTTTTGCTTATGTTGTGAGAAAAGCAGATAAAGTAGTAAACATCCTACAGACCTGGATGAATTGATGAGGTTATCTCAAAACGAAACTGCAACTGGCCGCTGACATGATCTGTTGGAAGCCGTCGGCCTAAAGTGTAACTCACCACACGGTCCCTGTTCACACAGAGACGAGAAATACAAGGATGCTTGACATTTTTAAATCTCGTGGGAAATTAACCATAAAATAAATCTTTAGGCACACCAAAAACCTATCTGTGCATTGTCTTTTAAATTAAAGTACCTACTTGTAAACATAAACATTTTTAAGTCTATGAAAACTGGAATCCTGGAGGAAAAACATGCACTAATAGACCAGTAGTTTGAGATAATTAATGTATGTTAAATGATTATTTAGTGGAGACCTACCCGATAGCATTCTTCTCCAGAAGCCTCTGTACAGGCACGACCAACTTCCCCAGGAAGCGTTTGATGATGGGTCTGCTCTTGGCAAATTTATCTTTTACCTCAATCTCCAAAACGTCCGTCGGCAGGGACACAAAGTTAAATCTCTGTGAATACAAAATCAAATAAGACTGCTCAGTTGTAAATCAAAAGATTTGTGTTAACCGCTGATATTCTGTTTAGTTCCTTCTCTTTATTCTTATGTATTTCATTAAGTTTGATACCTCGAAGAAATCTGATGGTTCTGAACACACGCTGCTGCATTCCTGACCTTCTCAAATGGCTATTTATTTATTAGATTTATAATTATAATTATATAATTATAATTTATATGTATTTTGTGTATTTGTGTATATGTATTTTGTGTGTCTTTTTTTTTACAATTTTATTTTACAATTATTAAAAAATTAATTAAATTCATAGTTAAAAAAATAAATAAACAAATAAGAATAAACAAATATAAATACACAAATAAATAAATATAAATAAAAACAAAAACATAAATAAAAATAAATGAAAATAATAAAATAAATAAATGAAATAAATAAACAAATAAAAAATAAACTAATAAAAATAAACAAAAATAAATAAAATAAACAAAAAATAAAAAAATAAATACATAAAAATATATTAAAAAAAGATTTTAAAAAAGAATGAATGAATAAACGAACGAACAAACGAACGTCCCCATTGACTTGATCAGAATATAAGTCTGTAAGCGATACACAATGCTCCTCCACTCGGGGATGCTGCATCCTGGCCGGAGTCCATGGGAAACTGCAGTGCTGATGGTGTGTATGAAAGCACAAGACAGGAGTGTATTGTTCCCGGTGGCAGCAAACCGAGGCACACGATTCATGTTCAAGGAGGCACAGGACTTTTCAGGACAGCACCAAACAAGCCCAACTCAGAAGCTTCTGCAAGCTTCACACTGACATTAAACCCCTGCCCATCATATCTAAACCCACTGAGTCCTCCACAGGACTCTGAAGGACAAGGCTCAGAAACACATTATGCTAGTTAGAGACGGTCCGCAACTGCGCGAATGAGTGGAAGAGAACCAACACAAGCACAGAAGAACGAGAACAAACACAAACACAAGCAGAGAAGACCAAGAACAAACACAAACACAAGCAGAGAAGAACAAGAACAAACACAAGCACAGAAGAACAAGAACAAACACAAGCACAGAAGATCAAGAACAAACACAAGCACAGAAGAACAAGAACAAACAAAAGCACAGAAGAACAAGAACAAACACGAACACAAGCAGAGAAAAACAAGAACAAACACAAACACAAGCACAGAAGAACAAGAACAAACACAAGCAAAGAAGAACAAGAACAAACACAAGCACAGAAGAACAAGAACAAACACAAGCACAGAAGAAGAAGAACATACACAAGCAGAGAAGAACAAGAACTAACACAAGCAGAGAAGAACAAGAACAAACACAAGCACAGAAGAACGAGAACGAACACAAACACAAGCAGAGAAGAACGAGAACAAACACAAGCAGAGAAGAACGAGAACAAACACAAGCAGAGAAGAACGAGAACAAACAAGCAGAGAAGAACGAGAACAAACACAAGCACAGAAGAACAAGAACAAACAAGCAGAGAAGGACGAGAACAAACACAAGCAGAGAAGAACGAGAACAAACACAAGCAGAGAAGAACGAGAACCAACACAAGCAGAGAAGAACGAGAACAAATACAAACAGAGAAGAACGAGAACAAACAAGCAGAGAAGAACGAGAACAAACACAAGCAGAGAAGAACGAGAACAAACAAGCAGAGAAGAACGAGAACAAACAAGCAGAGAAGAACGAGAACAAACACAAGCACAGAAGAACGAGAACAAACAAGCAGAGAAGAACAAGAACAAACAAGCAGAGAAGAGCGAGAACAAACACAAACAGAGAAGAACGAGAACAAACAAGCAGAGAAGAACGAGAACAAACACTAGCAGAGAAGAACGAGAACAAACACAAACAGAGAAGAACGAGAACAAACACAAGCAGAGAAGAACGAGAACAAACACAAACAGAGAAGAACGAGAACAAACACTAGCAGAGAAGAACGAGAACAAACACAAGCAGAGAAGAACGAGAACAAACAAGCAGAGAAGAACAAGAACAAACACAAACAGAGAAGCAGAGAAGAACGAGAACAAACACAAACAGAGAAGAACGAGAACAAACAAAAGCAGAGAAGAACGAGAACAAACACAAACAGGGAAGAACGAGAACAAACAAGCAGAGAAGAACGAGAACAAACACAAACAGAGAAGAACGAGAACAAACAAGCACAGAAGAACGAGAACAAACAAGCAGAGAAGAGCGAGAACAAACACAAACAGAGAAGAACGAGAACAAACAAGCAGAGAAGAACGAGAACAAACAAGCAGAGAAGAACGAGAACCAACACAAACAGAGAAGCAGAGAAGAACGAGAACAAACAAGCAGAGAAGAACGAGAACAAACACTAGCAGAGAAGAACGAGAACAAACACAAACAGAGAAGAACGAGAACAAACAAGCAAAGAACGAGAACAAACACAAACAGAGAAGAACGAGAACAAACAAGCAGCGAAGAACGAGAACAAACAAGCAGAGAAGAGCGAGAACAAACACAAACAGAGAAGAACGAGAACAAACAATCAGAGAAGAACGAGAACAAACACTAGCAGAGAAGAACGAGAACAAACACAAACAGAGAAGAACGAGAACAAACAAGCAGAGAAGAACAAGAACAAACACAAGCAGAGAAGCAGAGAAGAACGAGAACAAACACAAACAGAGAAGAACGAGAACAAACACAAGCAGAGAAGAACGAGAACAAACACAAGCAGAGAAGAATGAGAACAAACACAAGCAGAGAAGCAGAGATGAACGAGAACAAACAAGCAGAAAAGAACGAGAACAAACACAAGCAGAGAAGCAGAGAAGAACATGAACAAACAAGCAGAGAAGAACGAGAACAAACACAAGCAGAGAAGAACGAGAACCAACACAAGCAGAGAAGAACGAGAACCAACACAAGCAGAAGAATGAGAACAAACACAAGCAGAGAAGAACAAGAACAAACACAAGCAGAGAAGAACGAGAACAAACACAAACACAAGCACAGAAGAACGAGAACAAACACAAGCACAGAAGAACAAGAACAAACACAAACAGAGAAGAACGAGAACAAACACAAGCAGAGAAGAACGAGAACAAACACAAACAGAGAAGAACGAGAACAAACAAGCAGAGAAGAACGAGAACAAACACAAAAAGAGAAGAACGAGAACCAACACAAGCAGAGAAGAACGAGAACAAACACAAGCAGAGAAGAACGAGAACAAACACAAACAGAGAAGAACGAGAACAAACACAAGCAGAGAAGAACGAGAACCAACACAAGCAGAGAAGAACGAGAACCAACACAAGCAGAGAAGAACGAGAACCAACACAAGCAGAGAAGAACGAGAACTAACACAAGCAGAGAAGAACGAGAACAAACACAAGCAGAGAAGCAGAGAAGAACGAGAACAAACAAGCAGAGAAGAACGAGAACAAACACAAACAGAGAAGAACGAGAACAAACAAGCAGAGAAGAACGAGAACAAACACAAGCAGAGAAGCAGAGAAGAACGAGAACAAACAAGCAGAGAAGAACGAGAACAAACACAAGCAGAGAAGCAGAGAAGAACGAGAACAAACACAAGCAGAGAAGAACAAGAACAAACACAAGCACAGAAGAACAACAACAAACACAAGCACAGAAGAACAAAACAAACACAAGCACAGAAGAACAAGAACAAACACAAGCAGAGAAGAAAGAGAACAAACACAAGCAGAGAAGAACAAGAACAAACACAAGCACAGAAGAAGAACGAGAACAAACACAAGCAGAGAAGAAAGAGAACAAACACAAGCAGAGAAGAACAAGAACAAACACAAGCACAGAAGAAAGAGAACAAACACAAGCACAGAAGCACGAGAACAAACACAAGCAGAGAAGAACGAGAACAAACACAAGCAGAGAAGAACGAGAACCAACACAAGCAGAGAAGAACGAGAACCAACACAAGCAGAGAAGAACGAGAACAAACACAAGCAGAGAAGAACGAGAACAAACACAAGCAGAGAAGAACGAGAACCAACACAAGCAGAGAAGAACAAGAACAAACACAAGCAGAGAAGAAAGAGAACAAACACAAGCACAGAAGAAAGAGAACAAACACAAGCAGAGAAGAACGAGAACAAACACAAGCAGAGAAGAACGAGAACAAACACAAGCAGAGAAGAACAAGAACAAACACAAGCAGAGAAGAATGAGAACAAACAAGCAGAGAAGAACGAGAACAAACACAAGCAGGGAAGAACGAGAACAAACAAGCACAGAAGAACGAGAACAAACAAAAGCAGAGAAGAACGAGAACAAACACAAGCACAGAAGAACGAGAACAAACACAAACAGAGAAGAACGAGAACAAACACAAGCAGAGAAGAACGAGAACAAACACAAGCAGAGAAGAACGAGAACAAACAAGCACAGAAGAACGAGAACAAACACAAGCAGAGAAGAACGAGAACAAACAAGCACAGAAGAACGAGAACCAACACAAGCAGAGAAGAACGAGAACAAACACAAGCACAGAAGAAGAAGAACCAACGCAAGCAGAGAAGAACGAGAACAAACACAAGCACAGAAGAACGAGAACCAACGCAAGCAGAGAAGAACGAGAACAAACACAAGCAGAGAAGAACGAGAACAAACACAAGCAGAGAAGAACGAGAACCAACACAAGCAGAGAAGAACGAGAACAAACACAAGCAGAGAAGAATGAGAACAAACACAAGCAGAGAAGAACGAGAACAAACAAGCAGAGAAGAACGAGAACAAACACAAGCAGAGAAGCAGAGAAGAATGAGAACAAACACAAGCAGAGAAGAACGAGAACCAACACAAGCAGAGAAGAACGAGAACAAACACAAGCACAGAAGAACGAGAACCAACACAAGCAGAGAAGAACGAGAACAAACACAAGCAGAGAAGAACGAGAACAAACTCAAGCAGAGAAGAACGAGAACAAACACAAGCAGAGAAGAACGAGAACAAACACAAGCAGAGAAGAACGAGAACAAACACAAGCAGAGAAGCAGAGATGAACGAGAACAAACAAGCAGAAAAGAACGAGAACAAACACAAGCAGAGAAGCAGAGAAGAACATGAACAAACAAGCAGAGAAGAACGAGAACAAACACAAGCAGAGAAGAACGAGAACCAACACAAGCAGAGAACGAGAACCAACACAAGCAGAAGAATGAGAACAAACACAAGCAGAGAAGAACAAGAACAAACACAAGCAGAGAAGAACGAGAACAAACACAAACACAAGCACAGAAGAACGAGAACAAACACAAGCACAGAAGAACAAGAACAAACACAAACAGAGAAGAACGAGAACAAACACAAGCAGAGAAGAACGAGAACAAACACAAACAGAGAAGAACGAGAACAAACAAGCAGAGAAGAACGAGAACAAACACAAGCAGAGAAGAACGAGAACCAACACAAGCAGAGAAGAACGAGAACAAAAACAAGCAGAGAAGAACGAGAACAAACACAAACAGAGAAGAACGAGAACAAACACAAGCAGAGAAGAACGAGAACCAACACAAGCAGAGAAGAACGAGAACCAACACAAGCAGAGAAGAACGAGAACTAACACAAGCAGAGAAGAACGAGAACAAACACAAGCAGAGAAGCAGAGAAGAACGAGAACAAACAAGCAGAGAAGAACGAGAACAAACACAAACAGAGAAGAACGAGAACAAACAAGCAGAGAAGAACGAGAACAAACACAAGCAGAGAAGCAGAGAAGAACGAGAACAAACAAGCAGAGAAGAACGAGAACCAACACAAGCAGAGAAGCAGAGAACAAACACAAGCAGAGAAGAACGAGAACCAACGCAAGCAGAGAAGAACGAGAACAAACACAAGCAGAGAAGAACGAGAACCAACGCAAGCAGAGAAGAACGAGAACAAACACAAGCAGAGAAGAACGAGAACAAACACAAGCAGAGAAGAAGCAGAGAAGAACGAGAACAAACACAAGCAGAGAAGAATGAGAACAAACACAAGCAGAGAAGAACGAGAACAAACACAAGCAGAGAAGAACGAGAACAAACAAGCAGAGAAGAACGAGAACAAACACAAGCAGAGAAGCAGAGAAGAATGAGAACAAACACAAGCAGAGAAGAACGAGAACCAACACAAGCAGAGAAGAACGAGAACAAACACAAGCACAGAAGAACGAGAACTAACACAAGCAGAGAAGAACGAGAACAAACACAAGCAGAGAAGAACGAGAACAAACACAAGCAGAGAAGAACGAGAACAAACACAAACACAAGAAGAGAAGAACGAGAACAAACACAAACACAAGCACAGAAGAACGAGAACAAACACAAGCACAGAAGAACGAGAACTAACACAAGCAGAGAAGAACGAGAACCAACACAAGCAGAGAAGAATGAGAACAAACACAAGCAGAGAAGAACGAGAACCAACACAAGCAGAGAAGAACGAGAACAAACACAAGCACAGAAGAACGAGAACTAACACAAGCAGAGAAGAACGAGAACAAACACAAGCAGAGAAGAACGAGAACAAACACAAGCAGAGAAGAACGAGAACAAACACAAACACAAGAAGAGAAGAACGAGAACAAACACAAACACAAGCACAGAAGAACGAGAACAAACACAAGCACAGAAGAACGAGAACTAACACAAGCAGAGAAGAACGAGAACCAACACAAGCAGAGAAGAACGAGAACAAACACAAGCAGAGAAGAACGAGAACAAACACAAGCAGAGAAGAACAAGAACAAACACAAGCAGAGAAGAACGAGAACAAACACAAGCAGAGAAGAACAAGAACAAACACAAGCAGAGAAGAACAAGAACAAACACAAGCAGAGAAGAACGAGAACCAACACAAGCAGAGAAACAGAGAACGAGAACAAACACAAGCAGAGAACGAGAATGAGAACGAGAACAAACACAAGCAGAGAACGAGAATGAGAACGAGAACAAACACAAGCAGAAGGACGGCTGGTTATGTCCGAGTCCGTTTTGTTCAGATGTTCTTGGTTTGTACGTTTATTTTACAGCTCTGAAACAGAGAACGCTTACAGTCTACAGAAACACATTTAATGCAGTCGAGTCAACAAACAGATTTAATAAATAAATACCAATAATAAATAGTCACTATGTTTTTAGACATAGTACAGTAATATAGGATAACCAGATTTTTAAAAGTCAAACTTAATCAAATGCAAATAACACAATGGTTTTTCTCAAAAGATTGTTTCTAAAAGGAGTCTCGTCACCAAAGCTGCATTTATTTGATCAAAAATACAGTAAAATCAGTAATATTGTGTCATATTATCCTTAATATTTTTATGTGATACACTTTTTTCAGGATGTTTAGAAGCATTTATTTGACGATTGCAGTGTTTATTGTACATGATTTATGGGTGCACATGATCATTATTGTGTTAATAATGTTGAGTGAGAATCAGTTCTTCTTACAGCATCTCTTCTCTTCTCTGATGATGTGGGCGGGGCTATAACCTGTCACTCACATGACACCAGCCAATAGCAAACTACAACCATCCAATCAGTTCCCCACAGACACAATCAAGCCCCGCCCACATCTGATCTCGTTCCAGAAGCGTTTCACTCGATATACGACACAATAGAGAATAAAAGATGAGAACAACTTCCCTTTCTTAAAAAAAATCGTACTTACCACAAACTTTTGAATGGTAGTGTGTGTGCTAATGTTTCTAATGGTATCAAAATAACATACTCCACGTGATTTTTTGTTTTTTGTAATTGTTGGCTAATAGAACTGCAAGTCTGTATTTTTGGTACTATGTAAAATGTGATGCAATGCAAGATTATTTTCCAAACTGCACAGATTGTATGTGGCAACACACGAACACAGGCCAGGTTTGTGAATCACACTGCAGGATCTGAGACTGTAGGGTAAAAACATCCGACGCAAGCAGAAGCAGTAACACTGCGAGAATGTCCATAAATAAATCAGAGAGAATAAGAGCTTGTCCTGCGGTCAAACTAGGCCCACTGACCGGCATAAAGCAGCTGAAGGAATAAAGATCAACTCTCACACTCGATATGCCATATAAATAGTCAGTTTGTAAGTGTGTGTGATTATTAGTGAATGAGAGCGAGTGTGTCTGTAGGTCTCAAAGCTGCAGTGATGCAGAAAGACACTGTCCGCAGGAATAAAAAGAGCCATTAGTGGAGAGCACAGAAAAGGGCTTTGGATTTATAGAACAAAACACCCAAAATAAACACAAAAAGCATTAGTTCTGTCCCTCGACCAGCACAAGATTTCACAGTCACTCTCAAGTGCAAATAATTCTCTATATTCCCGCATCAGGAAAAGATTTAAACATGTTATTATTGACCTAATAATACAATCTAGCATACAGATTGATTCATACTGATGCGTGTATTGCGCGTGATGCGTGTGATGTGCGTGTGTGTGGTGTGTGTGATGTGTGCATGTGTGTATGTGTGTGTGTGTGTGTGTGTGTGTGTGTGTGGTGTGTGTGATGTGTGTGTGTGTGTGTTGTGTGATGTGCGTGCGCGCTCGAGAGGAACTGACCTCTCTCTTCCAGATGGGCTGGACCGTGTTGCTGATGATGCCGGAGCGCTTCTCCTGGCCGTGATGAGGAAGAGCTGGGAAGATGCTGTGCTTTCCCGGCTGGATGGAGATCTTCAGATACGGGTCGGGATTAAAGAACATCCCTTTCTTTAGACCGACTGCCTGAATGCCTGGAAGCAGAGCAAAGGAAGGGTTTATGGTGAAACATTCTTTATTGCTTATATATATATATATATATATATATATATATATATATATATATATATATATATATATATATATATATATAAAGATAGTCAGATTAATTTGAATAAAACTGTTATTTGTAAAATAAAATAAAAATGGATTAATAATAATAATACATTTAATAATATATATTTAATAACACATGCTCACACACACACAGTATATAAAATTACTTTAAATACTTTAAAATTAGCAATCTAATATTAATAATTAATAAATGTAATATTATTATTATTATTATTATCATTGTTGTTTCAATATTAAATTTGTCCTTCAACACCTGTTTACTCCAATGTGTTGTATTCACTATGTGCCTGTATATTGTCTCATTTGTTGCATACCCTGGTGCCCATGCAATATTAAGACATCATTAATAGAGACACAAGGAGAGCGAGAGGCTGAAAGGCTGAAGAGTCGAGCTGGGGAATATAAGAGAACAGCAGGATCTCTCAGAATCCCATCGGATCTCATTATCTCCTTCAGTATCCAGACATGCCGTCAGAGACTAAAATAAGTCTAAATAAGCTAAATAAGCTTTCCATTGGTGTGTTGTTTGGTAGGATAGGACAATATTTGGTTGACTATTTGAACATCTGGAAACTGAAGGAGCAAAAAAATCAAAACATTGAGAAAATCTCCTTTAAAGTTGTGCATTTATGTTCACGATTGTGTTGCTTTCACTCACTCACAAAATATATATTTATGTTAGGAAATGTACACAATATCTTCATTGAATATGATCTTTACTTAATATCCTACTGATTTTTGGCATACAATATGAATCTATAATTTTGACCCATACAATGTATTGTTGCTATGATAACAGCAGGGTCACAGATGTGCACGTGCGACTCCAGACTGGGTTTGTGATTCAGGGCTAGAGATGTGTGCGTGCGACTCAAGACTGGGTTTGTGATACAGGGTCACAGATGTGCACGTGCGACTCCAGACTGGGTTTGTGATTCAGGGCCACAGATGTGAGCGTGCGACTCCAGACTGGGTTTGTGATTCAGGGCCACAGATGTGAGCGTGCGACTCCAGACTGGGTTTGTGATTCAGGGCCACAGATGTGCGCGTGCGACTCCAAACTGGCTTTGTGTTTCAGGGCTAGAGATGTGGGCGTGCGACTCCGGACTGGGTTTGTGATTCAGGGCCACAGATGTGTGCGTGCGACTCCAGACTGGGTTTGTGATTCAGGGCCACAGATGTGCGCGTGCGACTCCAAACTGGCTTTGTGTTTCAGGGCCACAGATGTGCACGTGCGACTCGAGACTGGGTTTGTGATTCAGGGCCACAGATGTGGGCGTGCGACTCAAGACTGGGTTTGTGATTCAGGGTCACAGATGTGCGTGTGCGACTCGAGACTGGGTTTGTGATTCAGGGTCACAGATGTGCGCGTGCGACTACAGACTGGGTTTGTGATTCAGGGCTAGAGATGTGTGCGTGCGACTCAAGACTGGGTTTGTGATTCAGGGTCACAGATGTGCGCGTGCGACTCCAGACTGGGTTTGTGATTCAGGGCTAGAGATGTGTGCGTGCGACTCAAGACTGGGTTTGTGATTCAGGGCCACAGATGTGCGTGTGCGACTCCAAACTGGCTTTGTGATTCAAGGCTAGAGATGTGGGCGTGCGACTCAAGACTGGGTTTGTGATTCAGGGCCACAGATGTGCACGTACGACTCCAGACTGGGTTTGTGATTCAGGGCCACAGATGTGCGCGTGCGACTCCAGACTGGGCTTGTGATTCAGGGCCACATGTGTGCACGTGCGACTCCAGACTGGGTTTGTGATTCAGGGCCACAGATGTGCGCGTGCGACTCCAGATTGGGTTTATGATTCAGGGTCACAGATGTGCGTGTGCGACTCGAGACTGGGTTTGTGATTCAGGGCCACAGATGTGTGCGTGCGACTCCAGATTGGGTTTCTGATTCAGGGTCACAGATGTGCATGTGCGACTCGAGACTGGGTTTGTGATTCAGGGCCACAGATGTGTGCATGCGACTCCAGATTGGGTTTGTGATTGAGGGCCACAGATGTGCGCGTGCGACTCCAGACTGGGTTTGTGATTCAGGGCCACAGATGTGCACGTGCGACTCAAGACTGGGTTTCTGATTCAGGGCCACAGATGTACACGTGCGACTCCAGACTGGGTTTGTGATTCAGGGCCACAGATGTGTGCGTGCGACCCCAGACTGGGTTTGTGATTCAGGGCCACAGATATGCGTGTGCGACTCCAGACTGGGTTTGTGATTCAGGGCCACAGATGTGCGCGTGCGACTCAAGACTGGGTTTGTGATTCAGGCCCACAGATGTGCGCGTGCGACTCGAGACTGGGTTTGTGATTCAGGGCCACAGATGTGTGCGTGTGACTCCAGATTGGGTTTGTGATTCAGGGTCACAGATGTGCGATTGCGACTCGAGACTGGGTTTGTGATTCAGAGCCACAGATGTGTGCGTGCGACTCCAGACTGGGTTTGTGATGCAGGGCTAGATATGTGTGCGCGCTACTCAAGACTGGGTTTGTGATTCAGGGCCACAGATGTGAGCGTGCGACTCCAGACTGGATTTGTGATTCAGGGCCACAGATGTGCGCGTGCGACTCAAGACTGGGTTTGTGATTCAGGCCACAGATGTGCACGTGCGACTCCTGACTGGGCTTGTGATTCAGGGCTACAGATGTGCGCATGCGACTCCAGACTGGGTTTGTGATTCAGGCCACAGATGTGCGCGTGCGACTCCAGACTGGGTTTGTGATTCAGGCCACAGATGTGCGCGTGCGACTCCAGACTGGGTTTGTGATTCAGGCCACAGATGTGCGCGTGCGCCTCCAGACTGGCTTTGTGATTCAGGGACACAGATGTGTGCGTGCGACTCAAGACTGGGTTTGTGATTCAGGGCCACAGATGTGCGCGTGCGACTCCAGACTGGGCTTGTGATTCAGGGCTACAGATGTGCGCGTGCGACTCCAGACTGGGTTTGTGATTCAGGCCACAGATGTGCGCGTGCGACTCCAGACTGGGTTTGTGATTCTGGCCACAGATGTGCGCGTGCGACTCCAGACTGGGTTTGTGATTCAGGCCACAGATGTGCGCGTGCGACTCCAGACTGGCTTTGTGATTCAGGGACACAGATGTGTGCGTGCGACTCAAGACTGGGTTTGTGATTCAGGGCCACAGATGTGCGCGTGCGACTCCAGACTGGGTTTGTGATTCAGGGCCACAGATGTGCGCGATGCTACTCCAGACTGGGTTTGTGATTCAGGGTCACAGATGTGCGCGTGCGACTCCAGACTGGGTTTGTGATTCAGGGTCACAGATGTGCACGTGTGACTCCAGACTGGGTTTGTGATTCAGGGCCACAGATGTGCGTGTGTGACTCAAGACTGGGTTTGTGATTCAGGCCACAGATGTGCGCGTGCGACTCCAGACTGGGTTTTTGATTCAGGGCCACAGATGTGCGCGTGCGACTCCAGACTGGGTTTGTGATTCAGGGCCACAGATGTGCGCGTGCGACTCCAGACTGGGTTTGTGATTCAGGGCCACAGATGTGAGCGTGCGACTCCAGACTGGGTTTGTGATTCAGGGCCACAGATGTGCGCGTGCGACTCCAAACTGGCTTTGTGTTTCAGGGCTAGAGATGTGGGCGTGCGACTCCAGACTGGGTTTGTGATTCAGGGCCACAGATGTGTGCGTGCGACTCCAGACTGGGTTTGTGATTCAGGGCCACAGATGTGCGCGTGCGACTCCAAACTGGCTTTGTGTTTCAGGGCCACAGATGTACACGTGCGACTCGAGACTGGGTTTGTGATTCAGGGCCACAGATGTGGGCGTGCGACTCAAGACTGGGTTTGTGATTCAGGGTCACAGATGTGCGTGTGCGACTCGAGACTGGGTTTGTGATTCAGGGTCACAGATGTGCGCGTGCGACTACAGACTGGGTTTGTGATTCAGGGCTAGAGATGTGTGCGTGCGACTCAAGACTGGGTTTGTGATTCAGGGCCACAGATGTGCGTGTGCGACTCCAAACTGGCTTTGTGATTCAAGGCTAGAGATGTGGGCGTGGGACTCAAGACTGGGTTTGTGATTCAGGGCCACAGATGTGCGCGTGCGACTCCAGACTGGGTTTGTGATTCAGGGCCACAGATGTGCGCGTGCGACTCCAGACTGGGCTTGTGATTCAGGGCCACATGTGTGCACGTGCGACTCCAGACTGGGTTTGTGATTCAGGGCCACAGATGTGCGCGTGCGACTCCAGATTGGGTTTATGATTCAGGGTCACAGATGTGCGTGTGCGACTCGAGACTGGGTTTGTGATTCAGGGCCACAGATGTGTGCGTGCGACTCCAGATTGGGTTTCTGATTCAGGGTCACAGATGTGCATGTGCGACTCGAGACTGGGTTTGTGATTCAGGGCCACAGATGTGTGCATGCAACTCCAGATTGGGTTTGTGATTCAGGGCCACAGATGTGCGCGTGCGACTCCAGACTGGGTTTGTGATTCAGGGCCACAGATGTGCACGTGCGACTCAAGACTGGGTTTCTGATTCAGGGCCACAGATGTACACGTGCGACTCCAGACTGGGTTTGTGATTCAGGGCCACAGATGTGTGCGTGCGACCCCAGACTGGATTTGTGATTCAGGGCCACAGATATGCGTGTGCGACTCCAGACTGGGTTTGTGATTCAGGGCCACAGATGTGCGCGTGCGACTCAAGACTGGGTTTGTGATTCAGGGCCACAGATGTGCGCGTGCGACTCGAGACTGGGTTTGTGATTCAGGGCCACAGATGTGTGCGTGTGACTCCAGATTGGGTTTGTGATTCAGGGTCACAGATGTGCGATTGCGACTCCAGACTGGGTTTGTGATTCAGAGCCACAGATGTGCACGTGCGACTCCTGACTGGGCTTGTGATTCAGGGCTACAGATGTGAGCGTGCGACTCCAGACTGGGTTTGTGATTCAGGGCCAGAGATGTGCGTGTGCGACTCGAGAATGGGTTTGTGATTCAGGTTCACAGATGTGCGTGTGCGACTCCAGACTGGGTTTGTGATTCAGGGCATGAGATGTGTGCGTGCGACTCAAGACTGGGTTTGTGATTGAGGGCCACAGATGTGCGCGTGCGACTCCAAACTGGCTTTGTGATTCAGGGCTAGAGATGTGGGCGTGCGACTCAAGACTGCGTTTGTGATTCAGGGCCACAGATGTGCGCGTGCGACTCAAGACTGCGTTTGTGATTCAGGGCCACAGATGTGCGCGTGCGACTCAAGACTGGGTTTGTGATTCAGGGCCACAGATGTGCGCGTGCGACTCCAGACTGGGTTTGTGACTCAGGGCCACAGATGTGCACGTGCGACTCCAGACTGGGTTTGTGATTCAGGGCCATAGATGTGCGAGTGCGACTCCAGATTGGGTTTATGATGCAGGGTCACAGATGTGCGTGTGCGACTCGAGACTGGGTTTGTGATTCAGGGCCACAGATGTGTGAGTGCGACTCCAGATTGGGTTTATGATTCAGGGTCACAGATGTGCATGTGCGACTCGAGACTGGGTTTGTTATTCAGGGCCACAGATGTGCGCGTGCGACTCCAGACTGGGTTTTTGTTTCAGGCCACAGATATGCGCGTGCGACTCCAGACTGGGTTTGTGATTCAGGCCACAGATGTGCGCGTGCGACTCCAGACTGGGTTTGTGATTCAGGGCCACAGATGTGTGCGTGCGACTCAAGACTGGGTTTGTGATTCAGGGCCACAGATGTGCGCGTGCGACTCCAGACTGGGTTTGTGATTCAGGGCCACAGATGTGCGCGTGCGACTCCAGACTGGGTTTGTGATTCAGGGTCACAGATGTGCGCGTGCGACTCCAGACTGGGTTTGTGATTCAGGGCCACAGATGTGCACGTGTGACTCCAGACTGGGTTTGTGATTCAGGGCCACAGATGTGCGTGTGCGACTCGAGACTGGGTTTGTGATTCAGGGCCACAGATGTGTGCATGCAACTCCAGATTGGGTTTGTGATTCAGGGCCACAGATGTGCGCGTGCGACTCCAGACTGGGTTTGTGATTCAGGGCCACAGATGTGCACGTGCGACTCAAGACTGGGTTTCTGATTCAGGGCCACAGATGTACACGTGCGACTCCAGACTGGGTTTGTGATTCAGGGCCACAGATGTGTGCGTGCGACCCCAGACTGGATTTGTGATTCAGGGCCACAGATATGCGTGTGCGACTCCAGACTGGGTTTGTGATTCAGGGCCACAGATGTGCGCGTGCGACTCAAGACTGGGTTTGTGATTCAGGGCCACAGATGTGCGCGTGCGACTCGAGACTGGGTTTGTGATTCAGGGCCACAGATGTGTGCGTGTGACTCCAGATTGGGTTTGTGATTCAGGGTCACAGATGTGCGATTGCGACTCGAGACTGGGTTTGTGATTCAGAGCCACAGATGTGTGCGTGCGACTCCAGACTGGGTTTGTGATGCAGGGCTAGATATGTGTGCGCGCTACTCAAGACTGGGTTTGTGATTCAGGGCCACAGATGTGAGCGTGCGACTCCAGACTGGGTTTGTGATTCAGGGCCACAGATGTGCGCGTGCGACTCAAGACTGGGTTTGTGATTCAGGGCCACAGATGTGCACGTGCGACTCCTGACTGGGCTTGTGATTCAGGGCTACAGATGTGCGCGTGCGACTCCAGACTGGGTTTGTGATTCAGGGCCAGAGATGTGCGTGTGCGACTCGAGAATGGGTTTGTGATTCAGGTTCACAGATGTGCGTGTGCGACTCCAGACTGGGTTTGTGATTCAGGGCTAGAGATGTGTGCGTGCGACTCAAGACTGGGTTTGTGATTGAGGGCCACAGATGTGCGCGTGCGACTCCAAACTGGCTTTGTGATTCAGGGCTAGAGATGTGGGCGTGCGACTCAAGACTGCGTTTGTGATTCAGGGCCACAGATGTGCGCGTGCGACTCAAGACTGGGTTTGTGATTCAGGGCCACAGATGTGCGCGTGCGACTCCAGACTGGGTTTGTGATTCAGGGCCACAGATGTGCGCGTGCGACTCCAGACTGGGTTTGTGATTCAGGGCCACAGATGTGCACGTGCGACTCCAGACTGGGTTTGTGATTCAGGGCCACAGATGTGCGAGTGCGACTCCAGATTGGGTTTATGATTCAGGGTCACAGATGTGCGTGTGCGACTCGAGACTGGGTTTGTGATTCAGGGCCACAGATGTGTGCGTGCGACTCCAGATTGGGTTTATGATTCAGGGTCACAGATGTGCATGTGCGACTCGAGACTGGGTTTGTTATTCAGGGCCACAGATGTGTGCGTGCGACTCCAGACTGGGTTTGTGATTCAGGCCACAGATATGCGCGTGCGACTCCAGACTGGGTTTGTGATTCAGGCCACAGATGTGCGCGTGCGACTCCAGACTGGGTTTGTGATTCAGGGTCACAGATGTGTGCGTGCGACTCAAGACTGGGTTTGTGATTCAGGGCCACAGATGTGCGCGTGCGACTCCAGACTGGGTTTGTGATTCAGGGCCACAGATGTGCGCGTGCGACTCCAGACTGGGTTTGTGATTCAGGGTCACAGATGTGCGCGTGCGACTCCGGACTGGGTTTGTGATTCAGGGCCACAGATGTGCACGTGTGACTCCAGACTGGGTTTGTGATTCAGGGCCACAGATGTGCGTGTGTGACTCAAGACTGGGTTTGTGATTCAGGCCACAGATGTGCGCGTGCGACTCCAGACTGGGTTTGTGATTCAGGCCACAGATGTGCGCGTGCGACTCCAGACTGGGTTTGTGATTCAGGGCTACAGATGTCCACGTGCGACTCCAGACTGGGTTTGTGATCCAGGGCCACAGATATGATTCTTCTCAAATAGTCGTAGAACAACATGATGATGTTCCTTCAGGCTTTTGCAGATCGACTTTCCACAAAAATCACGTCACTTTTCTTGTTTTCCTCAGAAGGTTTTTCTCCTCTGAGGAGAAATGAATGTGCTTATATTTATCCTTCAGCTCACGGCAGCAGATGAAGTTATGAATAAAATTTACATCCTGAATCCTGAATAGTTTGGCCATCGAGAGAGAGAACGAGACGGATGGAGGAATACAATCAATATTCATCCTTTTATGTTTGGGTTGTGACATTGGATTCAGAGAATGAAGAGAAAAGAGAACACGGTGACACTTTACAATAAGGTTCATTACTTAATGTATTAACTAACATGAACTAACAATGAGAAATACTTTTGTTACAGTATTTATTCATCTTTGTTAATGTTAGTTAATAAAAATACAGCTGTGTTCATGTTAGTTCACAGTGCATTAATTAATGTTAACAAATACAACCTTTGATTTTAATAATGTTTTAGTAAATGTTAAAAATAATATTAACTAAGATAAATAAATGCTGAAGAAGTATTATTAATTCTTAATTCAAATTAATGTTAACTAATCGACCTTATTATAAAGTGTTACAGAGTATTTCAATAGTTGCACGAACCAAGAAAGCTCTATATCAGAACACAATAAAAGCTGAGATTTGTAGTAATTTGAGACACTAGAGGATTAATTCTCAGAGATTGAACTTTAACAGTTGTTTGTTAGTGAATAAACACACAGATATGAGTAATATGAGTGGCGTACCTGACAGAGAGAAGCTGATGAGCCTTCTGCTGCCAGCCTGAGGAAGATCTGCACTGATCACCGGCTTCACTGCCTATCAGAGACAACACAGCCAATCAGAGCGCAGCACAGGACAGGAAGTCTGTCTGAGAACAGGAAGTGACTCTACACAGGTCACGCCCCCTTTCTTGCCCTCTCCTCGTGTTTCCTCATCCCTTGCCTGATATACTGAGCTTGAAGGCCATTACAGACGCGTATGGCAGGAATCACTAGCATGCATTCATTAGGACAGCATTGATTCAGCATCCAGGAAGAGCAGAAGGAGAAGCAGAGGCTCATGGGACGCCACTTCTCAGAAGAGAAAGTCTAGATGTATGGCGGATATGGGGAACATTGGCTCCGGGGTTATCAGTGTCAACTGAAACTAACCTTTTGCATACTGAAAAAAGACTGCAATATACACAAACGTTAAAATTAAAAGATAAAAAGGGGAAAAAAATCATTTTCATAATCATCGATCCTCACATGACGGCAGAGTTGTGTAACCTGTGTCTGTGTGTAGTAAGATATTCCACCTGTAGATGGCAGTACAGTGAGTGATGATGAGGATGATGAAGATGATGATGAAGATTCACTTTCTTTCCTTCTGTGGACAAATGATCACATTTTTGTTTTGGCATATAAGCCAAAACAATTCTTCAAAAACTTGCAAAAATGCCACAAAAAAAAACAACAAAAAATAATTAAAACTTTAAAAAGAAAATGAAAATGGAAAATAAAGTGTTATTTTATTAAAAAATAATATATATTTTTTAATTATTATTGGTAACTAAAACTAAAACTATTTCTAAAGAATTGTTTATTGAAATAAAACTGAAATAAAATCTCATAAAATATAAATATCAGATGAAAAACTTAAAATAAGTGAAAATGTAAAAATCTTGCCTTGGCAACTAAATGAAATAATTTTAAGTTGAATCACTAAATTAACTTACTGGAAATAAATAAAAACTAAAAGTGAAATAAAAATAAATTGAAGTTATACAAAAAAACTAAGAAAAATGCTAAAAATTAAACTAAACTTAAACTTAAAAAGCTAATTCAAAATACTGATAAAATCTATCATATTATTTAAATTCTGTCTGTCAACAAATAGAACATGAGAGTTAAAGTAAAATTTAAAATATTATTTAAACAAAACAAATGTTCGAAATTTAACGGCACTCCTTGTATGTTCTCTGTCTTCACGTTTCTTTAGTTCTTCAGAAATCCAACCGTCCATCCATTAATGAGACGAGGAGATGCTTATATGCCAAAGACTTTCAGCTCTAGAAGACGAGGAAACTGCAGGGGAGTGGGTTTGAGATGCACAAAATAAACACTTTTGGTGCAAAAAAGCGCCTCAACACTTCCTTTCAATAAGACGATGATACTTTCCAATCTATGAAATGCACATAGACCTTCCAAAATGAGTCAAAACATCCTTCAGAATGTAATGAGACACAAGCAGAGCAGTGTTTGAGCAGATTCATCAATCACACACACACACACACACGCACACGCACATACATGCACACGTATACACACACACACACAGCGGAGCGATACTGCAAATCCTGCTTCAGCTTGTCTGATGAATCTGTGTGTTCTCGTCTTAAGAGCTATTTCTATCTGATTTAACCCATAACAATTTGTTTTTCTCAGTATGAATTAATGTATTTTGCAATATTAAGTAATATTCTTTTTAGAACCAACGCTGTGTGTGTGTGTGAGAGAGAGTGTGTGTGCATGTGTGTGTGTGTGTGTGTGTGTTCATGTTTTTCTATCCCGGTGGGGACTTCAACCTGAATGCACACAGACTCATGGGGACTCGTGTCACAGTGGGGACCTAAATGGAGGGTAAACGAGCTTATAAATCATACAGAATTAGTTTTTTTGGAAATGTAAAAATGCAGAAAGTTTTCTGTGATGGGTAGGTTTAGGGTTAGTGTGTGTGTGTGTGTGTGTGTGTGTGTGTGTGTGTGTGTGTGTGTGTGTGTGTGTGTGTGTGTGTGTGTGTGTGTGTGTGTATGTGTGTGTGTGTGTGTGTGTGTGTGTGTGTGTGTCTTTATAATAGGTTATAAGAATTTCGGTAGATATTCAATGCTAATAACCATGGAAATGCGTCATTATAGTCTGTAAATATCTCTTAACAACACAATGCAATCACTAGTAAAACTTCCTGTTAATAAAGTATCTGGTAAGAATCTATTCTATATTACCAATGCATTAAATCACACTACACATTAATAAACCACAATAAATAAAAGAAATGATGTGATATGTCTCAAGTCAAGTGAATTACGGGTCATTGGACAGGTGTCCAATCACAACTGACTTCCGGTAAAGGGGAAGTAACCAATGAGATTAGAGGTTAAACAGTAAGCCCCGCCCCTCGACTGTGGAAAATAAAAGTGTTTGAGCGAGTAAAAGCAGCAGGCGAGAGCAGATGAAGCGTGAGAGCGTGGGGAATGATCACGCTTGTGTAGCGTGCAGAGGAGATGTCATGTATGGCGGGTGGACAGTGCCACGGATAACCTTCCGAAGGTGACAGGTGTGTACTTTTACGTGAGAGAAGGGGTACGCCCAGGGACGTGCGGTGCCTCACCAAAGGAAATATTGACATTACATTTATTAATTCCAAGAGCTTTATTAATTCACCACATTATTAATTGCATTAATTTTATTCCAAATATTAATTTTTGTAACAAAATGTTCCCGGAATACACATAATATACTCCTTTTGTCATTGTTTGCTTCTAAAAACCACTGTTTCATGCAGGAATTCAAGGCCATGGCCATTGAGGCAGAGGTTCAGTGCCTCTTTGGTCCATAGACCGTGGTTTACGTAGATTTGCACATGCGCAGTCCGTTCTCATGCTGTGTTGAATTATCAACATTGAGGCAGAGACTGAGCTTGCTTCATGTCACGTGATCCACTCGCTCTCACTCACTCCGCGCTTCCCGAAACTAAGCATCTAGCCGTCACCTCTGCCACATTTGTACTGTATGTCTATCTGTGCGATTATGGTGCATTTCGTAAGGGTTAAAATCAGTGGCGTAACTTTGTTTTAAAAAGTGGGTGGGACAGGTGTGTGTATAAATCCGTGTGTAAATAAATACATATATCCGACTGTTTGACGTGTGTCCTTTTATGGTCCAGTGGTAGAACTTTTGCCGAGCATGTCAGATGTTCTGGGTTTCTGGTTCGAATCCGCACTCGTATAGTTTTTTTTTTCTTTTAATCAAAACCGAATAAGTTCATCAGTGGTTGTATTATATGAAGCAGGGACACGTTTGTGTGCATTTTTGTTTTGTGATTTCACCGGAACAAACAGAGTCTCCGAAACGGATTGAAGCGCGCGTGCATGATAAGACTGTGCGTGAGCCACAAGATAACACTGTAACCGCGCCACCGATCGCCACTTTGATCACTTGATCTAAAAAACGACGTATTTCAGCGCTAGATCGCCTCTTATTTAACAAACAAACGAAATGAATGCTCTGCCAGCTGGAGATGTTTTATTTATTTCTATTGGTACATCCGTGCTGCCGTGAGAGGTTTTAAAAAGTGATGGGGACAATATCGACCCTGGCAAAAAGTGATAGATGTGTCTATTCATTTGATTGTTAGATTTGATTGTGCATTCTTCACATATGACTGACTTTGCTGTATGCAGGCAGCGATGTGATGATGCCTGATATGAACTTGGGTTGCTACATTAACTGAATGAATATATATAGCCTATGCCACATTGATAGGTCACAGCCTACCCATGACAAGATGTCACCGCACGTTACTGGGTACGCCGCACCACAGACGCGTGACACTAACGTGTGACTCCTATGGAAGGCCAAGAGGGCCAAAAACACATCTGAATTTTAACATGTATATCGCGCGTATTTCACGTGTTTTTGGCCCTCTTGGCCTTCCATAGTGTATCAGGCGTCTTATTAGGCGACGTGCCTAGTTCAGATGTCTGATTTTTTTATGCATTTCTCACATACGCCGTCGCCGCGTCGCCGTAAGGTATACGTTCCTACTGTGACGGCGCCATGACGTCACCTATCGTGACGTCTCTATCTATCCCATTCAAAAATAGACACGGACTGACGGCGACGGAAGGGTAGACTGCTCCTTCTCCTTAAGGGTAGTCTTAGAAATGTCACTTTTCGCTCGCGTGCAGATCTGTTATCCTCTTGCAGAAGACATTAACCGCGCGCGCGCCAGCATCAATTGTGCGCTCGGTTCTTTTAGTCATTGATTTGCTGCCATAGTAAATCACCACGTGGTGTCAGGAATAATTAACGGGGTCATCAGATGCAGAATTCACTTTTATATGGTGTTTGCATATAAATGTGTCTTTGCAGTGTGCGGACACAACCACCATACGATAAAAAAATCCTTTCACTCCTTTTTTTTTAATCCTCAAAAAGTCTAAACACTCAATAATCAGGTGTTTGGATTTTCTGGGCACTATGATGTCATAATGCTCAAGCTCCGCCCACGACCACTGACAGACTGTCCCGTATTAGCATATTTCCTGTATTAGCATATTTCCGCTCTCAACCATTCAACACCCCCGATGGAAGAGGGAGGGGGAGGGGGGGCAGTTGCTCATTATAATTTAAAGAGACATGCACCGGAACAGTAGCCTGGATGCCGGCCCGAACCCCGCCCACAACATCTTTTGGTCGGGAAGTTCGGTCTGGACTCGATCCATTGAGGAGTAATTATGATCGGTTCAGAAATCGTCAGGCCAATCAAATGGCCAGGGCGGGCTTTATACGGTGATGGACAGATGATCTGCAGTTGCATTTTCATCACGTCATCACAGAGCGCTTGGGTTGAACTGGTTTGAACTGAACTGGTTATTGAGAGAGACAACAAAGATGGCTGCCGCTGGAGAAGAGAGATGTGCAGATCCCGCTATCGCATCTGTTGTAAAAGAAATCGACAGCGCATTAATTGTAAAAGACGAACAGAGAACTGCAAAAAGCATTTGTCGATCGTAAAGATGTGTTTGCCGTCCTTCCTTGCCGTTTGCTTGCTCTGATTGGTCGTAGGTCTATCCAATTGAGTGCAGTTTTTTTCCTGGTTCGGTTAAGACACGCCTCATAATCACAGCCCTGTGGAGCAGCATCTCTCTGACTAGATCATGAGTATGGCGACGTCAGGCCAGGTCGCTGTGAACAGAGCTGTTTTCCAGTGCCACACGCTTCAGATCCAGAACTGAGGGGTTCTGCTGACCACATCATCATCATCTGATCTCGAAAGATCTGTCCTGCTCTCTCTGGACACCGGCTGACGGCGCACCAGATGCAGAAAACAGAAAGTGTTCCTCCGACTGCGGAAAGCTCAACGATCAGCTTCACACGTCTGAGGCCCGATCCACCGAAGAAACCCTCAGTAACAGCTGGACTCAGACCAAATCATGAAAGCAGAACTTTACATTGAAACTTTTATTCTTAAAATATACAAGCAATTTGTCATGATGCAACTCATTCTGATTCCTTTGGGGATATGATTGTTACAATATCTTATTTGCTTACAGCAGAGATTTGATCTCAGATATTGCTGTAAATTATACAGGGAACCATCTAATTTACATACATTGCAAAAATATTCATTTAAAATATAATTTACTATACATTCTAAACAGTGTGTATAAGAATATAGAATATTCCATCCATCCTGTAATATATTAAAATGTTCCATTACTGGAAGTATTTATATTTTGATCATGAATTTAGTTACATTTATTTTATTATGTTTTTAACGCCATGTCAACAGCAGGACAAGAATATAGCAATCTTTAAAAGCTTTATAAAGAACAAAGCGGTGGGGTTCATAAAATTAACTAAATATATTTAAAACTGTTTAAGTTAGTATGAGACAACAATTTTACATTGTTTCAGGTGATACTTTATTAAATAAACTTTAGGGTTGCATTAGCCAAGTCATAAATTCCACACTGCAGATTTAGTAACTACTAGCTAGTTTGTAACTAACTCTGTACTTTAATAAAATAATTAATTCACAATGTTTTTTTTCTCTAAAAATGTAAAGAAGTGTAAATGTCAACATTATCATATTTATCTAAATGATTAAAGTCTGTCAAGTAAAACATGCAGTTCTGTCAGTGTTGTTTTATTCCAGTCATTAGTTTATTCATATAGTTGAGTTTTAATGACCCAACGCAGACAGGTTTAGTAGTGTTAGTGCATCTTTACATCATTGAACTGCACAGCTCATGCTTGATCTGAGTACGGAATCAACCAGGGAATAAACCGACCAGCCTTTTCACAGACCACGCTGTATTACAGCTGAACACAAAGATGTTCCTTATTTCACGGAAGAATGCTTTAAGACTCGGTATGTAAAACAGCTTCTGATTATAAGCCACTTACTGTTAAATAAATACAGTTTATAAAATAAATAAATAATACATCTACTTTTATAGTGAGAATCAGGATTCACGTATACGATAAAATATCAGTAAGGATTGGGTAACACTTTATTTGAAGGGGTGTGTGTGCATAAGACTGACATGACACTGTCCTAAACATGACATAACACCTGTCATGAACATGAAGGAGTCTTTATGAATGTTTATTAAGTGTCATTCGGTAAATTATGACACTTTTAATGCAAAGTTGACATTGTTTAAAATGTCTTTGTTATGACAACTTGACATTAACAAAGACAGAAAGTACAATGTGTTCCACTTTACTTGAGGACAAGTAAAACATTCATGACACAGTTATAATGGTGTCATGACGGCCAAAGTCAAAACCAACCACATATGACAGGGTGATGTAATATTAACGCTAAGCTAAATAACTTCTTTAAGTTTGATAATTAGACCTGTTATGACATTTGTGACAGGTTGACAGGTTATGATTTCTTGGTTAATGTCAAGTTGTCATAACAAAGACATTTTAACAATGTTAACTTTGCATTAAAAGTGTCATAATTTACCGAATGACACTTAATGACAAAAGTCATAAACATTCATAAAGACTCCTTCATGTTTATGACAGGTGTTATGTCATGTTTATGACAGTGTCATGTCAGTCTTATGCACACCCCTTCAAATAAAGTGTCACCGCCTCGTCCGAGTTTAAGGCGTTTTTGCTGCAAGGTGCTGAACAATTAAAAGCATTCATGGATAAAATTGCTGAAAATATGCAGAAACATTAATGCTAAGCAAACACACGGGCTATGCAGCCAGAAACTTGTAATCGTGTGATATGATGCCATAATGTGAATTACAGCATTCATAAATCACAATATCACAGTATTCGGTCTCCATACGCAGCTCCAGAAGTTCCCTACCCTTCTGGCGTGAGAAGCGGCCTTCACCCATCCCGGGATCCAGGCGAAGGGATCCGTGCTCCGGGCCGGAGACATCAGAGCCAGCTGGGCTCGGGTCCGGGTCCCAGCGCTGGAGAAGCGGGCCGGTCCGTGCGCACGAGTCAGCGTGGCTTTCCCATCCATCCAGGAGTCCGCAGGGCGTCTTCAACATCCACACAATCCCGATCCTCATCCCAGGCTTTCCCAGCCCTGCTTCCGAACAGGTTATTTTTAAACAGAACGAGATCAGGTTCTGTGTCTCTCAGCGTTTCTGGAGAACACGCCAGCACAAGGAGAAACTCGATCTCTCGCTCGCGATTACTGCTAACAAAGGCTTATTTACGGCTGTTTTTACAGTTCACTGGAACACATGAAGAGACGGGATGGCTAGAGGAACGTCTCATCGACCGCTCTGTAAGGTCACAGGGGTTTCATCAAAGAGCTTATTGCTAAATGATTGTGTCTTGTATTTGGGTGGGATGACCTTTAACCCATTCAACATCTGAATCTCATGTGAAATGCAGAGAGTCATGGCAAACCATGGACTAAAGTGCAACAAAAACATCAACTGCCATCCAAAAATTCTAGTTGCATCACTTGATATCAGTGAATCTTATTAACCCTTAAAGACCAAGACCAGTTGTGGAGCATTTCTAACCCATTATAGCAGTCAGCATCGAGTGCCATATACCATTTTAAACAGGAGAACTTGAAGTTGCAATCTAGCTCATTTAAAATAACAATTTTACATTTATTAAAATTGAGAGAATGGATCTAGTCCTAGAATGGATGCATTTACCAGATTTAATAAAAACACCAGCAGATTTTTAGTGATTTTTTTTACTCAGCTCAAACAAATCCTCTTGAAGTTTGGATTTTTACTTGTAGTCAAAATTTCATCTGGAAATCTAGAATATCCATGTAACAATCCCTAAGCAAGTTATAGCCATTTATTATAACATTATTATAGGCGATTATCAGTGAAAATCTGGTGTTTTTTATTTACTGACAATGTAGATGTGTCCAAAAAAAGTTCAGGAAGAAAAATAAATAGAAACATTGTAATAGAACACTGAAGCCAATGTGACTTTATATATATGTATGTAGTTTCAACCAATCTGGGCTTGGGGGTGGGACTAAGTGTCAACAAACCACTCGATTGGCTCAGAGGAACAAACCACATGGGTTTCTTTGACGAATCAAAACTTGATGACACAATCACATTCACTACGGAGCATCTGAATGTCCAAATCGTATGAATGTCCAATTAACCAGATACCACAAAAAAGCCGCGAATCTCCTCTTTATGGGACTTTTTATAGCATACAAATTGGATTAGTGGTTCAAAAGTTATTAAACATTTAAGAACAACGGGTTAACATACACTGAAACCTGAAGCTGTTTGAATTAAGAGCCATTTCTGCAACTTTGTTCAGGACTTTTTAAGCCAATCAGCTGAGCTGTAAATGCCATGTGACTAACTACTCTGGAAACACACATAGAAAGAAAGAAAGAAGAAAAAATTATGGGGAATATATATGCAAGTCCATTTAATGCTTTTAAGAGCCGCTGGGAACTGGTAAAATATCTAAAAAAAAAATATTTTAAGTGGTTAATTCAGCCATGTTTAATATACATATATTATGCATTAAATTAATCAGAAGTGACAATTTATAATTTTACATAAGATTCTGTTTCAATTAAATGCTGTTCTTTTAAACTTTCTATTCATCAAAGAATCCTGAAAAATAAAACGCTTCACGGTTTCCACTTTTAGTTTTTACAATATTATCTATCAAACTTATTATTTAACGTTATTGTTTTTACTGTATTTGATCAATTAATGCAGCCTTTGTGAGCAGAAGAGACTCTTTCAGAACATTTTAGAATCTTACCGACCTCAAACTTTTGAACACTTGTGTATAAATTATTGAACAAATACATCTGTGTTCAATATAAATCTACGATGTCAAATGCACATTCATAAAGAC